>LR738710.1:589823776-589877180 GCA_902687465.1 Secale cereale
CTCGGAGGACCGCAGCTAAGCCCCCGAGTGAGAGGGTTGCTCTTCACTCGGAGTGAATGTTTGTAACTTAGGCGAGTCACGGGATCGCAGCTAAGCCCCCAAGTGAGAGGATTGCTCTTCACTCGAGGTGGTTCTTGTAACTTAGGCGATTCCAAGCTATGTTGTATTTGTGGCGGAGCTCGAAAGACAGAGCCACATTATACTTATGACGCAGCTCGGAGGACCACAGCTAAGTCCCCGAGTGAGAGGGTTGCTCTTCACTCGGAGTGAATGTTTGTAACTTAGGCGAGTCACGGGGTCGCAGCTAAGCCCCCGAGTGAGAGGATTGCTCTTCACTCAGAGTGGTTTTTGTAACTTAGGTGATTCCACGCTACGTTGTATTTGTGGCGGAGCTCGGAAGACAGAGCCACATTATACTTATGACGCAGCTCGGAGGACCGCAGCTAAGCCCCCGAGTGAGAGGGTTGCTCTTCACTCGGAGTGAATGTTTGTAACTTAGGCGAGTCACGGGGTCGCACCTAAGCCCCCGAGTGAGAGGATTGCTCTTCACTCGGAGTGGTTTTTTTAACTTAGGCGATTCCAAGCTACGTTGTATTTGTGGCGGAGCTCAGAGGACAGAGCCACATTATACTTATGATGCAGCTCGGAGGACCGGAGCTAAGCCTCCGAGTGAGAGGGTTGTTCTTCACTCGGAGTAGTTTTTGAAACTTAGGCGAATCGGGTTCGCGGCTAAGCCCCCGAGTGAGAGGATCGCTCTTCACTCGTAGTAGTTTTTGAAACTTAGGCGAATCGGGTTCGCGGCTAAGCACCCACTGGGGGATTTTGAAGACCAGCATATTAGAAAACAACAATCATTAAAGGATCGCTGTAAACTTGTCTTTGAAATAAACCGGAAAATCTTTATTACAACTCGACTGTTCGAGTGTTTCAAGTGTAGAAGCGGCGGAGCAGGTCCGCGTTCCACGAACGAGGTTCGTCTTTCTTCTTGGCGACGTTGTAAAGGTGATATGCTCCGTTGTGTAGTACCTTGGTGATGATGAAGGGGCCTTCCCAGGCCGGGGCGAGCTTGTGTGGTCGTTTCTGATGCACTCGAAGAACCAGGTCTCCTTCCTGAAATGCTCGGCTTCGGACATTGCGAGCATGGAATCGACGCAGGTCTTGCTGATAGATGGTCGACCGGATCAAGGCCATCTCTCGTTCCTCTTCCAAGAGGTCGACTGCATCCTGACGAGCTTGCTCTGCCTCGGCTTCAGAGAAGAGTTCCACTCGGGGGTCATTATGTAACAAATCACTTGGCAGCATGGCTTCAGCCCCATAGACCATGAAGAAAGGGGTACGGCCAGTCGACCGGTTTGGAGTTGTCCTCAGACCCCATAAGACAGATGGTAGTTCGGTTACCCAAGCCCCAGTGGCATGCTTAAGGTCACGCATGAGCCGTGGCTTCAGGCCTTGGAGAATCAAACCGTTTGCTCTTTCTGCCTGTCCATTCGACTGCGGATGCGCCACGGAGGCATAGTCGACTTATGTTCCTTGAGAAGCACAGAAAGCTCTGAATTCATCCGAGTCAAAGTTGGAGCCGTTGTCCGTGATGATGTTGTGGGGGACTCCATATCTGAATATCAATTCCCTGATGAAGCTGATGGCGGTGCTCGACTCGAGGTTCTTGATGGGATTGGCCTCAATCCATTTGGTGAACTTGTCGACTGCCACGAGCAGGTGAGTGAATTTGCTTATGCCCATTTTGAAGGGTCCGACCATATCCAAGCCCCAGACGGCAAAGGGCCAGACTAGTGGAATGGTCTTCAGAGTAGACGCCGGCTTGTGGGACATGTTAGAGTAGAACTGGCAGCCTGCGCACTTGTCCATAATATCTTTGGCCATCGCATTGGCCCGGGGCCAATAAAACCCGGCTTGGTACGCTTTGGCCACTATAGTCCGAGAGGAAGCATGGTGGCCACAAGTTCCCGAGTGAACCTCATCCAGGATCAGTCGACCTTCCTCTGGGGTGATGCAGCGCTGAGCGACTCTGGTGACGCTTTCCCTGTAGAGTTGACCCTGAATGACAGTGAACACCTTGGATCGATGGACGATCTGGCGCGCTTCTTCTTCATCTTCCGGGAGTTCTTGCCTGAGCAGATATGACATGTATGGCAGAGTCTAGTCGGGCGAAATCATTAAAACCTCCATGATCAGGTCGACCACCGCAGGCACTTCGACTTCAGTCGGATCTAACGCACTGACTGGCTGCGAGGGTTCTTCCGTGAAGGGGTCTTCTTTGACAGAAGGGGTGTGCAGATGCTCCAGATACACATTCTTGGGTATAGGCTTCCGAGTCGACCCAATTTTTGCGAGGTCATCGGCAAGCTGATTCTTGGCTCTGGGCACGTGATGGAGCTCTAAACCTTCAAACTTCTTTTCAAGCTTCCGCACTGCACTGCAATAACTAGTCATTGCCGGGCTCCTGACGTCCCATTCCTTCATCACTTGGTTCACCACTAAGTCTGAGTCGCCGTAGACCATCAGGCGACGGATGCCGAGTGAGATGGCCATGCGCAAACCGTTCAAAAGTGCTTCGTACTCAGCTTCGTTGTTCGATGAGTCAAAGTGGATTTGAAGGACGTAACTGAGCTTGTTGCCCCTGGGAGATACCAGGACCACGCCTGCGCCAGATCCGTTCAACATCTTGGATCCATCAAAGAACATGGTCTAGTGATCCGACTGAACTTGAGTCGGCAGCTCTTGTTCTATCCACTCGGCCACAAAATCTGCTATAGCCTGAGACTTGATGGATTTCTTCGCTTCAAACTTGATATCTAACGGAAGAAGTTCAATCGCCCATTTTGCCACTCGACCGGTCGCGTCTCGGTTGTTCAGGATCTCTGATAGCGGGGCATCATTAACGACTGAGATTGTATGGCCCGAGAAGTAATGGGCAACCTTTTTTGTAGTCAAGTAAATCCCGTACACGAGCTTCTAGTAATGCGGGTACCTTTGCTTGGAGGGAGTCAAAACTTCGGATATGTAGTAGATTGGGCGCTCGACCTTGTAGGCCTTGCCCTCTTCTTCCTGGTCGACCGTGAGTATAGTGCTGACAACTTGTCTGGTGGCTGCAATGTATAGTAGGAGAGGCTCTTTGCTGACTGGGGCAGCAAGCACCGGCTGGGTGGATAGCAGGGCTTTGAGCTCTTCAAATGCTGCTTCGGCTTCGGAATTCCACTCAAACTTGTCAGATTTCTTCATGAGTCGGTAGAGAGGCAATGCCTTCTCACCAAGACGAGAAATGAATCGACTCAATGCGGCCAAGCAACCAGTAAGCTTCTGGACGTCGTGTATACGCTCGGGGCGTTTCATTCGGAGGATGGTGCTGACCTTCTCTGGGTTGGCGTCGATTCCCCGTTCGGAAACGAGAAAACCGAATAACTTGCTGCCAGGAACTCTAAATGTACACTTCGACGGATTGAGCTTGATATCATAGCTTCTTAAGTTTGCGAATGTCTCAGCGAGGTCGGTCAGCAGGTCGGAACCTTTCCGTGACTTGACCACAATGTCATCCATGTATGCTTCGACGTTCCGACTGATTTGCCTTATCAGGCACTTATGGATCATGCGCATGAAGGTAGCGCCGGCATTTTTGAGACCGAAAGGCATGATGACATAACAGAAACACCTGAAGGGGTGATGAAAGCTGTCTTGATTTCGTCGGGTCCGAACAGACGGATCTGATGGTACCCGGAATACGCGTCCAGAAAGGACAAACGCTCGCATCCCGCAGTTGAGTCAACTATCTGATCGATGCGAGGGAGAGGAAAATGGTCCTTCGGGCAGGCCCGATTGATGTGCTTGAAATCGATGCACATGCGGAGAGACTTGTCCTTCTTGGGGACCATGACGACATTGGCGAGCCACTCGGAGTGGTAGATCTCGCGGATAAACTCAGCTGCCAGGAGCCGAGCCACTTCCTCGCCAATTGCCTTTCTCTTCTCCGCAGCGGACTGACGAGGATGTTCCTTCACATGCTTCACATTTGGGTCGACTCGCAAATGGTGCTCAGCCAGTCCCCTGGGTACACCCGGCATGTCTGATGGTTTCCATGCGAAGATGTCCCAGTTCTCACGAAGGAACTGGATGAGCGCTTCTTCCTATTTGCTGTCGAGTGTAGTGGAAATGTGGTTCGGTGCTGCATTGGGGTCGGTGGGGTGGATGTGTACGGGTTTCGTCTCCCCGGCCGACTGGAAAGCTGACTCGGAAGCCGGCTTCTTTGCCCTCAGCAGATCACTCGGATCCACGCTTTTCTGGTACTCCTCCATCTCTACAGCTGCCATCTACTCGTCAGCGATCTTCGAGCCTTTCTGGAAGCACTCTTCCGCTTTCTGGCGGTTCCCAGTGACGGTTATAACGTCGTTGGGTCCCAGCATCTTCAGCTTGAGGTATACATAACACGGCCGAGCCATAAATCTAGCGTAGGCGGGCCTACCCAGAATGGCATCATAAGCGTTGTTGAAGTCCACAACTTCAAACATCAGCTTCTCTTTGCGATAATTCTTCGAGTCGCCAAAGACTACATCGAGTGTGATTTGACCAAGTGAGTCGGCCTTCTTCCCGGGGATGACCTCGTGGAACCTCATGTTGCTTTCACTCCGCTTGGACATTGGGATGCCCATATCCCGGAGGGTTGCTGCATACAGAATATTCAAACCACTACCTCCATCCATCAGGACTCTGGTCAGACGTGTGCCCGCGACCACTGGGTCGACCACCAGTGCCTACCGCCCGGGGGTGGCAATGTGCGCAGGATGATCAGACTGTTCGAATGTGATGGGGGTCTTGGACCACTTCAGAAACGTGGTGGTTGCCAGGGCAACCATGTTGCCTTCTCTGTTGATGACTTTCAGCCGACTTTTGCTCTCGACGACTGCGAAGATCACCAAAGTGGAGTTGATCTGGGGGTATCCTCCATCCCCTTCCTTGTCCTCGGACTCCTCTAGCTCCTTTCCCTTCTCAGTCGACTGATCTTTCTGGAAGTTCTGGATCAGGAGCCGGCACTATCGAGTGGTGTGCTTGGGATATACCAAGTTTCCCTCTTCATCTTTCTTCGTGTGAATGGGACACGGTTGGTCAAGTACATCATTCCCAGCTTGATCCTTCACTTTTTTAGGAGCCCAGGGCCCCTTCGGCTTCCCTTTGCCCTTTCCTTGGTTGACCACTACAGCTTCGCCCTGAGCAGCTGGCTTGGCCTTGCGCTTGTTCTTCCGATTGGAATTTTGATCATCCTGTCCGACTGGTTTCTTGCCACTGCGGAGCTGATCGGCCTCTTCGCCGTTAGCGTACCGACTGGCAATCTCCATCATCCGAGACAAGGACATATCGCCTGTTCGACCAAACTTCAGATTCAACTCTCGGTTATGCACGCCCTCCTTGAAGGCGCAAACTGCCTGGTGCTCAGACACATTTTCCACCGTGTGATGCAAGGTGGTCCATCGCTGGATGTAATCCCTCAAGGTTACATTCGACTTCTGCGCGCAATGCTGAAGCTCCGCGAGGCCAACAGGTCGCTTGCAGGTGCCCTCGAAGGTCCGAATGAACACTCGAGCCAGCTCCTCCCAGCTGTAAATACTCCCGGGAGCCAACTGATTGAGCCACGCCCGAGCCGAACCACCCAGCATCAGAGGAAGGTGCTTCATGGCTACGTCGTCGTTGCCGCCTCCGATATGCACGGCCACTCGGTAGTCTTCTAGCCAGGTGTCTGGTTTTGACTCGCCGGTGAACTTATTTACCCTTGCCGCCAACCTGAAGTTCGGGGGGATCTCTGCAGCTCTGATGGCACTATAGAAACACTCGGGTCCAGAGACAGGTGCTCGGCTTCCACTCGGATGATATTCGTCTTGCTCTTCTCTGAATGCCCTGTTCCGGTTGAACCGTCCTTGCACAAGGATAGACCTTGCATCGAAGCCCGGTCTCCGGGGATCTGGGGGAACCCTCCGCTCGTCGTCACGCAGGCGCCTGCCCTCGTGTCGTCGGGGCGAGAACGATCTGCTTCCCGGAGGAGGCGTAGGCACTCGACGGTGGTCATGATGGCCGGGTCTCCGGTCGTATTGCTCGTCATTTCGACCCAGATGCCGGTCTTGCCGCGAGCCACGTTCCTCATGCCTTGGGGGCGATCTCAGAATGTGGGCTGACCAAACGGTGTCTGCAGCCACCGATCTGCTGTGAATCCTGTTGCGCGACTGAGAAACGGTCGCGTTTTGCTCTTCAGCCGTTCGGAGCAAAGCTCGGATCTGCTGAAGGCCCCTCCCAGCCTCTGACTGAGATGGTTGAATTGACCCCGCGATGCGAGTCGTGGGTTCGAGGTTCTGGACTGGTGTGCGGAACACCTGAGTCTCGCACGGGTGCGATTGCCGCGGTCGTCGACTGGACTCAGGGGCCGGTCGGCGGGCCTGTTCGTCGAGTGCACGCTGGATATTTTCCAAGCACGCGCGCTCAGCCATGATGGCCAAGCATGTGGCTTCCAGGGCCAGAGCCTCCAAAGAATCTCCCACGATGGGAGTGAAGAGCGCGTCTTCGTTGCGGCGACAGAGCTCGTCCCTCTGCTTGGCAGTGAGGGGTTGAGGAATGTATCCGTCGTTGTCGTATGAGCGGCCGCCACCGCTGCCGCCGTCGCCACCACGAGGAAAACCCGGCGGGCTGCGGCGTGAGTCGACCATGAGGACTTCCGCTGCGGGATCGCTGCTCCCGCACTCGGAAGATGAATCTACGAGCTCGACCGACGGATCGGCCGGCCCGTAGAGGTAACCGTCAGGCTCGATGGCCACGACCTGAGGGGTGGCCGCCTGGCGGGCCACCGCATGTTTCACCCACCGCTGGATCCGTGAGCGACCGGATCGTTTACGACGGCGTCCGGCGGGGTTGGGGGATGATGTAGGGATCGACAGGTACTGAGTCGACGGCTGCCGAAGGAGGACACCGTAGGCGCTGGCGCGGAAGTGTGCAGCCCCGCGGATGGGCAGAGCCTTGACGTCGAGGGGGGCCTCCTGGAGCCATGCGGAGTCGTCGGCGACGAAGACGAGCGCGCCGAGTCGGATCTCGCGGCCCAACGTCAGACCACCGCCGGAAACCATGATGAAGGAGGTCGGAGAAAAGATTGCAACCTCACCAGAAGTCGCTAAGATGCCTTGCCCCACGGTGGGCGCTAACTGTCGTGGTTTTAAGCCTGACAGTACGAGTAGGGGGGTACGAATGAGGAGGCAAGGCCCTAGCTATGGTGGAGTTGTACACAAGGTGTTTTACGAGTTCAGGCCCTTCTCGGAGGAAGTAACAGCCCTACGTCTCGGTGCCCGGAGGCGGTCGACTGATATGTGTATATGTGTGAGTTACAAGGATGCGAACCCTTGTACAAGAGGAGGGGTGGCTTATATAGTGCGCCAGGACCCCAGCCATGCTCCACGTTACCAAGGGTTCAATGTACATTAAGGCAGACGTTACTGATAATGTCTGCAGTAAAGAGTAATAAAGGCATTCACTATGGCGAGTAAATACCAGACCGTTATTGTCCTAAGGGACCTTTGACCTTCGGGGGTCGAGTGCCTTGGATTGGTCAAGTGTAGTTGAATCGTCTTGCAGACGATGTCCATTCGAGTGGGATGTCCTCTTGGGTCGTCTCAGTCGACTGTCTTTACCATCGTAGGTTTTGTCTTTTGATCTTCTGGGGTAGTGACCTTGGGTGGGGTACCTTGGTCAGGCCTTTGACCCTACCCTAGGTCTGTAACCTCGTCAGCTGGCAGCTGGGTTCATGGCCACAGCAAGGAAGTGCCTCCTTATTACGCGGAAAATAATTATTCCTCCACCCGACATCGAGGACCCACCGGAAGAGACTCTGTATTTTGCGGGGAAAAATGTTTGCCCCCTGATAGCTCGGACCTACCAGCTATATTTTCGCACGCAAGGAAGTGCGTCCATATTATAGGAAAAAAGATTCCCCTTAACCGCTGGGACCCACTATCAATAACTTAGCACGCGAGAAAGTGCCTTCTTATCCTCCCTGACAATCGGGGCTGTAACACCCAAGATGTGATTCTATCCCGATCACGTGAACACCTCGTGATTGGGGCACAACCGCATTTCGAGCGCTTAGCAAGATGGATATCATTACATCGTACCATTACATAAATACATGGGGATGCAACAATCCATACAAGTCACATGAATACAACATCAATACAAGACATCCGACTACAGATGCAAACATGAAAAGCACAACGACATCCATCCTGCTATCCCAGGCTGCCGACCAGGAACCTATCCCAAGACTCGCGAAGAAGAAGAAGAAGGAACTCCAACAAGTAAACACCGCTCTCATGTCAAGTCATCAAAAACATGCACCTGCAACTGTTGTTGTAGTATCTGTGAGCCACGAGGACTCAGCAATCCCATAACCATGGGTATCAAGACTAGCAAAGCTTAATGGGTAGGGAGAGGTTAAGTGGTGAGGTTGCAGCAACGGCTAAGCATATGTATGGTGGCTAACTTACGAGTACAAGAATAAGATGAGCATCTACGCAAACGGTCGCAAACTAGTAATGATCGCTAAGAGATCCCGAACTACCTACGAGTCAAACGTAACCCCACCGTGTTCTCTTCTCAAGATGAAAAGAGACGGTCACGGTTACTCACACGGTTCGTGTATTTTATTTCGGATCCTCTGTCAAGTTTTCTACAACCGGACATTAACAAATTCCAATCTACCACATAACCACGGGCACGGCTTTCGAAAGATCATAACCCTGCAGGGGTGTCCCAACTTATCCCATCACAAGCTCTCACGATCAGCAGAGGTAAAAAACCCATATCTTAGGGACAACCCGATCAGACTCGGAATCCTGGTGCACAAGACATTTCTACAATGGTAAAACAAGTCCAGCAAGACCTCACGTCATGCTGACACCCTAATAGTAGCCGCGCGTATCTCATCTCAGGCCACGTCCGGATGGGACATCCTATAGGTAATACCAGACCTCGAGTTTACCCGTGGTGGCCCCGCAGTCTACCCGTTTGGGACCAACACCATCAGCACTGGCCCCTCCCTGTAATGTAGAATTAAGAACCCGGGGATGCGACCCCCTATGCAATTTAATTAATTAAATATGTTTTTATTATGAGGCAAATTAAAACCAATGTTGGGCCTTGCTGGAGGAGTTTTATTCAAAGCGAACTGTCAAGGGGTCCCCATATACCCAACCGCGTTAGGAACGCAAAATCAAGGAACATAACACCGGTTTATCGGTTTGTAAGGCGGCATGAGTGGAACAAAACAACGAGCAAAAGGCCAAGCCTTCCACCCATTGCCAAGTATATAGGTGTGTTAATTACAGTAATAGATATTGTGATATTCCCATAGACAAGTTCCGACATAGAGCAATCTTCATCTTCACGTGCAACTAACAACGCTATAAGAGGGGCTAAGCGAGTGGTAACATAGCCAAACAACGGTTTGCTGGGATGGTGTCAAAGGTTAGAGGTTTCATGGCAACAATGAGAGGCTAACAAATAGATAGGTAGCGCGACATATAGCAATAGCATCGAGACAACTAGCATGGCAATGATAGTAATGAGATCAAAGGTGAGGGTCATCTTGCGTGAGATCCCGCTAGGAACAAGAACGAGTCCATGAATAATACGAAGCCATGTAGACGAACAAATCCTTACAATCGCAACGAAACAGGAACTATCGAGAAGGAGCACAACGGGAAAGAAGCAAACAACACGGTCAACAATCACCACATAAACATGACATGATGTGCAACCAAGTATGATGCATGACAAGGCTACATGATGCAAATCATGGCAAGGGATGAACCACACAAGATCAACACACGAAGCAAGTTCAAATGAGGCCGGAAACAACATATAACAATTCCGGTAAGTCCTCATATGCAAATTTTGAAATAGGTCCAGATCTGAACTAACCTTAAGTTAAAGTTGATAAACAGCAAGTTAACATGCACCATGATGATCTACTCGAAATTCTAGTCAAGTTACATATAAAGTTCATTTAATACGGAGTTACGGCCTAGAAGATATGAGCAAAACAAGTCAAGCATGGCATTGATGCAAAACGCATCCAAACATCAAGCAAATACACTCCAAACAGGTATACAACATGTTATTATGCATCTACATGCAAAAATACACAAGTTTCATATAGGGCACGCTCAAAACGGAGCAACAGTTCAACACATACATACGAAACAAGTTTGAAACACAAACAGGCCAAAACAGCAAGTAGGCGTATAGTTGACATCAAAACAACATGATACAAGAACATTTCATGGCATCAAAGGCATGTCAAGCATGTACATTTCAAGCACTACAAGCATGATCACTGAGCTACTAACAAACACCACTGGAACATGCTCAAAACATCATGGCAAGATTGCAAAAGATAACAGTTTCACAGACTTAGTGAAATAAACTAGACATGGCAGCAACAACAAGAAGTAGGCATGTTTGCAAGCTTGTGCAACTCATCTCAGAGCATATCATGGCATGTGAAGATAACCAACAGCAAGAATACATGTTTATGAAGCTACTTATGGCAAGTACATGGTCATAGGATGCATAGAACACTAGCTATGCACATGGCAAAACTGGACTTACTGTTAACAGGCTGACAAAAACATTTTATAGCAAGTTGAGAGTAAGAAAGAGACAAGCTACAGCAAGGCATATATGCAAACAAAGGCATGGATGGATAGAGCATAACATGGACTTCAATACATGGTCATTGGACATCTAAAAACATTCATGGATTTGAGTGGGGCATCAAGCAAACATGGCATCAGGATATAACAGTTTCAGACTTAGCAGTTTTCAACAAGTCATAGAAATCAACAACAGCGAGTAGGTCACTTTGCAAGCTTGTTCCAATCACCACAAGGCATATCATGAAAAGTGGATTGCACCATAGCAAAGATGGCATGATTATGCTTCTAAAACAAATTGACATGTAGCTCAAACAAAAATCACACATAAAGATATGAAAAAGACAAATCAGCATCTTATAATAAGTTTCAGCACTTAACAGCAACATACACTTTTGCAACAGAGATAAACATGGCAATATGGCACCTAACATGAATGCAACAGCTACCATCATGTAGAGCACTTCACAGTGAACATTCTGACATAGCATACACTCCATTTGGACCAACATGCACAAAGATACAACCTCACAAACATGCAAACATATTGTTGACAGAAAACAAGGACTTGACAATAACATCACATAGCAGTTTTCCAATGAAGATTAAGGCATCAAGATGAATAGTAACATGCATGCAAATGCAACTAACATGAAGAGCACTTCGAGACGAACATTTTGATATATTATATGCTCAATTTGGCCACACATGCATAAAGTTACACCACTCACAAGATGCCATCATAATATGAAATTTCTAGGACTTTGCAGTTTTTCAACTCCGAAAAAAAAACAGAGTGAGCGCCGTTTAACTAAACGACGCTCGGCGGGGATTAGGCGGGTGTTGCTCACCCTAGCGGGCCGAGCCCAGGAAGCGGAGAGGAGGCAGGCCGGCGGCTGGGCCGGTGGAGCTGGGCCGCTGGAGGAGGACGGCCTGGCGATGTCGCGGCCCACGCGAAGGAGGATGCCTGCGAGGCCGGATCGGGGAGGCGTCGCCGTGCCCGTGCGACTGCACGTGCAGGCCGGCGGCGGTCGACGGCAATGGCGGCGGGGGGGGTCTCCGGTAAGGCAGAGGAGGTCGGGACGCCGTGTGACGCCCGAAGACCGACGTCCCAGAAGATTCCAGATGTTCCGGGTTTTCCAGCTTGTTTCAGTTGTGCTTGCTCTATTTATTTTTGCATTGCATCATATCATCATGCCATCATGTCATAATTCTTTTGCATTTCAAAATAAATTGTATGGATCTTCGATCCATTTAAATCGAGGGATATTCACATGGTGATTTCTCTTTATAACCTATATAAAGTCTCCTAATATTATTAAGGGGCTATAACAAAATATTCCATTGCCTTGGAATCATCGAAAAACACTTGCAAATATTCCTCATATTCTTTTTCTACTTCAATTTTTGAGTCTGTAACCTTGTCTATAATTCTTATCCGTTTTTTTAGGCTCCTCCAAAATCCGAGCATTTTTTAACTCTTCAAAGCCTAGCCCTTGTTCAAACCATTTGAATTAAATTCAAATGAATTTGAATTTAAACCTTGCAAATGGCCATTTCTATTTTTCTC
This sequence comes from Secale cereale, assembly GCA_902687465.1. NCBI lineage: Eukaryota > Viridiplantae > Streptophyta > Magnoliopsida > Poales > Poaceae > Secale > Secale cereale. Next base: position 589,836,041 of record LR738710.1, read on the forward strand.
GGATCAAGCTCATTTTTATTAGCCCGAGAAAAATAACCTCATGTGCAACTCTTTCCCTAACCCCCTCTTTCTTTTCTTCTCTTTATTTGTTTTCTTCTATGAAAGAGAAAAGGAAGGAGGGGCCCAGCCGCAGCCAGGCCCCTGGCCGTTTCCCTCGCGCCGGACTGGCCCATCAGGCCCAACTCCAGCGCCGAATCCTAGCTAACCTGGCCCGACCTCCCTCTTCCCGTCACTCCCTCATCCCCGCCACCAGCTAGCGAGCGCCTGCCTCGCTCCCGATCCCCTCGCTCCCTCGATCTCTCCTTCCTCCGTCCTACTCCCGACCCCATCGTGCCAGGAAGGCTGAGCCACCACGCGCCCGACCTCCTACTCATCGCCATGGCCTGCCGCTGCTCTTCCCTCGCGCGACTGCGAGCCCGACCGCCTCCGGCCACCACTCCTCCTCGTCGGCCTCACTGTCGCCCGAGGCCATCCAAGCCAACGCCGCGCCGACCACTTTCTCCGCACGGCAGCGCCGCCTCGTCGTCGCCTCCCGCGGCTGCAGTCGCCGCCGCCAAGTTACCTTCCCGGCGCCGGTGCCTCGCCATGGCCGTGCCTCCCATGTTGCTCCGTTGCCGCCGAGCTCCACCAGGGACTCGGCCTCGCCAAGTCCACAGCCACCGCCGCCGGGCGCCGTCGTTGCTGCCGCTTCGCCCGTCCTCTGCATCGGCCTCCACCGCCGCCATAGCCTCGGATCCGTCTGTCCTCGCTGTCAATTCCACCTCCGCGCCATCCCAGAGTTCCTCGGCCGTCTTCTGCTACTGCTTCGTCGCCCCGCCTCAAGTTCTTCGCGCCCTTGTCGTTGCTTGCATGTTGTCGTGCCTTGCTGCTTGGTTTTGCTTGTTTTGGATCGACAAGACCTGAGAACGACAAGTACCCCTACCGTCTACCTCGGATGCGTCAAGTTCCTCGCCGTGTACAACTACCGTCGCCAAGACCCGAGACCCCAAGTACCACGACGACCATTGCGCCAAGTACCACGATGGCCGGAGCACTCGGAACCGTCAAGTACATCTACAAAACGAGTAACGCTACACCCAAACGACTACGGACCGAAACGCCAAGCACGTCTACGACCCGTGTACCCCTACGTCAACGACGATCCCGACAAGTACCACTACCGTCGACATGTACATCTACGAACGGAACGACTACTTCCCCTACATCACGTGAACCACTACTTCCCTCTTTCGTCGAACTCGTTCCGCCCCGAAGATGCACGCTTCAAAGGTATACCCCGAGTCGAATGCCGATGTGGTGAACGAATGCTTGTTGTGTTGTATGAGATGTATCGAATGTTTGCTCGTGTCCGTTGTGCCCTCGTTTGCCTTGGGGCAACCCGTGGGAACCCGGTGACGGGATCACCCCACCTTTCATCTTGTTCGACTTGCTCAGGCCACCTTTCTTTTGCTCCGGACTCTCAACGAGTTACCGGAACCGATATGTTATGTGGCATCATTTCGGATTCGTCGCCGTGGCCCCTCTCTTTCCACCACGGTGACAAATACTTCTTATATCTTCATGTTAACTTTTACTAAAAATTGCATAAAACTTGATCATGTCATCCGCATCATGTTAACAACATTAAAATGTGTGAATTGTTGTTTGCTTAAAATTGCTAAACATGCATATGGGGATTTTTTTCCGGAATTGTTGTTGTTATTTCCGGCCTCATTTAAAATGCCTAGATAGCTACTCCCTCCGTTCGGAATTACTTGTCTCGAAAATGGGTGTATCTAGAACTAAAATACGTCTAGATACATCCATTTCTGCGACAAGTAATTCCGAACGGAGGGAGTAGTTTACACTTGCTTCTTGCCTTTCCATGTTTAGCATCCTATATAGACTTGTCTTGCATCCTATTTGGCTGAGCATATTAACATGTTGCTTGTGTTGTTTTTCTGTGCTTCCTACCTTGCCATGTATTGCTTCATGTATAGACTTGTCATGCATCATACCTTGCCATGTATTGCATCATATAGACTTGTGTTGTTTTATGTTCTTCCTACCTTGCCATGTTTTGCTTCATGTATAGACTTGTTGTGCATCCTATGTAGAACTGTCTTGCATCATACTTGGTTGAGCATATTGTCATGTTCTTGTGTTGTGTGTTTACTGTATTGCTTGCTTCTTCTCGTTAGTGCTTGTTCTATTGAGATCGTGAGGATTCATTCGTCTACCCATGGTTCTTTTTCATGGCTTCTTCTCCGTATTCTTCATGGACTTGTTCTTCTTCCTCGCGAAATCCCAGGCAAGATGACCATACCCTTGGATACCTTTACTATCATTGCCATGCTTAGGTCTCGATGCTATCGTTACATGTCGCGCTACCCATCATTATTGTCAGCCCCTCTCCTTGTTGCCATGAAACCTCTAACCTTTGAAACCTTCCTAGCAAAACCATTGTTTGGCTATGTTACCCGCTTGCTCAGCCCCTCTTATAGCGTTGTTAGTTGCAGGTGAAGATGAAGATCGTTCCAGGAGGGAACTTGTTGTTGGAATATCACAATATGTTATATATATATTAACAAACCTATATACTGGGCATGGGTGGAAGGCTTGGCCTTTTGCTCGGTGTTTTGTTCCACTCATGCCACCTTAGGAGCCGATAAACCGGCATTATGTTCCTTGATTTTGCGTTCCTGACACAGTTGGGTATATGGGGACCCCTTGACACTTCGTCTTTGAATAAAACTCCTCCAGCAAGGCCCAACATTGGTTTTTAATTTGCCTCATAATAACAACTTAATTAATTAATTAATTTGCATAAGGGCGACGCTCATTGGAGATTCCTTTCTACATAGCAGGGGGGGCCAGTGCTGATGGTGTTGGTCCCAAACTAGAGCCACTTGCGGTGCCACCCAGTTATCTAGGGTCTTCGGTTGCTGTACGTAGTGCTCATCCGGACGTGGCCTGAGACGAGATGCGCGCGGCTACCATCAGGGTGTCGGCACACCGGGAGGTCTTGCTGGACTTGTTTTACCATTGTCGAAATGTCTTGTGCACCGGGATGCTGAGCCTGATCGGATTTCCCTAAGATAAGGGGTGATACTATTATATTTATCACTTCAGCTGATCGTGAGAGCTTGTGATGGGCTAAGTTGGGACACCCCTGCAGGGTTATGATCTTTCGAAAGCCGTGCTCGTGGTTATGTGGCAGATTGGAATTTGTTAATGTCCGGTTGTAGAAAACTTGACAGAGGATCCGAAGTAAAACACACAACTCTGTGAGTAACAGTGACTGTCTCTTTTCACTTTGAGAAGAGAACATGGTGGGGTTATGTTTGACTCGTAGGTAGTTCAGGATCTTTAGTGATCATTACTAGTTTGCGACCATTTGCGTAGATGCTCATCTTATTCTTGTACTCGTAAGTTAGCCACCATATTATGCTTAGTCGCTGCTGCAACCTCACCATTTTACCTCTTCCTACCCATAAAGCTTTGCTAGTCTTGATACCCATGGTTATGGGATTGCTGAGTCCTCGTGGCTCATAGATACTACAACACCAAATGCAGGTTCAGCCGAGATTGACGCAGGAGATGGGTCAGAACTTCTGGGAGTTCCATGAAGAGCGTGGCCGTATGCTTGTGTCGTTTTCGACGATCAGTAGTGGTTCCTACTAGGGGCGATCGGGACCTTGTGGCTTTATGTATTTGGTATCTTTCTTTTGGATCTTCGCCCGTAGTCGGGTTATGATGTTTTGAGTGATGATTTGCTTATGTAATGTATTGTGTGACGTGGCGAGTGTAAGCCAACTATCCTTTTGCAATTTCATCCCTATTTTTACATGAGTCGTGCAAAGATACCAAACTTGAGATCATTCCAGGATGGGCTTATACCTTTAAGTCGTGCCTCGACACGTAGGAGGTATAGCCCCATCCTGGGCATTACAAGTTGGTAATCAGAGCCTTCTCCGACCTAGGAGCCCCCACTGATTGATCGAATCGTTGACGGTTGAGTCTAGGCACACACTTGAAAATGTTTTGAGTCCTATATACGGAGAGTAGGATTTCTTTTTACTCCTCATCCCTTTATCACTCTGGTGAGGACTCCTGACGGTTACTTGTCTCTTCTACTCTCAAAATTTCACAAAAAAAATTTAGGAATCTCGCGAGTATTGTTTGGATTGTTCCGATGTCTTTGTGACGAGAACATTGTTCTCGATGCCTCCTGTCATTTAGGGGTTGTGGCAGTGTCCCGGGGAGTTGAGCTCCGAGGTGTTATCGTCACAAATATATCGCAACAGTTCTGGAATACTTAAGACAGCCGACATCGAAAACTCGCCTATGCGGTTAGTGGCAAGATAACCCTGACGTCACCCAGTACTGGGGAGGTAGTTCGGGAGTATTGCCATAGCTTGTATAGTAGATGCATTTCGAAGGTCCGAGGTAAACGGTTTCCGGAAATAACTGGTTATTGTGTTGAAGGATGGATACAGCTGGATGTAGGATTAGAGTTGAGTGCGCGATGCTTCCCCTGTATCCCCAACACCTGATTGCATAACTGGAAACTTTCGGAAATTAATAGGTGGGTTCATCTAGTAGTTCGTAGGCATTCTTCCAACGAATGCATGATATGGAGTTCGGGGTTCAACATTGAGTGAAGAGGTTTTATGGGCGTTGTTCCGATCGGGAGTTGCATCTTAAAGGGTCCTTGACTATGCTGATCCGGGGATTGCAAAACCCTTTTGTAACACGTTCCATGAGCTTTCAGCACGAATATGTGGAACGAAACTTCTATCTTGTATTTGTTCTATCTGCTCCTTGTTGTGTTTTTTTATTTACCTTTTGTTCTCCCAAGTGGCTTCTCGACAAGTTGATGTACCTACAGAATTCATTCGTTCAATCCTCTGTTCGAATGATATTGTGAAGATTATGTTGCAACATATCTATCCTTTGTTTTTGTTTTGATTCTGGTATTCGAGTTGCTTCGACGTCAAATGTTGATTCCATACCTTTCCTAATCGGTGTTCTCATATTTCTATGGGAGTGCTAATTCTTCTTGACCATCGAGATTTTCATGTTAATCCTTTTCAACCGGTGTGCCTTCTCTTCAAGTTATTCCATACGGACGCCGTTGAGAAATCCGATGATTTGTCTGTTTCATTCATCCCAAACTGTCTTTGTTTTCCCCGCCCTCCCTCCCTTCTTCTTCTCGGAGCAAGAAATCTCTAATCAAGTATCCATTTTTATTCATGTGATGTTTCTTCATTCTTTTCCTTCAATGTTCTTATCCGGTGATTTATCGTGAAGATGCTCAAGAGTTTCAAGTTCATCATTCTTAATTCTAATATTCTTCTCCGGTGGACTAAATCCAAGCTTCCGTATTGATCATATATGTGCCTCTTGTTTCACATGTTTTCCCATGTTGAAATTTATTATCCGAAGGCTCTCTTATTCATTCAACTCTCCTATCCTTATCCGGTGTGTACAAGGTATCTCAGAAGATTCGTGTTTCCATTCTTAATCTGTTCAAGCTATTTTGAGGATTGTTATCTTACTCAAGCCATTTAATTCAACCGGTGCAATATCTCTTAAGCAATCTTTTCCAACGGTGTTTTCTTTAGTGGGCCCTAACCCACAGGTCTTTTTCCAGGATCTTACCTGACTCTTCCAATTTTTTCCGGAGTTATACTCAAATTCTTTTCAAAGTGTGACGTTAGTATGAATCCCATCAGTCACAGTCCTTCTCCAGGACCGCTTTCAAATTCTTTTTCATCATTGGTTCAACCTTTTAATTCTTCATTACGGAGTGCCTATACAATTCATGGTGGTGTATCTCATCGTCTTCTCAGATTTTGAAGACCCGGAGACGAGTTCCTCTTGAATCCTTATCCGTTCTTCCAAGATTCGTGGTTCTAGCTTCATGCCATCCTCATTATTGTTTCGATTGTGAGGAATTATTTTTATACCCATCCTAAGCACTTCATGAATTCTTTCCATTGTGTTCCTCCGAAGGCCATCATTTCAGAATATTTCTTCGTTCTCAGTTTTCAACTTGTCCTCAAAATATTCTTCATTGATGCCTCTTCGTTCGTCTCCATATTCTTTCGGTGGTTCTTTCAAGATTACTATTCCGTTGTTATCGTATTAATTCATTTGTTCTTTTCATAATCCTACCGGTGAGTCATTCAAGATTATTCTCAAGTTTGGCTATATCTCTCTCCAATCCTTTTCAAGAAGAATAAGTAGTAGGCCAAATCCATTGCTGGTCATCAATTTATTTTGATCAAGGATAAGCATACAGTAAATCTTATTCTTATTTCCTCGAAGTGATTAATCTCTTTTTTCCGGAGCTTGTTCATCATATCATATTCTTGGTCCTAAGTTGTTCATCTTGTTTTCCGGAGCTTCAAGTTATTTCAATTATATCATTTCAAAGCTCCATCTAATTCATCGCAGGCCTTGAATCTTATTCTTTTCATTTTTCGCTTCTCATGTTTTTCTTTACCGGAGTTCTCATGCTGGTTCATCATGTTTTAATTCATCCTCGAAGTCTTCATCAAGATTCTTGTTGGAGCTCAAGCATTCTTCATCATGCATTCCAATTGCAATCCTTTCTACCTTATCTTTCAGATGGTGTTATGTCATTCTTGACAATTCCTTCATGAATTATGATTCACGAGTTATCAAGAACGAGATATTTAAACCCATCTTTTTCTTTGTTCAGGAGATCATTCCAACCATTCAATTTATTCGTTGGAGTAATCTTGGGTTGTATTTCACCTAAAAGCTTTCCCTAAGGATTGTTGCTAATTATGGTGCTTATAAATGACCCAAGTTCTTCATTTTTCATTCCGGTGAAATAAGTTTTTCGTCTCCTTGTTGACCTCAATCCAATTAAATGTTTCCGTCAGTGGCTGGTTGTCACCTCTTAATTTTGAGATGTTTTCCATAAGCCCACATCAAGCTTATTCTTTTCGTTGTTGAATTCCAACAACTCTGTTCAACCCATCTTGGTAAAGATGCTCTTTCAAATTCATTCGTGGGAGAAGTTGTCATTTTCTTCTCCGTTCTTTTCTTTCCAACGACCTAGCATATATTCTTTCATTCCGGAGGCATTGTGATGTTGATCTCTCCAAACCATTATCTTGTTTTTATCGAGATCATGTTCTTTCCTTGTTTATCTATTTATCCAGAGCGTTGTATTCTCCATTCTAATTCTCTCATCTCATCAAGTTTTGCCTCTCTTCTCAACCAGAGTGATGTCTGAAGCCTTCCTTACCCCTTGTGCCATTCTTTCAATGTTCCGGAGGCTGTGTGTTGTTGTTTTCATCAAGTATCATCCCAACTTGGCAAGTTCATGTTCAATTCCTTACATTTTCAGTCGGAGTGTTGTCCGAATTCTGTCATTCTTATTCCTTGGCTATACCATTGCAGTTTCATATTGTTTTGGTTCGTAAGCTTTTGTTTCATGTCTTTCAACCTACAAGGTTCTCGTTTCCTCTTTTCTAACGGAGTGTTTTCATCTTCGTTCATCTCCATTGTATTCTTTATTCAACTTGTTTAACCTCTCAAGGTTCGTGGTTTCACTCGTCTGTCAAAGAAGCAACTTTGTTTTACCTCTTCCTTTATCCTCTTCTATCCGGTGCCATCTCTAGGATCTCGGGTCGAGATCCTCTGTTAGTGTGGGAGAGTTGTGACGCCCGAAGACCAACGTCCCAGAAGATTCCAGATGTTCCGGGTTTCCCCGCTTGTTTCAGTTGTGCTTGCTCTATTTATTTTTGCATTGCATCATATCATCATGCCATCATGTCATAATTCTTTTGCATTTCTAAATAAATTGTATGGATCTTCGATCCATTTAAATCGAGGGATATTCACATGGTGATTTCTCTTTATAACCTATACAAAGTCTCCTAATATTATTAAGGAGCTATAACAAAATATTCCATTGCCTTGGAATCATCGAAAAACACTTGCAAATATTCCTCATATTCTTTTTCTACTTCAATTTTTGACTCTGTAACCTTGTCTATAATTCTTATCCGTTTTTTAAGGTTCCTCCAAAATCCGAGCATTTTTGAACTCTTCAAAGCCTAGCCCTTGTTCAAACCATTTGAATTAAATTCAAATGAATTTGAATTTAAACCATGCAAATGGCCATTTCTATTTTTCTCGGATCAAGCTCATTTTTATGAGCCCGAGAAAAATAACCTCATGTGCAACTCTTTCCCTAACCCCCCTCTTTCTTTTCTTCTCTTTATTTGTTTTCTTTTATAAAAGAGAAAAGGAAGGAGGGGCCCCGCCGCAGCCAGGCCCCTGGCCGTTTCCCTCGCGCCGGACTGGCCCATCAGGCCCAACTCCAGCGCCGAACCCTAGCTAACCTGGCCCGACCTCCCTCTTCCCGTCACTCCCTCATCCCCGCCGCCAGCTAGCGAGCGCCTGCCTCGCTCCCGATCCCCTCGCTCCCTCGATCTCTCCTTCCTCCGTCCTCCTCCCGACCCCATCGCGCCAGGAAGGATGGGCCACCTCGCGCCCGACCTCCTTCTCATCGCCATGGCCTGCCGCTGCTCTTCCCTCGCGCGACTCTGAGCCCGACCGCCTTCGGCCACCACTCCTCCTCGTCGGCCTCACTGTCGCCCGAGGCCATCCAAGCCACCGCCGCGCCGACAACTTTCTCCGCATGGCAGCGCCGCCTCGTCGTCGCCTCCCGCGGCTGCAGTCGCCGCCGCCAAGTTACCTTCCCGGTGTCGGTGCCTCGCCATGGCCGCGCCTCCCATATTGCTCCGTTGCCGCTGAGCTCCACCAAGGACTCGGCCTCGCCAAGTCCACAGCCACCGCCGTCGGGCGCCGTCGTTGCTACCGCTCCGCCCGTCCTCTGCACCGGCCTCCATCGCCGCCATAGCCTCGGATCTGGCTGTCCTCGCTGTCAATTCCACCTCCGCGCCATCCCAGAGTCCCTCGGCCGTCTTCTGCTACTGCTTCGTCGCCCCGCCTCAAGTTCTTCGCGCCCTTGTCGTTGCTTGCATGTTGTCGTGCCTTGTTGCTTGGTTTTGCTTGTTTTGGATCGACAAGACCTGAGAACGACAAGTACCCCTACCGTCTACCCCGGATGTGTCAAGTTCCTCGCCGTGTACAACTACCGTCGCCAAGACCCGAGACTCCAAGTACCACGACGACCATTGTGCCAAGTACCACGATGGCCGGAGCACTCGGAACCATCAAGTACATCTACAAAACGAGTAACGCTACACCCGAACGACTACAGACCGAAAGGCCAAGCACGTCTACGACCCATGTACCCCTGCGTCAATGACGATCCCGACAAGTACCACTACCGTCGACATGTACATCTACGAACGGAACGACTACTTCCCCTACATCACGTGAACCACTACTTCCCTCTTCCGTCGAACTCGTTCCGCCCCGAAGATGCACGCTTCAAAGGTATACCCCGAGTCGAATGCCGATGTGGTGAACGAATGCTTGTTGTGTTGTATGAGATGTATCGAATGTTTGCTCATGTCCGTTGTGCCCTTGTTTGCCTTGGCGGCAACCCGTGGGAACCCGTGACGGGATCACCCCACCTTTCATCTTGTTCGACTCGCTCACGCCACCTTTCTTTTGCTCCGGACTCTCAACGAGTTACCGGAACCGATATGTTGTGTGGCATCATTTCGGATTCGTCGCCGTGGCCCCTCTCTTTCCACCACGGTGACAAATACTTCTTATCTCTTCATGTTAACTTTTACTAAAAAATTGCATAAAACTTGATCATGTCATCCGCATCATGTTAACAACATTAAAATGTGTGAATTGTTGTTTGCTTAAAATTGCTAAACATGCATATGGGGATTTTTTTTTCGGAATTGTTGTTGTTATTTCCGGCCTCATTTAAAATGCCTAGATAGCTAGTTTACACTTGCTTCTTGCCTTGCCATGTTTAGCATCCTATATAGACTTGTCTTGCATCCTACTTGGTTGAGCATATTGATATGTTGCTTGTGTTGTTTTTCTGTGCTTCGTACCTTGCCATGTATTGCTTCCTGTATAGACTTGTCATGCATCATACCTTGCCATGTATTGCATCATATAGATTTGTGTTGTTTTCTGTGCTTCCTACCTTGCCATGTTTTGCTTCCTGTATAGACTTGTTGTGCATCCTGTGTAGAACTGTCTTGCATCATACTTGGTTGAGCATATTGTCATGTTCTTGTGTTGTGTGTTTACCGTATTGCTTGCTTCTTCTCGTTAGTGCTTGTTCCGTTGAGATCGTGAGGATTCGTTCGTCTACCCATGGTTCTTCTTCAAGGCTTCTTCTTCGTATTCTTCATGGACTTGTTCTTCTTCCTCGCGAAATCCCAGGCAAGATGACCACACCCTTGGATACCTTTACTACCATTGCCATGCTTAGGTCTCGATGCTATCGTTACATGTCGCGCTACCCATCATTATTGTCAGCCCCTCTCCTTGTTGACATGAAACCTCTAACCTTTGAAACCTTCCTAGCAAAACCATTGTTTGGCTATGTTACCCGCCTGCTCAGCCCCTCTTATAGCGTTGTTAGTTGCAGGGGAAGATGAAGATCGTTCCAGGAGGGAACTTGTTGTTGGAATATCACAATATGTTATATATATGTTAACACACCTATATACTGGGCATGGGTGGAAGGCTTGGCCGTTTGCTCGGTGTTTTGTTCCACTCATGCCACCTTAGGAGCCGGTAAACCGGCATTATGTTCCTTGATTTTGCGTTCCTTACACGGTTGGGTATATGGGGACCCCTTGACACTTCGTCTTTGAATAAAACTCCTCCAGCAAGGCCCAACATTGGTTTTTAATTTGCCTCATAATAACAACTTAATTAATTAATTAATTTGCATAAGGGGGACGCTCCTTGGAGATTCTTTTCTACATAGCAGGGGGGGCCAGTGCTGATGGTGTTGGTCCCAAACTAGAGCCACTTGCGGTGCCACCCAGTTATCTGGGGTCTTTGGTTGCTGTACATAGTGCTCATCTGGACGTGGCCTGAGACGAGATGCGCGCGGCTACCATCAGGGTGTCGGCACGCCGAGAGGTCTTGCTGGACTTGTTTTACCATTGTCGAAATGTCTTGTGCACCGGGATGCCGAGCCTGATCGGATTTCCCTAAGATAAGGGGTGATACTATTATATTTATCACTTCAGCTGATCGTGAGAGCTTGTGATAGGCTAAGTTGGGACACCCCTGCAGGGTTATGATCTTTCGAAAGTCGTGCCCGCGGTTATGTGGCAGATTGGAATTTGTTAATGTCCGGTTGTAGAAAACTTGACAGAGGATCCGAAGTAAAACGCACAACTCTGTGAGTAACCGTGACTATCTCTTTTCACTTTGAGAAGAGAACACGGTGGGGTTATGTTTGACTCGTAGGTAGTTCAGGATCTTTAGCGATCATTACTAGTTTGCGACCGTTTGCATAGATGCTCATCTTATTCTTGTACTCATAAGTTAACCACCATATTATGCTTAGCCGCTGCTGCAACCTCACCATTTTACCTCTTCCTACCCATAAAGCTTTGCTGATCTTCATACCCATGGTTATGGGATTGCTGAGTCCTCGCGGCTCACAGATACTACAACACCAGATGCAGGTTCAGCCGAGATTGATGCAGGAGATGGGTCAGAACTTCTGGGAGTTCCATGAAGAGCGTGGCCGTATGCTTGTGTCGTTTTCGACGATCAGTAGTGGTTCCTACTAGGGGCGATCGGGACCTTGTGGCTTTATGTATTTGGTATCTTTCTTTTGGATCTTCGCCCGTAGTCGGGTTATGATGTTTTGAGTGATGATTTGCTTATGTAATGTATTGTGTGACATGGCGAGTGTAAGCCAACTATCCTTTTGCAATTTCATCCCTATTTTTACATGAGTCGTGCAAAGATACCAAACTTGAGATCATTCCAGGATGGGCTTATACCTTTAAGTCGTGCCTCGACACGTAGGAGGTATAGCCCCATCCTGGGCATTACACGCCGGGATCGGAGCGGCGATGGGCGGATCCGGGCAGCTCCGCCCCGGATCTGATGGGAGACGGGCGCCGGCGGCGGGATCCGGCGCAGAACGACGACGGGGCGAGGAGCTCGGGGTGCTAGCATCGGGGCGAGGTCGGAGAAGGCGGTGAGGCTTGCACGGCGGGGTGGCGAGCTGCGATGGCTGGTGGGGCTGGCCGACGCTGGAGGACTAGGTCGCCGGAGGGCAGGGTCGGACGCCAACGCAACGAGACGCCTCGGGGCTGCGGCGAGCGGAGCTTGAGGACGAGGCCACGGACTGCGACGGCGGGCGCGCGGCTCGGCCGGGCCCGTTGCAGCCCAAGGGCGGGCCCGGGGAGAGAGGAGGTGGGTAGGTCGCGGCTGAAGGTTGGGGGCACGCGGATTTTGAGGTGACGACTAGGGTTTCCAAATCAGGAGGGTTAGGGGGTCTATATATAGAAAGAGGGCTAGGATTAGGGGTTTCTCTCCGTTTTCGGACCATTCGATCGCCATCTGACAGTCCCGGAGCAGAGAGGGACTAGGAGAGTGGTTAGCGGGCTGTGTAGACGGGCTAAGCCGACAGGAGAGAAGAGAAGAGCAGCTCGGGAAGGGTTTCGGAGATTGAAACGTGCGATGAATAAACCGACAACTATGCCGCTACGGATGACGTATGGGCTATCAAACGGACTCCGAATGCGACGAAATTTGACAGGCGGTCTGCCTACACTATAACAACACTACACGTCAACTTTCACCCCATTCCGAGAATGTTTTCCGGCCACTTACAAAACGAGGTTTCGGAGGTGCCTCAGGCACGTGCGAGTGTGTCTGGGCTCAGAACGGTCAACGGAAAGGATGGGCGGGCTCGGACGAATGCAAGTTTTGAAAACATGAGGATGCAATGCACATGATGACATGGAAAATTGCAACACGCAAGCAAATGACCTGGCAACGACAGCGAATAACTGGCTGACACCTGGCGCATCGGTCTCGGGGCATCAAAACACTCCCCTACTAACAAGATATCTCGTCCCGAGATCTTAGGACCGAGACGGGAGAGGAAAGGAAGAACAAGGTGAAACCAGAGAATGTTGAGAGGTTGAGCCACCTAAAAGAAAGAATACAATGGAGATGAGCGAGATTGAGAAGCTCCGTTACAAAAGAGGAACACGAGACAACCGAGACTCTTGATGGTAGAAAGATATAAAACAAGAGCTGAAGGGCAAAGAATGAATTTGAAAACACTCTAGTTTAGCGAAATAGAAAAAGGAATAAGAACAATAAAATTTGGATAGCCCTCCGGTTGAATATGGAAGGAATAAAATCTGAACTTTAGAAGATGGAATAATACTTAACGAGAGAAACAACACAATGCCTTCGGAAGAATTCAAAGGGTGAAATGAAAAGAACGGAGAAGAAGATGACAACTTTCACCATGAAATAATCCGAAAGAGCATCTTCACAAAAAGGCTTGAACGGTGTTTTTGAGAAAATCAACAACAAAAGAATAAGCTTGTTGTGGACTTATGGGCATCATCCCAAAACTTGAGGTGAAATTATGCCGCAACCAAAAGATTAAAAAGATGAGATGAAGGAAGAAATGCAAAACTCCACTTCAAAAGAATACGGAGAATTAATTGCACTCGAGAAGCAAAATAATAATGCTTGAGCTTCTCCGCGAGGATTTTGAAGAGCGCTTGAAGAAAGAATTAAATCATGATGAGCCACCATGAAGAACTCCGGTAACAAAAGGATGATGGTATAGAATGAAGGATGAAAGAATAAGATTAAAGCCTTGAAGTGCTTTAGACGGGGATTCCGATGAGATGGCCGAGAAAACTTGAACTCCGAGAAAGAAAAGATGAAAACCCTTGGGGCTAGAATTTATTCATCATGAACAAATTCCGAAGGAAGGGATTAATGAACTTGATGAGATAAGAATAAGAATTATGTTATGCTTATCCTCCACCAATTAAATTGATGATTAGCAATGGATCTGCATATCACTTATTCGCGTTGAAAATGATCAAGAGAGAAATAGCACGAACTTGAGAAAGTCTTCATGAACCACGGGTAGGATTCGAAAGAACGAATTAATTGATATGATAACACCGGGAGAAAAATACTCTTGAGTGAGTCACCGTAAGAATTGACACCGAGTGATCAAAGAACAAACCACCGTAAAGAATTGAAATTGAACGAATACAAGAGAATGAATCACCGGAGAAATAAATAAATAAATAACTTGAGGGAATTTAGATACAAGAGAACGAAGAGATCGCGAACCGATTAAAGAACACTTGAAAGAAGCAGCAGAAGAATATAGGGACGAACGAAGAGACATCAATGAAGAATATTTTGAGGACGAAGTTGAAAACTGAGAACGAAGAAATCTTCTGAAAAGATGGCCTTCGGAGGATCACAATGAAAAGAATTGATGAAATACTCCGGATGAATGAAATGAGGAAAAGTTGAACCACACATGAAAAGAATTGAAAGCGATCTCGGAGAAGGCATAAGACTGATGAAATTCATACTTACGTCACATTTAAAAAGAATTTGGGAATCACTCCGGAAAATTAGAAGAGTCGGGTAAGATCCTGGGAATAAGCATGTGGGTTATGAGCCCACCGGAGAGAAAAACACCGTTGAAAAGAATTGTAAAGGAGATGATGCGCCGGAACGATTGAAAAACTCAAATGAGGTAACAACCTCGAATTAATTGGAACACGGGTGAATCTCCTGAGATGTCTTCGGAACTCCGGAATGATTAAATAGTGAGAGGCGAACGAGCAATTGGAAACATCTAAGCTGAGGAAAAAGAATATGAAGAACACCGCAAACTTGAATTGAATCCACCGGAAAAGAAAAGGTATGAAGAATGTCAACCGACACGAGAATTCACCAGTTTAAATCATCGAGGAAAGAATTCAAACACTTACCACGAATAGGATGGATACTCGATTATGGACTCCGGTCTGAGAAGAAAAAGGGTGGGCGGGTGGGAAAAAGAAAGACCACATCGGACGTGAAAAAGACATCGGTTGGAAAGAACTGAGGATTGAACTTGAAGAGGACCGAATCAACTTGACGAGAAATGCACCGGATGAAAAGAGCTGACGTCGCAACGAACGAAAACTAACCACGTGATCCTAAAAAAATTGAAGGGGAAGAGGAGTAATTCAAAACACCTACGTCAAGATTCCTCACCAGAGCGACGAAGGGGCAGGGAAGTAAAAAGAATTCCTACTCTCCGATATAACTAGACTCCGAAAAAGTTTTCTTCTAGACTCGACAACGGCCAAGCTACGGTCAATCAAGGGGGCTCATATGGTCGGTCGAGGCTCTGATACCAACTTGTAACACCCAAGATGCGATTCTATCCCGATCACGTGAACACCTCGTGATTGGGGCACAACCGCATTTCGGGCGCTTAGCAAGATGGATATCATTACATCATACCATTACATAAATACATGGGGATACAACAATCCATACAAGTCACACGAATACAACATCAATACAAGACATCGGACTACGGATGCAAACATGAAAAGCACAACGACACCCATCCTGCTATCCGAGGCTGTCGACCAAGAACCTATCCCAAGACTGACGAAGAAGAAGAACAAAGAACTCCAACAAGTAAACACCGTTCTCACGTCAAGTCATCGGAAACCTGCACCTGCAAATGTTGTTGTAGTATATGTGAGCCACGAGGACTCAGCAATCCCATAACCATGGGTATCAAGACTAGCAAAGCTTAATGGGTAGGGAGAGGTTAAGTGGTGAGGTTGCAGCAGCGGCTAAGCATATGTATGGTGGCTAACTTACGAGTACAATAATAAGATGAGCATCTACGCAAACGGTCGCAAACTAGTAATGATCGCTAAGAGATCCTGAACTACCTACGAGTCAAACATAACCCCATTGTGTTCTCCTCTCAAGATGAAAAGAGACGGTCACGGTTACTCACACGGTTCGTGTATTTTATTTCGGATCCTATGTCAAGTTTTCTACAACCAGACATTAACAAATTCCAATCTGCCACATAACCGCGGGCACGGCTTTCGAAAGATCATAACCCTGCAGGGGTGTCCCAACTTAGCCCATCACATGCTCTCACGATCAGCAGAGGTTAAAACCCCATATCTTAGGGATGACCCGATCAGAATCGGAATCCCGGTGCACAAGACATTTCGACAATGGTAAAACAAGTCCAGCAAAAACTCCTGGCGTACCGACACCTTGATACTAGCCGCGCGTATCTCGTCTCGGGCCACGTCCGGATGGGACATCCTACAGGTAATACCAGACCTCGAGTTTCCCCGCGGTGGCCCCGTAGTCTACCCATTTGGGACCAACACCATCAGCACTGGCCTCTCCCTGTAATGTAGAATTAATAACCCGGGGACGCGACCCCCTATGCAATTTAATTATTTAAATAAGTTTTTATTATGAGGCAGATTAAAACCAATGTTGGGCCTTGCTGGAGGAGTTTTATTCAAAGCGAACTGTCAAGGGGTCCCCATATACCCAACCGCGTTAGGAACGCAAAATCAAGGAACATAACACCGGTTTATCGGTTCTTAAGGCGACATGAGTGGAACAAAACACCGAGCAAAAGGCCAAGCCTTCCACCCATTGCCAAGTATATAGGTGTGTTAATTAAAGTAATAGATATTGTGATATTCCCAAAGACAAGTTCGGACATGGAGCAATCTTCATCTTCACCTGCAACTAACAACGCTATAAGAGGGGCTAAGCGAGTGGTAACATAGCATGGCAACAATGAGAGGCTGAAAAATAGATAGGTAGCGCAACATATAGCGATAGCATAGAGACAACTAGCATGGCAATGATAGTAATGAGATCCAAGGTGACGGTCATCTTGTCTGAGATCCCGCTAGGAAGAAGAACGAGTCCATGAAGATGACGAAGCCATGTAGACGAACAAATCCTCACAATCACAACGAAACAGGAACTATCGAGAAGGAGCACAACCAGAAAGAAGCAAACAACACGGTAAACAATCACCACATAAACATGACATGATGCGCAACCAAGTATGATGCATGACAAGGCTACATGATGCAAATCATGGCAAGGGATGAACCACACAAGATCAACACATGAAGCAAGTTTAAATGAGGCCGGAAACAACAAATAACAATTCCAGTAAGTCCTCATATGCAAATTTCGAAATTGGTCCAGATCTGAACAAACCTTAAGTTAAAGTTGTTAAACAGCAAGTTAACATGCACCATGATGATCTACTCAAAATTGTAGTCAAGTTACATATAAAGTTCATTTAATTCGGAGCTACGGCCTAGAAGATATGAGCAAAGCAAGTCAAGCATGACATTGATGCAAAACGCATCCAAACATCAAGCAAATACACTCCAAATAGGTATACAACATGTTATTATGCATCTACATGCAAAAATACACAAGTTTCATATAGGGCACGCTCAAAACGGAGCAACGGTTCAACACGAAACAACGGAGCAACACACACGAAACAATTTTGAAACATAAACATCCCAAAACAACAAGTAGGCATATTGTTGACATCAAAACAACATGATACAATAACATTTCATGGCATCAAAGGCATGGCAAGCATGTACATGTCAAGCACTACAAGCAAGATCACTGAGCTACTAACAAACACCACTGGAACATGCTCAAAACATCATGGCAAGATTGCAAAAGATAACAGTTTCACAGACTTAGTGAAATAAACTAGACATGGCAGCAACAATGACAAGTAGGCATGTTTGCAAGCTTGTGCAACTCATCTCAGAGCATATCATGGCATGTGAAGATAACCAACAGCAAGAAGACATGTTTATGAAGCTACTCATGGCAAGAACATGGTCATAGGATGCATAGAACACTAGCTATTCACATGGCAAAACTGGACTTACTGTTAACGGGCTGACATAAACATATTATAACAAGTTGAGAGCAAGAAAGAGACAAGCTACAGCAAGGCATATATGCAAACAAAGGCGTGGATGGATAGAGCATAACATGGACTTCAAGTCATGGTCATTGGACATCCAAAAACATTCATGGATTTGAGTGGGGCATCAAGCAAACATGGCATCAGGATATAACAGTTTCGGACTTGGCAGTTTTCAACAAGTCATAGAAAGTAGCAAAAGCGAGTAGGTCACTTTGCAAGCTTGTTCCAATCACCACAAGGCATAACATGAAAAGTGGATTGCACCACAGAAAAGATGGCATGCTTATGCTTCTAAAACATATTGACATGTAGCTCAAACAAAAATCACACATAAAGATATGAAAAGGACAAATCAGTATCTTATAACAAGTTTCAGCACTTAATTGCAAAATACACTTTTGCAACAGAGATAAACATGGCAATATGGCACCTAACATGAATGCAACATCCACCATCATGTAGAGCACTTCACAATGAACATTTTGACATATCATACACTCCATTTGGACCAACATGTACAAAGATACAACCTCACAAACATGCTAATATATTGTTGACAGAAAATAAGGACTTGATAGTAACATCACGTAGCAGTTTTGCAATGAATATTAAGGCATCAAGGTTAACATTAACATGGATGCAAATGCAACTAACATGAAGAGCACTTCGAGACGAACATTTTAATATATTATATGCTCAATTTGGCCACACATGCATAAAGTTACACCACTCACAAGATGCCATCATAATATGAAATTACTGGGACTTAACAGTTTTTCAACTCCGAAAAAAACAGAGTGAGCGCCGTTTAACTAAACGACGCTCGGGTGGGGATTAGGCGGGCGTTGCTCATCCTAGCGGGCCGAGCCCAAGAAGCGGAGAGGAGGCAAGCCGGTGGAGCTGGGCCGTTGGAGGAGGACGGCCGGCCCACGCGGAGGAGGAGGCCCACGAGGCCGGATCGGGAAGGCGTCATCGTGCCCATGCGACTGCACGTGTGGGCCGGCGGCGGTCAACGACAATGGCGGCGGGGGTGGGGGTTCTCCGGTGAGGCACAGGAGGTCGGGACACCGGGATTGGAGCGGCGACGGGCGGATCCGAGCAGCTCCGCCCCGGATCTAATGAGAGACGGGCGCCGGCGGCGGGATCTGGCGCAGAACGATGACGGGGCGAGGAGCTCGGGGTGCTGGAATCGGGGCGAGGTCGGAGAAGGCGACGAGGCTTGCACGGCGGCGCAGCGAGCTGCGACAGCCGGTGGGGCTGGCCGGCGCTGGAGGACTGGGTCGCCGGAGGGCAGGGTCGGGCGCCAGCGCGACGAGGCGCCTCAGGGCGGCGGCAAGCAGAGCTCGAGGACGAGGCCGCGGACTGCGGCGGCGGGCTCGCGGCTCGGCCGGGCCCGTTGCGGCCTGGGGACAGGCTGACGATGGGCTCGAGCGGGCCCGAGGAGAGAGGAGGTGGGCAGGTGGCGGGTGAAGGTTGGGGGCGCGCGGATTTTGAGGTGGTGGCTAGGGTTTCCAAATCAGGAGGGTTAGGGGGTCTATATATAGAAAGAGGGCTAGGATTAGGGGTTTCTCTCCGTCTTCGGACCATTCGATCGCCATCAGACGGTCCCGGAGCGGAGAGGGACTAGGAGAGTGGTTAGCGGGCTGTGTAGACGGGCTAGGCCGAGAGGAGAGAAGAGAAGAGCAGCTTGGGAAAGGTTTCGGAGACCGAAACGTCCGACGAATAAACCGGCAACCGTGCCGCTACGGATGACGGTTGTGCTATCAAACGGACTCCGAATGCGACGAAATTTGATAGGCGGTCTTCCTACACTATAACAACACCGCACGTCAACTTTCACCCCATTCCGAGAACGTTTTCCGGCCACTTACAAAACGAGGTTTCGGAGGTGCCTCGGGCACGACCGAGTGTGTCTGGGCTCAGAACGGTCAACGAAAAGGACGGGCGGGCTCGGACGAATGAAAGTTTTGAAAACATGAGGATGCAATGCACATGATGACATGGTAAAATGCAACACGCAAGCAAATGACCTGGCAACGATAGCGAATAACTGGCTGACACCTGCCGCATCGGTCTCGGGGCGTCACAGGGGCCCACCTGGTCGAAGCGTACGTAGCGTTGTCATTCTGGTCGCGAACATGTACGTACTTACTGGTCGATCGGTCTCTCTGCAATGATGAACCGTGGCCGAGCAAGCAACGACACATGTAGTATTATAGCCCCGAACGTAGCAGTTCAGGCAGTCTAGTAAAAACCGTGTACATGTACGTACATCCAGATGCCAAAAAATATGGCACGTACGTACATACGGGCGGGGTCTCGAACGGCAACTCGCGCATTTGTACGATCATGGCTCGTGTACATGGAGAGGCAACGGACGACAATGATGTCATCTTGTTCATCGACAGCTAACCGGCTGGGTCAGAATGGAGGAAACAACGTGGTCCTCACTGAGAGCCAAGAGATTGGGTCGAAACGCGTCCTGTTCATCGGGAGCGAAGCCACTGGGTTGGAACGTGTCATGTTCAACGGGAGCCAACCAGATTGGACAGAACAACCGGAACGGGGTCTGGCTCACCGCAAAACGAGGAAAACAACCTTCTGTTCGACCGTGTATGATCTAAACGGGGTCATGTTCATCATGAAGGGTTTGGCGTACTGCAAAATGGAGGAAACAGACTTGTGTTCGAGCTCCTACGGTCGAAACGGGGTGTTGTTGATCGGGAGGGGTGTAGTGTACCGCAAAACGGAGGAAACAGACTTTTGTTGGAGCACCTGCGGTCGAAACGGGGTCATCTTCATCGGGAGGGGTGTGGCGTACCACAAAACGGGACTCCGCGGGCTACTGTTCATCTACCGTCTACTACCTCGCTCCAGCCTCCACGGGCTACTGTTCATCTACCGTTGACTTCCTCCAGCATCCACATGCTACCGTTCTTCCACCATCGACTTCCTCCCGCCTCCATCAACTACTGTTCACCACGGGGTCCTGTTCATCCAGCCTCCACCGGCTACTGTTCAACTAGCCCGCCACACGGGGGGTCATGTTCAACAAGCCCTCCACGGGGTCCAGTTCAACACCAGCCCTCCACGGGGTCCTGCTCATCCACCCCAACCGGCTCGGGTGTGTGGCGGCCTCCTGTCGATCGGGGTCCTATTCATCCAGCGGCAACGACCTCTACTACCCCGGGATCCTGTTCATTCGACCCCATCGGGAAATGTTCATCCAACCCCCAACAACGGTCACTGTTCATCAAGAGGCAGCAACAGGGTTCGATCGGCTTCAGTTAGCAGCAGTAGCGAAGGAATCGGCCGGGTTCAGTTAGCAGCCAGCGGGGATCGATCGAACGGGGTCATTAACTTGGCTAGTGCAATCGCTCGGGTTCAGTAAGCGAACGCCTCGCCGGGTTCAGTTAGAGCCCAATGCCTCGCACATACACGTGACGTGTATGAGAGAAACGCGCAAACCTCCGTGCATCGCTCTACCCCGACCACACCCACCGTAACCGGGAACTCCTCAAAATTTTCCTCGCCCTCGCTTCTACCATGATTTTTTCATCATGGATGTCCCGAAGATTGTCATGCAGGTGCGTCGCCATCCCACCCAGGACGAAAAGCCCATTTTATGTCATGATATTTTGTCTTAGAAGTAGGATCCCACCACATCTATGATGATACGTGTTTTTGTCACAATTATCGTCATAGAAGTGTCTAAGCATGACAGAAAAAAATTGTTTGGGCCAAAATGTCACGGATGTTTCTTTTTTGGGTAATGCAAGTGGAAGGAAAAATCTTTAAATGCTACTATGAGATATAATCTTGAGTTTCTACTTCACCTATCCATGTTACTGATAAGTATTATGAGTTCTCTGTCGATCATGAGATAATTACTTTGGTTGAATCCAATCATTTTCATGTTTATGAAACTGAAACTGTTGTGGCACATCTTACTAAACTGAATGATATAGCCACCCTATTTGCTCGTGAGGAAAAAATTTCTACTATTATATTCTTATGTTGTTTCCTTTCTCGCTGAAGGGTGATGCTAAGATATTGAGATATGATAATGAGTGGACTCTTCCCCAACCTTCTAAGCCAACTCCAAAGAAGAGCGGACTTCTATTTTTAAGTCCTGAAGATATGCAAGAGGCAAAGAAATCAATGAAAAAGGGTATTAAAGCTGAAGATGTTAAGAACTTACCACCTATCAAAGAAATACATGGTCTCAATACCCCGATACATGTAGTAAAGGTAAATTCTCTTTATAGATTTGATGAAGGTGATATTCCTCATAATAAATCGGCTAGTCAATGCATGGATGAATTTGACAACTTTATTGTGAAACAAGAAAACTTCAATGCATATGTTAGTAGACAATTGAAATGAAATGTTTATTTGGTTGACACTTGAGTGACTATATTTCTAGAAATAAAGATGATCTAAAGCTTCTTAGCAAACATGCTTCCATGGTAAAGACTCAAGTAGAACAAGTTCTCAAAGCACACAATTATTTGATTAATGAGATGAACAATAAGAAATATGATCATGCTGATAGAGTTATGACTAGAGGTGGTAAAATGACCTAGGAACCTTTGTATCGTGAAGGTCGTCCTAAAAGGGTTGAACAAGACTCTCAAAGATTTAATATTGATGCACCTAGTTCATCTAGAAATAAAAATGATAAGACTTTGCATGCTTCTAGTGAACCTACCGTAGACACACCTAAAAATCCAAATGATATTTTCTATCTCTGATGCTGAAACACAATCTGGTAATGAACATGAACCTAGTGATAATGAGAATGATGAGGTTCATAATGATGCTCAACCTAGTAATGATAATGATGTGGAGATATAACTTGTTGTTGATCTTGATAACCCACAACCCAAGAACAAAAGATATGAGAAAAGAGACTTCATTGCTAGGAAACATGGTAAAGAAAGAGAACCATGGGTTCAGAAACCCATGCATTTTCCTCCTAAAACTTCAAAGAGCAAAAATTATGAAGAATTTGAACACTTTTGTGAAATTCTTAGACCTGTCTTTTTGCGCTTACATTTGACTGATATTTTGAAAATGTCTCCTTATGCTAAGTATATGAAAGATATTGTTACAAATAAAAGAAAAATGGAAGCTTAAAATTTCACCATGCTTGCAAATTATACATTTAAGGGTGGAATACCAAAGAAACTAGGAGATCCAGGAATACCAACTATATTGTGCTCTACTAAAATAAACTATGTTAAAACTGCTTTGTGTGATTTAGGAGCTGGTGTTAGTGTTATGCTTTTCTCTTTGTATCGAAGACTTGATTTGAATAAGTTGGCACCAACTGCAATCTCTTTACAAATAAACTATGTTAAAATTGTTTGTGAGGATCTGCCTGTTGTAGTTGCAAACATTACTATCTTAACGGACTTTGTTATTCTTGATATACCCGAGGACACCAGTATGTCGATCATCCTTGGTAGACCCTTTTTCAGTACTACAGGGGATGTTATTGATTGCAATAAAGGCAATGCCACTTTTTATGTTAATGGTAATGAGCATACGGTGCACTTTCCAAAGAAACAACCTCAAGTGAATAGCATCAATTCTATTGGAAAAAAAAATCAACAATTGCTATTGGAGGTTTTGAATCCCCTATTCCCACTATCAAAAAGAAATATGATATTCTTATTGTTGGGGGCATACATATCCCCGTTGAGGTAACCTAGTGTTATACGAAGATTCTCCGGTTTCATGTCATTCAGAAGAAGTTTGTTAATAAGACTTGATCAACCTTATTAATGGATTCCTTTTGACGGGCATGAGATGGATAAATTTAGTAAACACAACCTTCTATACCCACTTTTTATTCTCTCTTACTTCGAATTAATAAAGTAGAAATGCTATTATTTTTCTGTTTTCTGATTTAGCTGTGCAATAAAAATGACAAGAAAATAAAAGTTCTCCAACTGTTGTGAAAATTTAGTATGATTTTTTCCATAATAGTTAAGAATTTTTGGCACTGAACACACCTTAGGGGGGTGCACCAATGGGCCACAAGCCCACAGGGCGCACCCACCCCCCTGGGCGCTCCCATGGCTTCTGGGACCACATGGGTCCCCTTCACTTATTCCAGCAACCATCCACTTCGTCTTCCTCTAGAAAAAACCATCCCATTGTTCAAACCCGTGTTCTTGCTCATCTTGCTACCATTTTCGATCTCCTTGCTTGTTACTTCATTTCCAAAACTATTTTGGGATATTATTCATTGGTATGTGACTCCTCCATTGGTCCAATTCATTTTTTCTCTAGTGCTTTATATATTGCAATTTTTTTCTGTCGTGGTGGCCATGTTCTTGAGCTTGCATGTCAAATTTATATGGTCCAAAGTAGTTTTGTTGCATGATATAGCCTCCGGACACTTGTAGGAGTAGTTGCCATCACTTTTGTTGAATTTTGTTCACTTTTATTGTGAGTCACTAAAAATTTCAAAAAAAATCAGAGAAAGAAAATGATGAGGAAAATATTCCAAGGTGGTTCCCCAAGGAAGAAGAAATCCCCAAGACTCGCAATTCGCGAGCCAGACCTTGACCAACCGCGGGAAGCTCTAGTACGACCATGTGAATGGCTGTCGGATAATTTCATGACTCTTGCATGTATCATAGAAGAATTTGATATGTACGTGAATAACATCGGCCTAGCGAACTTCTTGTAAGATAAGTTCTTACAATATTACAACCTCACCGACTCTTTTGTACAGAGATTTAAGTATTTAGACCGACGAGGTACGCAATCTGTTTTATTTGATCTTTATGATAAATATTATAGCATGGATCTTGAGGAGTTTAATGAAGCATGTAAAATTCCGCATTGGGGCTCTTGTGCTGAACCATGTAAAACTGATTATGCCGAGTTCCTTGCTAGCATTACAGTAGGACAAACCATAACTATAACACAAGCTAGTATGGGGAGCATTCATTTTCCTGCCTTACATTATTTTGCTCTCTTCATAGGTAGATGTATCAATGGTAAAAATGATCATAGCCACCTTCGCGCTTCTGATTTGAGTGTTCTTACAAGCTCAGTAATGAATGACAGACAATATAACTTAGGGGCTATTGTCGCACGTCGGCTACATAAAAATGCTTTAGAGGGAGATTTCTTTGGAGGGATTTATGCCACTCGTTTAGCTGACCATCTTGGGGTACCTATAAGAAATGATGACACCCGTTTACCACCCGCTTCCCTTGATTATGCCTCTATGGAATGATTTCAGTTTCTTGAGAGGGGTGATGTGCCTTACCAATACAGACTAATCTTTGACATGAGCTGTGTCGTCTATGTTATGCTCTCTGCCCCTAATTTCTTTGACTTTCAGGCAAAATGGAGATATTTCATTCGCAGGGAAGAGGCAGATGAGTACAAGAGAGCGAGGGAGACAGCTCGCCTCCAAGGTAGCTCGCCAGGCGATGGCGGGTGCAATCGAGTACAACCCCAACTACGACTATGGATTTCATCCAGTCCAGCCGTGGCCATAGACCAACTTAGGCCAAAAGCCTAAGCTTGGGGGAGTATGTATTTCTCACCAACATTACATTCATGTTCACACACTCATTCCAGTTGTTCGTGTTCATACTTTTTCCATTGTATCATCTATGTTAGTTTATTTTTCTCGCTTTCTTCTTGTGTGTTTGAAAAACTTTTGAAAAAACCAAAAATATTTCTCGCTTCTTTTTGTCTTTTTTTCTTGTTTAATTTTTCTAGTAGTTGTAATATTAAAAAGAAAAACCAAAAAGATTTATCGTTCTTCTTGCTTGTTGGGAGCTTTCCCGTGTAAATAGTTTTTCCTGTTCTTGTTTTTGCTTTCTTTAGAAAAACAAAAACTCCAAAAATATTTTAGTGTGTTTCTTTGAAATTCTTTTTCTTTTCTTTGGGTCATGAGGAGAAGACCACGATGACAATGTTGGGTGGCTCTCATATGCATTATTGTTGATCTAACAAAGAGCCCATATTACCTTGTCTTCTCCTTTGAATAAATGTTTGCAGATTCCAACTTAGTCCAATGTACGTGCACTCTTATTATTATTCACATCATTCGGTCATGTAAGTGAAAGGCAATAATGACGAAATTTGATGAAATGATTGAGATGAAGAAAAGCTGGTACGAGCATGAGCATGACCTATTTTATTTTTGTAAATATGATTAGCTCATCGGTCTTGATTCAGCCTATTATGAATGAAACATGTTTGCAATGACAATTGGAGATCGTATTTATTCATGCCATGCTTAATTAGCTAGAAGTTGATAATGGTTTGTCTTGTGTGCCAACATGCAATTTAAAATGGTTATGACGTGGTATGATAGGATGATATCCTCCTTTGAATGATTTGAGTGACTAGACTTGGCACATGTTCACGCATATAGTTGAATCAAAATCAACCTAGCCTCCACGATATTTATGTTCATGGTCTTTTAGATCCTTCTCATGCCTGCATTCAATGTTGATTAACCTCAATGCATGTTTATGACCATTGTCGCTCTCTAGTTGGTCGCTTCTCAATCTATTTGCTAGCCTTCACTTGTACTAAGCGGGAATACTGCTTGTGGATCCACTTCCATAAACCCAAAGTTGTTCCATATGAGTCCACCATATCTACCTATATGCGGTATTTACCTGCCATTCCAAGTAAATTTGCATTTGTCAAACTCTAAACCTTCAAATAATAATTTGTTTTGTATGCCCGAATCGCTCAGGTGGCGACTGGGGCTGTCAGTATCTTCCATGCTAGGTGGGTTATTCTCACGATGAGTGTTTATTCACTTGTCATTCACGAGAGAGTGGCTGGTAACTGGGATGCCCAGTCCCATGCTGAAAATCAAATAAAAATATAATAAAACAAAACTCCCCCAGGACTGTTGTTGGTATGGACGGTACCCGTGGATTTGGTTAGCTGTGGAGTATGATTGTTGGTGGAGGGGGAATAAAACTTTACCATTTTGTTTGGGAACCGCCTATAATGTACTCCCTCCGTCCGGAAATACTTGTCGAAGAAATGGATAAAAATGAATGTATCTAAAACTAAAATACATCTAGATACATCTATTCCTCCGACAAGTATTTCCGGACGGAGGGAGTGCGTAGCATGGAAGATGGTGAGAACGCTTGGTTGTTGCTTTGACATTGAAAGCATATATCTCAAAATTATATTCATCTCTGTTTTAAAAGCTTCAAGCTCTGGCACCTCTGTAAATCCATGCTTCCCTCTGCTAAGGGCCTATCTATTTACTTTTATTGATGACTCATCATCCTCTCATTAAAGCACCAGTTGGAGAGCACCGCTGTCATTTATATGCTTTGTTTTTAATTAACATTGAATATGAGTGTGACTAGATCTCTTACACCATGAATTACAATGTCCAGTCAGTCCTTGATCTTCAGAGGTGCTCTGCATTTATGTTTCGCGGTCTCAGAAAGGGCTAGCGAGATACCATCACATCATATTGTATCATGGTTGTTTTGAAAAAGTGTTGTCATCCGAGATATTTTATTATTGGTCCCTAGTTGATTATGCTATTGATATGAGTAAATGTGAGACCTGAATGTTATTGTGAACATGGGTAGTTTATAATCTTTGGTGAAAACTTGAACCTTGGCTAGAAAAATTTGCAACAACAAGATCAAACAGAGTTTGTAAAAGTTTTCTTTGTCTCTTTCAGTTTGTCAACTGAATTGCTTGAGGGCAAGCAATGGGTTAATCTTGGGGGAGTTGATACATCTCCGTCGTATCAACTTTTTCAAACTCTTTTGCCCTTGTTTTGGACTCTAATTTGCATGATTCAAATGGAACTAACCCGGACTAACGCTATTTTTAGCAGAATTGTCATGGTATTATTTTTGTGTAGAAATCAAAGTTCTCGGATTGACCTGAAAATTTACGGAGAATTTTTGTGAAATATATAAAAAAATATTGGCGCAATAAGTAACCAGATGGGGGCCACCCAGAGGCCACAAGCCCTGGGGCCGCCCCCTAGGGCGCGCTCCCCTGGCTTGTGGACCCTTGGAGCTCCTCCGACCCTAACTCCAACTCTATATATTCATTTTCGGGAAAAGAAAAAAAATCAGAGAGAAGGATTCATCGCGTTTTACGATACGGAGCCACCGCCACCTCCCATTCTTCATCAGGATGGCTGATCTAGAGTCCGCTCAGGACTCCGGAGAGTGGAATCCGTCATCGTCGTCATCATCAACCTTCCCCCATCACCAATTTCATGATGCTCACCGCCGTGCGTGAGTAATTCCATCGTAGGCTTGCTGGACAATGATGGGTTGGATAAGATTTATCATGTAATCGAGTTAGTTTTGCTAGGGTTTTATGCCTAGTATCCACTATGTTCTGAGATTGATGTTGCTATGACTCTGCTATGCTTAATGCTTGTCACTAGGGACCAAATGCCATGATTTCATATCTGAACCTATTATGTTTTCATAAATATATATGTGTTCCTGATCCGATCTTGCAAGTTGTAAACACCTATTACGTGTTATGATCCGCATACCCCAAGGTGACAATAATTGAGATTCTTTCCGGTGATTACCATAGTTTGAGGACTTCATGTATTCACTAAGTGCTCATGCTTTGTTCCGGTTCTCTATTAAAAGGAGGCCTTAATATCCCTTAGTATCCATTAGGACCCCGCTGCCACGGGAGGGTAGGACAAAATATGTCATGCAAGTTCTTTTACATAAGCACATTTGACTATGTACGGAATACATGCCTACATTATATTGATGAATTGGAGCTAGTTTGTCGTTGCCCTAGGTTATAGCTTCTACATGATGAATATCATCTGACACATATCATCACCGATCCATTGCCTACGAGTTCGTCTCATATTGATCTTTGCTAAGTTACTTTCGTTGGTATTGCTGTTACAATCACCATAAAACTGCTACTGTTACTTTTGCCACTATTACCGTTACTATCATATCACTTTGCTACTAAATACTTTGCTACAAATATTAAGTCTTTCAGGTGTGGTTGAATTGACAAATCAACTGCTAATACTCGTGAATATTTTTTGGCTTCCCTTGTGTCGAATCAATAAATTTGGGTTGAATACTCTACCCTCGAAAACTGTTGTGATCCCCTACACTCGTGGGTTATCATAGCACTCATGATGATATCTTTGTAGTGTAGTTAATTGGTCGTGGTCTACGGAGGGTGATTCCTCCTTCACCACTCTCGATAACGACTCTGTGGTGCAACACCTGAAGTGTGGACCATCGAGGGTGATTCCTCCAAGGTCACCTTGACGATTACCTCAAGTGTGAACCCTCGAGGTTGATTCCTCCAAGTTCACCTTGATGGTTACATAAAGTGGAATCCATCGAGGGTGATTCCTCATATTCCCCCTTGGTGTTATGGACACACGGTTACTTTGACTTTACCCCAAAACCATGATGAAGTCGGGTCGGCCCCGACAGGTACCCGTGAACGAAATGTGAAGTCGGGTTGACCGTGAGGGGTACCCGCGAGTGATTTGGAGTCGGATTGACCTAAAGGGTACTCGCAAGATCACTACGCGACACAACCGGACATTCTTAGCCCTTGTCGTAAGTCCGTGAGACGGGGCGACGGGACCACAGATCGTGGATCATTGATCGTCTCCGTGCGCTCCCAAGACACTAAGGGTTTGGATATGTGATCCGAGTAGGCCTCTGGCCTTTTCACACTAGCCGCCACACGGGAATAGGTATGGGCACTTTGCATCGTACGTTTCTTTTGAAAGCTCACTCATGTCAGCGATCGAGCGACACGCACCCGGGTGGGCCGCGTAAGCACCTGCTTTGTTATAGAGGTAGCCAGGACTGATCCCGGCCGTCCACGCAACGAGCAAGAGTGCAAAGGGCGATGGGCCCAAGACACCTGAGCACTTAGGATGTAGACCGACGTGCTGGCCTCTCTGTTGAGCCTAGGTAGTATTAGGGTGTGTCGATTAGCCGAGGCCCGTCATGACCTGATGGTGTGCCCGGCCGAAGTTAATCAAACGTGTTGGGTAAGTTTGTGCACCCCTGCAGGGAAGTTAATCTATTCGAATAGTCGTGTCCACGGTAACGGATGCTCGGAATTGTATCCACACATATACAACTAGAACTGGATACTTGAGATACTAAATGGATATGATGACTCTAGGATTGCTTTAGTCAAGAAAGGATCTCTAGGCGTGACTTAAATATACTTGTTACTATATGTTATGATACTCGACTCTCTTCAGTTGCTGCAAAATGCTAGTCTTCGATAAGTTCGGCTTCCTCTCTATTCTGGGAACTCTGCATTATAGTCCACAGATACAACCCTTTACCATTGATACCGATGCATACTTAGCATAAATCTGATGTAAGTCTTGCGAGTACTTCAGATTAGTACTCAAAGATGCCTTGCTTCCTCTCCCCTACTTTCTTCTTTTCGGATGTTGCGATCAGATGATGGAGCCTAGGAGCTAGCTGATCCCGCTGACGACTACTACTACCCCGACGGAGCCTACTACTACGTGGAGACCACCGATGACCAGGAGCAGATAGGAGGCTCCCAGGTAGGAGGTCTTGCCTCTTTGATCCAGTTGTTGTTGTTGTTGTTGTTTGTGCCAGCCTTCTTAAGGCAGACTTGTTTACTTATGTCTGTACTCAGATATTATTGCTTCCGCTAGCTCATTTGTATTCGATCTTATGTATTCGAGCTCTCGAGGCCCCTGGCTTGTAATATAAAGTTTGTATGACTTTAAATTGTGTCTAGGGTTGTGTTGTGATATCTTCCTGTGAGTATCTGGTCTTGATTGTGCATATTTGCGTGTATGATTAGTGCACGATTAATTCGGGGCGTCACAGACACCCACAGGCGCCATCATCGTCGGTTCGGCAAAAGCCGCGCAAGATTTTCATCAGAGTTCTGCACACCTCCACACCTCGTAGGAATTGGCTAGCACCGTCCATGTGCCCTTGCACCGCCTCCACCGCATCACCACACCATTGGAGCCGCCAACCGAGGGCCGCCGACAAACAGGACGATGGAGAGAATGTGGCCCAACCAACCATAACAACCTGACCGAGCAATAGCAGCCGGTCAGCCACCAACCACTCCAGTGAGGGTCAGGACCGCCCGCGGCAGCTATCACCCACACCAAGGGACAACCTTGTGATGACCCAACACCTAGCCACAGACAACTCCCACACGGTCACCACCGGGAGAGCACCGCCGCTCGCTACACAGCCAGGGAGGGAGCCGGCCACTCGCTGCTCGCCAGGAACTCCATCCTGCCCGAGCCATCATAGTGTTGTCGCCCACCTGACCCGCAGCTCGCGTCGTCGCCTCCAGAGTACGCCGCCACTCCAGTTTGCGCCGCCCCACCGCTGCTTACCCTTGCCAGACACCCGCTCCACCACGCCTCCCGCCATGCACCGCCCCGCACCATGACAAACCACCACCAACCGCTTGCACCACCGCGGTGCCAACGCCCGTGAAGGCACGACGCCACCCCCCTGCAGGCCGCAGAAAACAAGGCCTGTCCGACCAGGTCCAGATCCAGATCGGGTCGGACCGGGACATGATCAAGCAACAGGCCGCCACGGCCACATGCACTAACACCGAACGAGGCACACACCATCGCCGCCGCCATCACGACGCACCACCGCCGGACCTTCACAACACCTTGCCGCCAAGAGCATCCGTCGAAAGCAGCGCGCCATGGTCATAGAGGAGGGTGGCCGCGCCGGGAGAATCCCCGCCGCCACCGGCACTGCCCGTGCTTTGTCCGACAGCGGCCCACGGCGGCGGCGAGGGGGGGGAGAAGGGGTGGAGGAGGCTGGCGGCGGGGATTTAGGGTGCCCCCCGTGTCGTCTCGAGAGAGGGACACCAGGGTTGCGGGGAGGGGCATCTTATGTAGAACATAAAACGTGGCATTGCAACATATTTTAAAGCCTACAAATCAAAGAGGTCCCAAATAGATAGGTTAAGCTGTATAACACGTCATCTCTTACAAAAAAAGGGAGGAACTGACCGGGTGCACCACGTGATTATAGTTCCGAGAAACAAATTTCTGTGGCTGTAAATACTGCAGCAGGAGAAGAGAGACACGAGCTCTCCCTCCGGAGGCCACCAGCCTCCCCTCCGTTCGTCGTCCCCTCTCGAACGCCCGCGCGCCCGCCAATACCATTCCCCGCTCCGGTTCCTCCGAATTTCCGCCCCCCCATGGCTTCCCCAGGTATTCATTCGCTCATTCCCTTCGAATTCATGACCTCCCGCGTATAGTTTTTTCGGGATCTTTGTTACTCTATCTCGTTTATTTTTGTAAAAAAGGGATCAGCCGTATTCTTTGTTAAGTACGACGTGTCGGATTCCCCCTCATCCTCCGCGCGCGGGAGGCTGCCAGCGCCGGCGCCTCGCGCCGAGGAAGAGGCACTCTCCTCCTCTATCCGAGCGAATCCGCCTCTTCCCTCTCACCCCAGCGTCCTAGGCAGCCCGCCATTAGATTCGATTTGTTATATCTGTGAAGCGCTGCTGCTCCTCGGCGCCTAACTTGCCCAGCTGGGCGTGCACCCGAAAAATTCGTTTAGGTTTGCTTAGGTTGAAGGATTAGCTTTCTGTGTGTCTAACGGTTGGAGGTTTCTTTTCGGTTTCTCTTGATATTGGATTTTGTGTCTTCTTTTATACTCCCTCCGTTTCTAAATACAGTATAATTCTATTTAGCGATTTCAATACGGTCTACATATGGATGTTTATAGACATAGTTTAAAGTGTAGATTCACTCATTTTGCTCCGCATATAGTCTATGTTGGAATCTCTAAAAAGACTTGTACAGTATATACCTTGTTGAGTTTTGCTTTCATCCTTTTGGTAAATTTGCTACTACTCGCTCCCTAAAGAAATATAAGAGCGTTTAGTGAATATAAGCGCGTTTAGATCACACGAAACGCTCTTATATTTTATTACGGAGGGAGTACTAGTTTCGTGAACTTATCATTGTTTTGTTTTGTCATGTTTTTTTTTTTTGCCAAATATTGTATCATAACTCAACTACTTGGAGTAGTCCAATAAACGGTTTAATGGTCTCGAAAAGCATTCCTTTGTTGAACCAAACTAATGAGATGATCATGATTTATGCCGTTACGCCACCAAATCACCTCTATTCCCAATCCCATTAAATTTACGTTATCTATCTTGACGAAACACTACCTTAGCGGAAACTAGGAGGCAATTTTGGTTGAGACAGATTGACTGCCTCTACTAATGGCTAGAATCCAAATGGACATTCCACAAAGCATAGCGATACATTGGTATAGTATCTATTATTAGAACCTGGAAGTACATCTACCAAGGGCAATAATCTGCGTCGTCATTCAACAAGGTACATCAATGCCATGGAGTAACAGGATAGTGTGAAGTACCTTCACAAGGATTATATATTCAGCAAGATTCAACAACCGATAAATTGAGTTCATGACGTTTTCTTTTTCGAAGGAGAACAAAAGGGCCTAGAGCACTTCCATTACGATATATAATTAAGTACAATGGTACCACGACCCTTGCACTGGCAAGGACCACTGGAAAAGTAGATAATACATTTCTGTACTTGAGCACGAATGGAGGTCCAAAATTAAAATAAAAGGCTACAGCCAAATCCCGGAGAAGACAATGCCAACCAATTGGATGAGAGTGATGCTCCGGCGCCTTGCGGTTGCTATGCCGATCAACCTGGCCCTTGGACCAATGACACCTCGCCAGTGGAAACAGGTTGGGTGAAGGGGGCACCAAAGTTTGCATTTGGGGGTTTAAGAAATGAGCTCTGTGGATTGATGGCTCTGATGAAGCAACCGTGAAGTGATCAAACTGAACAAACCCTGCTCCATGAGAACATGCTACGATGATGTCTTCAATCATATCAATGATAATAGAAATAATGATACCAGACTCAGGTGCAAATTATCAGATGGAATTTGCAAGTTATGTTCTTTTGGTGATTAGTTTGGGAATACTGTAGACTGTATTGTTGCTTCTGATCTTGATCTTTGTGTTGTGGTGGATTATGTATTTTTGAGGGTGGTGGAGGGTGTGCTGTCAAAGTATAAAATAAAGAGGTGATTGTAGATTAATATTCAGAATTTTAAGCAGAGGCTGCTGAGCTAGACCAAAAATCCATTTCCTGCTACCAGTTCAATTGTAACTGAGAATGTTTTGCATGCAGGAACTATCATACTTTCAGGCCTCTTTATTTTTGTTGCAGAATTTTGGATAAGTCACCACTTTGGAAAATTTGTGTGATACATCGTTATCTTCTCATGCAGATATCTCCATTGATATTCGCCCAGAGTTTAACTCATTTGATCATCTAAGAAGCACGGGATATATTTCAACAGATAGACCATGGTTGAGTAAGTACAACATTATGTGATTGCTTGGCCCTACTCTCATTTGCATTGGTCAGTGACATGGCCATTAGCTTCAGCATAATGGAAGATTTACGAGCTTTGTGTGTTCTGCTGGTGATTTTGTTCACAGAACTATATGGAATAAGAGTTCCACCCGTCTCACCGTTCAACAGTTTGAGCAGTACGCCCGATCTGGCACTCATTCACCAGTGCTTACCTGATGAACTGCTTATCGAGGTGATGTTTACCTATTTGTATGGGCTAAATGACACCATTTACCATTCTTCTGATGCATGCAATTGAATATTGTGCTAAATCATTAACTGGGTTTTAATTGTGTACCGCACCTGTTCTCAAATAGGTATTGTTTGAAAATGTGTGTTGTCGGGCTTTTAAAATTCAGACCACTAAGATAAGCATAACTGTTATATTTGTAACATGGTGATGATATAAATGGACCTGCCATCAAAAGCATCTGTATTGTCTTTCTTTTTGCTAAGATATATTTAGAAAAGGTACCAGTCAAATGATTTATTCAAGACCATGTCAAATTTTGAAACAAGTATACAAAAGAAGTATATCCTGGGCATCGAAAAAGTACCTGTATTGTCTTTTCTCTTGAGTGAATATTACTATACAAATCAGCATATCACAACCAATGTTCAGGATATTGGTAACTGGTACCATATTGGTTGGGTGCTGAGTAGGGATAAATAGGCGAATTTTCCAGTTAATCGGCCGATAAATCAGAATCAGCCATTCGGTGACCCACCGAGTAGCGATTAACTGACCGAGATGCTGATTAACTGGCCGATATATGGAACAATATTCACAGCATAGTGGCTTGAATACAATTTACTATCCTTGATTGACCGTAAAGTAAGTATCCCTATTACTTGGTGCCTCATTCTATCATGACATCAGTGTGAGAAAATAATAATAATAGATCACAGTAGTTAAACCATATTGCTTCGCTTATGAGCTTTGTGGCAAGATTATAGTAATCAATGTCATAATGCTTTGCTTAGCTATTTTGTGGCAATGTTCTCAACAGATCTTTGGGAGAATGAGCCCATATACTTTAGGGAGGGCTGCTTGTGTCTGCCGCAAGTGGAAATATACTACACGCAATCCTACTTTGTGGCGGAACGCTTGCCTGAAAACTTGGCAGGTTAGTATACATATATATTTTAGTATTTGGTTTTCACACTTGTTGTGTTTCTCAAACACCTGCCTTTTTTATATAAAGAGGAACGGAATAGAGGCAAACTTCAGGATGGTGCAGTCGTTGTATGATTCTTCCTGGAGGAAAATGTGGGTGCAGAGACCAAGAATCCGAATTGATGGTAAATATCAAGTAGCAGTTCTGCATTCGATTATATGATATGGTGCATTGTAGAATCACATTTATTTGGACAGGAAAATTGCTTTGAAGGTTAATATCGTTGTTTTTTAATCTGTTCAGCCTGACCAGGTGTGGCCTAGGAAATTCCAATTATTTCTTATTTCAGTGACTTGTTCACCATGAAAACCAAGTATAGGATCCGTGGAAGTTCTTTCAAGATCTGTGTGTGTTAGTTATTGTGCAATAAATAAGAATTTTTTATAAAGTGCTATTTAGATTCAGAGCACTATACCTAACTCCTTTTTTCCCGCATCCGTGTTACTTTACACACTTGATCTGTGGGGCTTAATGGCATATTTCAAGTACAACATAAATATGTTAGTATGGCCTCTATTGAGCATGCTATTAAAGGTATATTAGGTTGTTGATAGTGGTCAGTGCTCCCACTCTGCTTGATCATTTAGGTTATTATGTGTTAGTGTTGATTTCACTACGAAGTTGTCCTATTGCATAGACGGTTGCAGTTTCCTGGTAAATACTTCACCAAAAACCGGCTGAAAGGCGTTGCTTCAATTTCCTTGATGTCTTGTTATTTATGTGTTTGCTAGAGCTTTTGTTATTCTGGCCGTGTTATCTTTGCATTGATGTTTGATACTTGCTGCTTCTCCAGGTCTTTATGTTAGTAGAAACACATATATTCATACTGGAATTACAGAATGGCAGTTCAAGAAAACTGTCAATGTGGTATGGTGTTACTCTCTGTTTATATCTCAAGGAATTGTTGTTTATTTTTAGACGTTTTGCCTCTACATACTCTATTCGTTAGGTTATATCATTACTTTTTTCTATTGTTGCCAAGTTAGTTTCATTACTAATACTTTTCTTTTGACTTCAGGTTTGCTACTACCGTTACTTGAGATTTTTTCCAACCGGGAAGTTCCTCTACAAGGTTCTAATTTGAACTTTTTTGTTGGTGAACAGTATGGTTATTGTTTGTGAAACGTCATTTGATGTTCTGCTTTCCTGCGATGAGCAGATTTCCCCACAGAAAGTTAAAGATGTTGTGAAGTGCATGCATCTCCGAGCATCAAAAGGCGATAGTGTGTTTAAAGGCGACTATACACTGTCAGGCGATGGCCAGGTGAAAAATTGGAGACTCTGTCTATGCATTATTGGGCACTGTCCAATGTCCATCACTTGCTAACATTAGCTTCTCTTTCTTGCATGCAGATAGAAATGGCACTCCTATATCCCGGGCATCGATACACACTTGTTAGGATGCGCCTTAGGTATTTTGACTTGAATTTCTCTATGGGTCTTTAGGTATTTTGACTTAAATTTCTCTATCGGTGTTGGTAATGATCGCCTTAGCTAATTTTGCACTAACATTCCGTAGGGTTAGAGGTACTACAATTGGCGCAAATAACAGGTTGGATGTCTTAAAGATCCTAACCACCGGGGTGAATGGAACCGAACTGGGAAACTGGAAAGGCAACATACTTGAACTTGTTGAGGACTGGGAGGAGAACGAGACGCACGACCCAGACGTGCCTGCTGTTTCCCACAGCAGGGGTTTGACTCCCTTTGTGTTTGTTCCATTTGAGGAGGTATGCCGTATGATATACAACCAAGTGTGTGTTATGCTATTCATTTGTCATTGGAGTGGTTAGCTGGACCTTGTGTGATCAAAATTTCTATGTCAGGCATAGTGAATACAACTAACTGAAGACTTGCTTTTTGCAGGTTGATACTTCAGTGCTAAACCTGCCAGTGGAGAAGATGGATTACTTTGTCCCTGGGTGAGCAGCACCTCCTAAAGACGACCACGGTGATGGGCAATGAGATGGTCGATAATCTCATCACAGGCTGATATTATGCTGCGGATGGAGATGACCGGCTTATTTCGTTCCATACCGAGTTCATGTTGGAACGATATGTACATACACAGTACTTGTCTTGTTTCCTTTTTGGGTTGAAGGCATGTTGTATTATACTAAGTATATGCTATGTATGTTGCTTGTTTAAAGTGGGCCAGAAAATAAACACCATGTCGAAACGGGTGGGGGCACCCTTGTGTAACAACCGAATTATGTATAATTATGGGTATCATTCGCAGTATTGCACAATTCTCAAGTCTGGCAAATGATATCAGGGTGTCTCTGCAAAGTTATGCATAATTACAGGTATCCCCTGTAGTGTTGCATAATTCTCGTGGCTGGCTAATGATACCATCTGAAAATCACAGCAAACCGTTTTATAGTTTTGATATGTTTCAGTGTTTCCATGGATCTACACAGAATTTCGCCGCCAAATAATACGCGTGTGTGTGTGTGGTTGTCTATAAAATATCATGAAATTTGGGCCAGAACCATGAAAGAATATGTGTTTCCGGTCTACTGATGCTTGTACACGGATGAAAACGAAGACATGTTTTGCATTCCGCATCAATGTTCTAACATCGACCGCTCGATGCTTTTACATAAAATACCGCGAATC
The DNA here is from genome assembly GCA_902687465.1 of Secale cereale. NCBI lineage: Eukaryota > Viridiplantae > Streptophyta > Magnoliopsida > Poales > Poaceae > Secale > Secale cereale. Next base: position 589,874,253 of record LR738710.1, read on the forward strand.
TTAAGCGTTTACAAGGGGCGCGTCGTCATGGTTGATCAGGTGGGCAACTGATTATTCAGTGATACACTAACATAGCAGCTGAGCACACCCGCAGCTTTTGAGGTGAGCACACGATTTACTTGTTCTACATGCTACTGCTGGTGCTGCTGTGTTTGGGCTCGTCAGCCCTGTAGACAAGATCGTTCCACGCCGGATTGCGAGGGAGGTACGTGTCCTGCAGTTCAGTTCAGGGAACAGGCGTCAGGGTCAGCAACAGCGGAAGAATAAAAATGTTGAGACGATTGCAGCCCCGAAGTAGTTCAACAACTTGTTTTGAGACGAGCTGGAGAACTATCAGCTCGAAAATGGAGATCACCGAAAGGAATATTCATGTGGAGCCAAGCTGTAGCTGAAGTTATGCCCCACATAAAAATGCTGGCCTGAAAAAGATCAAATCCCCTAAATCTTGAATCGCGAGTCTACGCGAGAACAGTTACAATCAGGATTTCTATTTTGCTTATCGCTACCGAGAAATCAATCACAACTCCGTTTTCATTTTCTGGGGCAGACACATCATTTAGCGCTCATCACCGAGATGCTCACGGAGCAAGAACTCTATTTGGCCTTCGGGGGAGAGGAAAGGGAAGAGGGGGTTACCGTACCGAGATGTAGGAGCAGGTAGGGATGACGCGCATGCCGTGGCGCCGCGCGTGGGCGAAGGCGGCGTCGCACAGGCGCGCGGCGAGTCCCTGCCCGCGCTTGCTCCCGGGCACGTACGTGTGCACCATGTCCATCACCGCCGGGGACGCGCCGCCGCCGCCGGAGGAGGCGCGCGGCTGGACGACGAGGCTGTACTGGAGGAAGGCCTCGCCGTCGGGCGTCTCGAACTTCCCAGCCTCCTCCCTCCACACGACGCTGTCCTCCGCCGCTCCCCGCTCGCCGGCGCCGCGCTCATCGTTTGCCATCGCGCTGTGATTTTCTGTTCGTGTTTTTGTTTTCCTTTAGTTTATTTGTGGTGTTGCGACCCGTGAGTGCGTCAGTTTTTTAACAGTCTTTTTTTTAGGTACGCCTAAACGTATCGTAGTTTTATAGAAAGCAGAATTTGAGTTATAAAAGCAACTCCAACGAACCGACCCAAACAGACAGCGATTTCCTTCGTTTTTTGTCTGTTTGGGTCGCCGCCTGTCCGGCGTTCGCTCTGTTTTTGATATGGATCGGCAGCGCGCCCAACGCGTCGATCCATATGTGCCAGCGTAGCCGGCTGGCCGCCCAATTTTACATTGATTTGCATTCAACATATTATCAAATGAAAATGTTTTACAAGCCAAATAGTCTGGCCGCCCAAATAAATAGAATAATTTTACAAGCCAAATACAAATAAAAATGTTTCACATAGTTTTGCAAACGAATAAAAGAAGATACATCTATTGGTTTCCAACATGAGCCCACATATGCTCAACCAAATCATTTTGCAGTTGCACGCGAGTTTCCAAATCACGCATGTCTTCATGAAATTGAGTGAACTGCTCAAATGTTGCCGCTACTCCATGCTCAGGCATAACATTCTCACCCTGAAACTGAAAGCCTTGATTGTACAGACGTTCCGGGCGCTCGTCTTCTACGATCATATTGTGCATGATCACACAAGCAGTCATCACCTCCCACAGTTTCTGCGTGCTCCAAGTATTAGCAAGATACCAAACGATGCCCCATCGAGATTGCAAAACACCAAAGGCACACTCGACATCCTTCCTAGCACTCTCTTGCTATTGGGCAAATCTTTTCCTTTTCTTTCCGACAGGGTTGGGTATTGTCTTGGCAATAGTGGTCCACCGATGATAGATATCGTCACCGAGATAGTATCATTTGTCGTAGTTGTGGCCGTTGAAAGTAAAGTTCATCGGTGGGCTGTTGCCTTCGGCAAGCCTAGCAAACACCGGCGAGCGCTGAAGCACGTTGATATCATTGTGTGATCCAGCCATGCCAAAGAAAGAGTGCCAGATCCAGAGATCTTGAGACGCCACGATCTCTAGTATGACAGTACAAGCATTGACATGTCCCTTATACTGCCCTTGCCAAGCAGAAGGGCAGTTCTTCCACTCCGAGTGCATGCAGTCTATGCTGCCAAGCATCCCCGGAAAGCCCATGCTGGCATTCATCGCCAACAAACGGGCTGTATCTTCAGCTGTCGGCTCTCTCAAGTACTCAGGGCTAAACACAACAATAACAGTCTTGCAGAACTTATACAGGGACTCTAGGCATGTAGACTCGCTCATACGGACGTACTCATCAATGAGATCATCGGGCACTCTGTATGCAAGCATTCGGATGGTGGTAGTGCATTTTTGGTAAGAGGAGAAACCAATCTTGCTAGCGGCATCCTCTTTGCACTCGAAGTAGTTATCATAGCTGACCACTCCCTCTCTAATACGGTTGAAAACATGCCTACTCATACGGAAACGGCGGCGGAATTTTTGATGTTTGAACAACGGGTTTGTTGTATCAAAGTAGTCTTTCCAGAGAAGGAAACACCCGCTCTCTCCGTTGCGATTCAATGCCGGAAGGTGGCCCGGAATGGAGCCACGGAACAACGGCCGCTGGCTGTTGAGGTGGTGATGGACCAACACGGCAGCCAATATCTCCTCCTCGTCGTCGGACGATGAATCATCGGAGTCGCAAAGGAAATTGTGGAAAAAGAACTCGTCAGCGGAGTCCATTTCGTACCTTGGCAAACTGTCAAACAGTTTGCGGGCGTTGAAGAAGGAGACGGTTGGCGAGGGGAGTCGCGGCGCACACATACCAGCTAGCTGCCCTACCGGCGTTCGACGAGTGGAGGCCAATGTGGCAGGGGCGGCGAGGCGGCTTCTTGGTCGGGGGTGGCTGTGCGGTGAGGGAAGTGGCGGTGGGAAGCAGTTTGCTCCCCGACGGCAAAATGGTGCGGCGGGCGAC
>LR738710.1:589877207-589933166 GCA_902687465.1 Secale cereale
CTGGGCGGATGTGGAGGCGGCGGCAGCTAGAAGAGTCGCCGGCAAAAATGGGCGGCAGCATCGGCGACGGAGGAGGCGGGCGAGGGTTACTTGTTTGCCGGGGGATGAGAGAGGAGGCCAATGTGTCACAGACCAGCGGGCCCGGGGACAGGAGTAGGCGAGCGCGCGCGTCCATTGCGTGTCCCCATCAATGCAAATCCGGCTCAAAAATGGGCCGGGAATGGGTCGCCCGCGGACGAAAAACGGACGCGCGTCCGTTTGGGTCGGCGCATTGGGCCGCCTTTTGTGTCCGTGCTGACCCAAACGGACGGCCGCGGACGAAATGGGTCGCCCCATTGGAGTTGCTCTAAGAAACTACACTCGCTGTGAACAACGAGCATAGCACAAACACCACACCCGAGCGAATCAACCTGTGGTTGAGATGGTTAGGTGGACAGTGGTATCCCCAGCCCACCAGGGTTCAAATCCTGGTGCTCGCATTTATCCTGGATTTATTTCAGGATTTCCGGCGACATGCTTTCAGTGGGAGGAGACATTCCCGTCGACTATGAGGGGACTACGGTGACTTCATAAAATCTCAAGATGATATGCCGGCTCAGTCTCTCGGAGGTGCTCATAAGGGTAGGGTGTGCATGTGTGCGTTCATAGGGTTGAGTGTATGCGCGTATGTATGAGCGCTTGCGTCTGTACTGTGTTAAAAAAACACCACACCCGAATAAGGATAAAGACGAACAAGACCGCGGAGCAAGCTACAACGCAAAGAGCCTATCCTAATCGAAACACCACACCGCGTCACGACCGACACCACACACCTCTGAAGGACACCAACTTCCGCAGAACTTCACTTGTCGATGCACCATCCACTCTTAACGCCTAAGAAGAAGTGGCAAGTCGGTGGCAGGACTCGATCCAGGACACACCGGTGACGAATGTACATAGCGCCGCAAAAGATCAAAGAGGATAGCGGAGAACATCGGAGGAGAGCGACGAGGAGCCAGCCATGTCTCCAGACACAATGCCCCCAATAGAGAAACGACATCGAGGACGCAGCCATTGTGCCGATCCAGCCGAATCAAGGCTTTCGCCCCGAGACAACCACAACTCCAAGCAAGCGAGGGACATGACAAACTTGCCTCGACGATGCCTCCAAGGAGGGGAATGACACCCACGGGTGCCATCGCCGTCGGCCCGACGAGAGTCAAGCAAGATTTTCATCCGCAAGTCGCACCTCACCACACCACCTTGAATTGGGCAACGTCGTCCTAGAAGCTTCACACCGCCGCCACCGCAGCTCCACGCCAACATAGCTGCAACTCCAGGGGCCAACGACCAGACGCACGGCAAGAACACCGGCCACACCAACAAGACCCCGCCTGGACAAGGAACCGCAGCCGCCCCACACCTTCGGCAAGGTCCAAGAAGTCCGCAACAGCCATCGCCCACTCCAAGGGACAACCTTGCGATGCCGGAACCCACAACTCCGCGAAGCCAAGCAGTACCACTGCTCCTCACACCGCACAGATGTGGCCGGCAGCGCGCTGCTCACCAAGACTCCATCTTGACCGAGCCTCACAGCGCCGCCGGCACCAACCTGGGCGCAGACTCGCACTGCTACCTCCAGACGACGCTGCAGCCTCCCTCTGTTTCAAAATATAAGATGTATTAGGTTTCTCAGATGTCAAAGCAGCACATGTTTGACCAACTTTATAGAAAAAAGTGTTAACACAAATTTGTATCAATAGATCTATCATGAAAATAATTTTCACATGTTACTTATTTTATATCACAAATATTGATACTTTGTTCTGCAATCATGGTCAAACATAGACACATTTGACTTGCACAAAAATTGATATATTTTATATTTTGAAACAGAGAGAGTACATTATAATTGTCTTCTCCATAAAATGTCCCTACAATATATTTTTGACATGGGGACACACGCTAAAATGCCATGGGACACATTGTTAAATTGAACAAATTGCCAATGCCATGGGACACATTAAAGTAAACAAAAGTGGCATGCTTATCAATGGTGAATCTTGACATCTAGGTAGATATGGTTCATGTTTTGTCACGTGCTTTACATTTATCTTGTTGTAATTGCCATGTGCCCTAGTACTAAGTACTAACCTCATTTGAGTTGTTCATAAAAACTGATTCGCCTCTCCTGTATGATGGCATGACAATTTTGCCATGAAGTTTGAAACAAACTTTATCAAATGCATAACAACAAATCACCGATGACTAAAACTACCAAATGAGGACTAAAGGAATTGCTAGGCAATATGAACACAAAAATGCTATATATTTCTGACAAAAAGAAAATCTTCAGACATGAATCACATTTTCTCATTCCAATTCAGACAAAAAATCAATTAATTTTGAGAAAAGTCCATTTGTCGTCCCTCAATTCTTCCATTTGGGCACTTTTGGTCCCTCAACTCTAAAACCGGACAGTTTGCACCACAAAGTCTCGTCATATTTCGTCCCTCCGCAGACCCGACGCGGTTTCGCTGCTGACTCAGATTGGGTTTGATCAATCTTTGCCCACGTGGTGCAACTCTCTCTCTTTGCCCACGTGGACAGAGAGAGAGTTGCACCATGTGCGCTATCTTCGGTGAGTACCTGTCTTCATATGTTTGTATCCTTGCAATCTTATATTGCTCCGGTTTAACTCACCAATTGTATACAGGGAGGCGCATAACTCATCTTGGAGATGATGTACGGAGGAAATTGAAAGCTGCTTATACCTTGGTGGAACAACTCTACTCCGGTGCTCAGAGAGCCATCAGCGCTATGTCGCACAATAAACCGGCGCCGACCACTATCCAAGGTACTCTGGAGAAGTTATTTATCTTGCCTGCTCGACTTGTTGAAGTGAAGAAATCTGCTGCAAGAGCTGGCTCTCTCATGGCGTTAACCCGGGCCAAGGCGTGGGTTCCCGATTTTGATCCGGCGGAGGCCATGAATGGTTATCCCAGCATGAAAGAAGACGGGTTAGCCTTCTCTTCTGAAGATCTTCGCTCTTTAACCAAAGACATGCGCCCTCTTGCCAGTAAGCTTGCTGATGAAGCGGACTTAGCAAGGTATCATCCGGGTTATGATCTAGAGAATGCACGGGTGGAGCGGCCGGTTTATGACACCGAAAATCTGATCCCACCCGTTCGTAAGCATACCTTCGCTCCTGACATTGATCCGTCAGACCTCATAAACGATGAAGTATATTTCCGCGCCCTTGCCAAGATTGACTGGAGCACTCCTGATTTCCAGCAGCTGTCAGAAGCCGACGAAGATCCGGAGCAAGCTGACCCTCGGTCTTCACAACGAGCTGAACAAGAATCCTAAACCGGCTCCGGTTTAATCTTTATATGCTGAATACTTTGCAAGAAACTGATATTCTTTTGGGCCTGCAAGTGCCTTGTAATTGAATAGTTGAGATACCGCCTTTGTCCCACTGTTATGGTATTACTTTGATTGGCAATCCCCAATTTATCTCCTGTTTGCAATGCTTTAACAGTTTATATTACCTGTGTCTGCATGAACAATGCTAAAAGATGTCCTGGCGGTTTACCACCGGACGGATTATACTGCCCTGACACATGTTCCAAATAAATAACTTGAACTGCATATAAAATACAAACGTATACCATACCTGTGATTAAGTGTGTCTGTAGACCTTAACCCGGCAGGAATAATTCAAGGCGCGGGTGCTGATGAAGCCCTTGGCTCTCTTGTCGGCTTAGCATGAAGGTCGATCCGGGTTACAATAAACGCTGGTTTAACTAGTGCTGGTGTTCATGACCCAGACTTTAGCTCTTTAGACATATGGACCACCTTGTAGTTGTCCGGTCTTGAATCAATGGACTTGGTTAAAAACCAATGACCTTGAAGATAAAGATTTGAGAAAACAAAAAAAATGAAAAATAAATTTTTTTGGGCAAATAAGACCATGTAGTCGAGGCTTTTTACGAGCTGCCAGGCTCCAAATTCGAGGCTTTTTATGAGCTGCCAGGCTACTGTCATTAACCATTTTAGCAAAGCCTGTCAAGATGATCCGCAATCCTTAACCAAATCATCAATGTCAACAGCTACCCAATGTTTCAAAATCTCATAAGGATTTTGGCTTGGGTAATCACTTGAGGATCGTCAATTTAACGTGACCAAGTTCAGGGTCCCGAAGGATTGACTTGTGATACGTTCGACGGGTCATACCAGGTTTACCTGGACGGCGTGATTTACTTGATGCAGGCAGGTTAATCTGGGGTTTTAGGTGTATGCACCGGGCTTCCAAGCCATGTTCACTACAAGGGTATTCAACTCGCTCAGAGCCCCCAGGTAGTGTGTGAGTCATTGCTCGTCGGGGCATATGTTTGAGTTGTGCTAGGCATCAAACCCTCTTTTACCCCTCATCATCATGTGGAAATTGCCGAAGCAACCAAAGCAGTGCTCTTATGATGGGCTTCATACCGCCGCCGGCTCAAGAGACCATGGGAAACTTCCTTGCCCGCGGAAGCCCCCATGTGATTCTTGTTTGTATAGAGAAGGTGGCTGATTCCTTGATTTTTCAAGGGCGTCGGTTTAAGAGGCCATGGAAGGCTTCTTTGGAAGCCCCCATGTGATACTCCTTTATGTAAAAGACACAGCTGATTCCTTGATTCTATCAAGGGCGCCGGTTTAAGAGGCCATGGAAGGCTTCTTTGGAAGCCCCTGATACGTCCAAAATGCATCACTATTTTATATCGTAATTCATCCTTATTCATTGATATATTTCACATTACGATGATGTTCTTATGTTGTTTTGGCCTATTTTACACAGTTTGCAACTTTCCGGTGCCGAAGCAGCAGACGCAGGATTCAGCGGTAAAAAGTGGACGCTGAGTTGCTGAAGAAGAATACCTCCAAATTACCTGAAAATCGACGGAGGGTATTTTCCAGAAGGATCACGAAGATACGCAAAAGAGCAACCAGAGTGGGGCCACAGGGTGCCCAGGCGGCCACCTGGCGCGGCCCCCACCCTGGCCGCGCCGGGAGGGCGCCTGGAGCCCCTGGCCCACTCCAGGCTCTCCCCTCTGGCATATATACTCCTCGTCATCCAGAAACCGTAAAAAGAGGAGTTTTGACGGAGTTCCGTCGCCGCTCCGTGGCGGAAACCTACAGAGAAGAAAAGCCATCTCCGGCGGGCAGATTCCGCTGGGGAGATCACCTCCCGAAAGGGGAGATCATCACCATCGTCATCACCATCGTCACGGGCATCATCGAGATCATCATAAACATCATCCCCAACATCAGGACCATCTCCATCTTCATCCAATCTCATCTCACAATTGCGACTTGTGTTGTAATCCGTACTATCTATCCTCTCTACCCTATCGGTGTTGATTACTACTTTGTGATGAATGCTATTGAGTTTTGTTGGAGAAATATCATTGTGTCCAGATTGTTTATCATCCATCTATCTCCACTGATCATGATCTCTTTTATGTCTTGTGAGTAGTTACTTTAGTTCTTGAGGACATGTGAGAAGTCTTGTTGTTAGTAGTCATATGATGTTGAAGTAATATGTGTTGTTTGATACTTAAGTTGTGTTGTTATTTTCCTAGTGGTGTTGTGTGAGTCGAACACTCAACACTTCGCCTTATTAAGGACCTAGGGGAATACATTGTGTACAAAGAATGCTTACGGTGGGTTGCCGGAGTGACAGAAACCTGAACCCTAGTTCGCACGCTTTTACACAAGGGAACTATGGATGATCGATCGTATTGCTATGGTTAGGCTTTTGCCTTAAATACTATCTTGTATTTGCGGATGCTTGCAAGGTGTTTAATCATAAGAGTACACTCATCTTAGTCTAGATGGTGTACTAGCATAGATCCACCCACTCAACACTTATCAACACATCACATAGTACCGATACGGAATATGGCGAAAGCACATGACTACCGCTCCCGTGTGTCCTCAAGAACACTTTAGCCTTTATAAGTTCAGTTGCTAGGCCTCTCCTTTGCTCACAAAGGATTGGGCCACTTGTTACTCTCCAGTGCCTTTTACTTTGCTCGCTTTTACTTTCCTGTTGCTTATATCAAGAAAACCCCTAAAAAGTTATCTTTCAGTGCTTGCAGTTATTCCTTGCTCAGAATCACTTATCAATACCTTCTGCTCCTCGTTGGGTTCGACACTCTTACTTATCGAAAACGCTGCAATAGATCCCTTACGGTTGTGGGTCATCAAGTACCGTTTTCTGGCGCCGTTGCCGGGGAGTGTAGCGCTATTGGTAAGTGAAGCTGGTAAGGAAGTTTTTATATTTCTGTTTTTATTTTGCTGTTGCTGCTCTTTGTCCTTATGGACAACCTTGCTATTAGATCGTTGCTTGTGGGAAGACGCCCCACATCTGTGGTGGTTGCTCCTCCCCCTACTGAAATTGTGCCCTATAAAATACCAGCTGGTATTATCGATTATGTTTTGGCTAATCGTTATGCAGGAGACAGACATCCCGGTGAACACTTGCTATATCTGTCACAACTATGTTCATTATTTAAGCTTGCAGGTGTATCAATGGAGTTTGTCATGAGGAAATTGTTCTCCGTATCGCTTATAGATAAAGCTTCAGATTGGTATAAGCTTCTCGATAACTCACACTTGCTTGATTGGCAAGAGCTTATGTCTCTCTTTTATACCAAGTTTTATCCTCTTCATGAAATTCATGGAGACAGGAACTATATCTATAACTTTAGGTCTCGTGACGGAGAAAGCATTGCTCAAGCTTGGGGGAGATTGAAGTCCCTAATGCTCAAATGTCCTATTCATGAGCTCCCCAAGAAAATTATACTTACAAATTTTTATGCCAGGCTTTCTCGTTAGGATAAGGAGATGCTGGATGCCTCCTCTAGTGGGGTATTTCAGACGAAGAGCGTTGAAGAAAGGTGGGATCTCATTGAAAGGATCCAGAGTAATACCGAAGATTGGGAAATCGATAAAGGTATTGAACCCGCTATAAATTATGAGCATGATTATATTGAGAGCTATGTGAAAACTGATTACTTCAATACCTTTTGCTCTAAGATTGGTCTTGATTCCCATCTAATGATTGATTTCTGTAAGGATTTTGCCTCTCACGTTGATTCTTTTAAAAAGAAGAGAGATCAGCATCATGAACCTTTCAAAGAGTTACCTGTTGATATTCATGTTGCTGACCCTATTTTGCCTGCAGTTATATATGAAAAGCCTCCTTTTCCCGAAAGGATAAGGGAGCACTCTCTTGTGACATGCATAATAAATAAAAGTGAGAGAAGAATTGATGAGCCTGAGGACCAGATCAAGGTCGATCCTCAAGTTGCATTGGTTAAAGACCTTGTTACTAATGATGTTTTGGATTCCAATGTAAATTTTTGTGTTGTTTCCACTAACCTTGTCACAGCCAAGAATAAAGGCCCAATTTCAGGTACTCCAGTAGTATCTGTTAAAATAGGAGATCACAATTATTATGGGCTATGCGATTTGGGATCGAGTGCTAGTGCTATCCCCTATTCACTTTATCAAGAGATCATCGGTGAGATTTCACCTTGTGAACTTGAAGAAGTTGATGTTACCATTCATCTTGCAAACAGAGCAACTATCTCTCCTATCGGAATTGTGAGAGACGTTGAAGTCCTATGTGGAAAGGTAAAATACCCTACCGACTTTCTAGTGCTTGGTTCAGTGAGGGACAAATTTTGTCCTATTATTTTTGGTAGACCTTTTCTCAGAACTTGTGGAGCTATAATAGATTGCAAGAAAGGTAAAGTTTCTGTTGAATTCAATGGTGAGCCATATGAATTTAACTTTTCTAAGTTCTCTAAGCAGCCTCGTGGTACCGATTTACCTAGTGATGATAAAATTATTGAAAGTATTGCTTCTATTGCTATTCCCCCTAATGATCCTTTGCAGCAATATATGGAGGACCACGAGAATGATTTGCATATGCAGGAAAGAAATGAACTAGATGAAATATTCTTGAGACAACCTGCTATCCCGAAGCACAACCTTCCGGTTGAACCTTTGGGAATTTTATCAAAACCAAAAGAAGACCCGGTGTTCGATCTTAAACCTCTTCCCGATACGCTCAAGTATGCTTATTTAGATGAAAAGAAAGTATATCCTGTTATTATCAACTCTAACCTTTCAGGATATGAAGAAGAGCGACTATTGGAAGTACTTCGTAAACACCGAGGTGCGATTGGATATACCCTTGATGACCTTAAGGGGATTAGTCCATCTATCTGTCAACATACTATCAACCTTGAGCCCGATGCTAAACCAGTTGTTGATCATCAACGACGGTTGAACCCGAAGATGATGGATGTTGTAAGAACTGAGATTCTCAAGCTTCTAGCTGCAGGTATTATCTACCCTACAGCTGATAGTAAGTGGGTAAGCCCGGTACATTGTGTTCCTAAGAAAGGAGGTACAACTGTGGTTCCTAATGATAAGAATGAACTAATACCTCAGAGAATTATTATTGGATATAGAATGTGTATTGATTACAGGAAGCTGACCAAGGCAACCAGGAAGGATCACTACCCGTTGCCGTTCATCGACCAAATGCTTGAAAGGTTATCCAAAAATACCCACTTTTGTTACCTCGATGGTTATTCTGGCTTCTCTCAAATTCATGTTAACACTTCTGATCAAGAGAAGACCACTTTTACTTGTCCCTATGGTACTTATGCTTACAGGCGTATGCCTTTTGGTTTATGTAATGCCCCTGCTACTTTTCAAAGGTGTATGTCTGCTATCTTTCATGGTTTCTGTGAGGAGATTGTGGAAGTCTTCATGGACGATTTCTCCGTCTATGGAACTTCCTTTGACCATTGTCTCCACAACCTTAATAAAGTTTTGCAGAGATGTGAGGAGACAAATCTGGTACTCAACTGGGAGAAGTGCCACTTCATGGTTAACGAAGGAATTGTTCTTGGTCACAAGATTTCCGAAAGGGGAATTGAGGTGGACAAGGCCAAGATCGAAGCAATTGAGAGGATGCCCTATCCAAGGGACATCAAAGGAAAGGAGAATACAATCCGGTGGCGGACAATCTTTCAAGGATGGAATATATACCGCATGATCCCATCCCAGTCAACGACAGTTTTCCAGACGAGCAACTTGCCGTTGTAAAAGTACAATCTCTTTCCGATCCTTGGTTTGCAGATTATGCTAATTTTATCGTTGCGAAGTATTTGCCTCCAGGTTTAACATTTCAGCAAAGGAAAAGGTTCTTTCATGATTTGAGGCACTACTTTTGGGATGACCCACATCTTTTCAAAGAAGGTCCAGGAGGGATCGTGAGAAGATGCATACCGGAACATGAGCAGAAGGACATTCTCAGACAATGTCATGACAATCCCTATGGAGGACATCATGCCGGTGAGAGGACCGCACATAAGGTTCTTCAATCAGGTTTTTATTGGCCTACTCTCTTTAAGGATGCTAGAAATTATGTTTTAGCCTGTGATAAATGTCAGAGAGTTGGTAACATTAGTAGAAGGAATGAGATGCCTATGAATTACTCACTAGTGATTGAACCTTTTGATTGCTGGGGTTTTGATTTTATGGGTCCTTTTCCTTCTTCGCACAAGTACACTCACATTTTAGTAGCTGTTGATTATGTGACCAAGTGGGTTGAAGCAATCCCCACTGAAAGTGCTGATCACAAGACATCTTTGAAAATGCTCAAAGATGTCATTTTCCCTAGGTTTGGTGTACCTAGGTATCTCATGACCGATGGAGGATCACACTTCACGCATGGAGCTTTTAGAAAAGCTTTAGCCAAGTACGATGTCAATCATAGAATTGCTTCACCGTACCATCCTCAAACTAGTGGGCAAGTTGAGCTCACCAATAGAGAGATCAAGTTGATCTTGCAGAAGACAGTAAACAGAAATAGAAAGGACTGGTCAAATAAGTTAGGAGATGCTTTGTGGGCGTATAGAACTGCTTACAAAAACCCCATGGGCATGTGCCCCTATAAGATGGTTTATGGCAAGGCTTGCCATTTTCCATTAGAATTAGAGCACAAAGCTTTCTGGGCTGTTAGAGAGCTTAATGCTGACCCAAAGTTAGCTGGTGAGAAGCGTCTAATGAACTTGACTTCTCTAGATGAGTGGAGAAGTGAAGCTTACGAGAGCGCTAAAATGTTCAAGGAAAAGGTAAAGAAGTGGCATGATAGGAGGATTCTGAAACGTGAATTTAATGTTGGTGATAAAGTTTTGTTGTTTAGATCCCGTTTCAGGTTTTCTCCAGGCAAACTACTTTCCAGGTGGGAAGGGCCATTTCATATTGAAGAAGTCTATCGGTCTGGTGCAATCAAGATTAACAATTTTGAAGGCACCAAACCTCAAGTTGTGAATGGGCAAAGACTTAAGCATTACATAGCAGGAGACCTTGTCAATGTTGATGTGAATATGATATACACAACAACTCACGAAGAACATGTTGCAGCCCTGTTTTAGACACCAGCAGAAGCAGAATAAGAAAAGGTATGTATTACGGTAAGGAAACATCGCGAACCTCCATAAAAGTTCCATATTATGAGTTTTTGCAAAATTGGGAAAATTCTAAGCCTAAGTGGAGCCGGAGACAAGCTCCAGGGGGCCCAGGCGCCCCCCTGGCGCGGCCTACCTCCTGGCTGCGCCGGGAGGCCGCCTGGGCACCCAGGAGTCCGTCTCCGACCCCACTTTAGCTTGTTATCTTCCTTTCTGTGCAGAAATTTTTGCTATATATTTGCCCGGATTGTTCCGGCAACGTATCTCGCGATTTCGTGTGTTTTCTTTTCGATCTGTTTCTGCCAGGAAATCTTTTAGCTAGACCTAGGTGCCATGGCTTCCCCAAGTTCCCCCAAGGACAAGTTCGTCGTCAACGTCATCAACCCTTACCTCGCTGAGGTGAAGAAGCACCCTCAGGTTGTTCGGATGGAGGATGGTATCCTCCATCAAGAAGATCTGAAGGGACCTATCAAGGAGGGGAGCATCCAGGCCAGGCTAGAAGAAGTGGAGCAAGAAGTCTTCAAGTACAAGAAGATGATCGAGCGTGGTGTTGAAGCTAACTTTGACATCATCAACGAGCTGAAGACCTACTTCCTGAAGGAGATGAAGGAGATGTGGAAAAGCATCACCACATCTGAAGAAAGAATTGAAGAGCTCCAAGGGCAAATTTACGATCTACATCACCAGAACTGTGAGTATGAACTAAGGTTTATGCGCATGGGTATGGGTGCTGCATGCAGGATTCAGGAGACAAACTTCTCATATGAGACTGGAGAACCCCTTCCATGGAAGCGCTTCGCCGAGGACTACGTGATCAACGTCAACAAGAATGAGGAGTGAAATCTCCTTGGGTAATGGCATCCCCTTGGCTTGTTCCAAGCTTGGGGGAGTGCCCGGTATCTTTATCTTTATCTTTTGTCTTTTAGAGTGAAGTAGAGTCGTATCATGTCTAGGGAGGTTATTATATGAAATAGGTGTGTGCATTGAGGTCTATCACTCCTTCTGTGGAGAGATTGTATCCGTGAGTGTGGAGTCGTCTATGATGGAATATTAATGAGAAGTCTATTGGTTCCTTTGCTGCACTCGGTATTCTCTTCACGCAATTGACCTTATATGATGATTCTTATGGGGAGTATTGACCTTATATCAGGTATGGCTTTGAAAACTTTATTTAATCTTGGCAAACATAGCTTGGGTCATAACAACAAGCATGATTTTCTTAAAGTAGCGACATAGCCAAAACCTTTATGTTATTATGCTTGAAGTGTTATGCTGACAAGGAAGACAACTTGATGTGTTATGCTTATTTTAATGTTTATGCTTTACATTGCTTTGCATCTTAGTCATCATCAATTGTCTGTTCTCTCAAAGCCTTTGCTAGCCTAAACTCTGTACTAAGCGGAATTCTGCTTGTGCATCCATACCCTTAAACCAATACCTTCCATATGAGTCCACCATACCTTCCTATTCGTGGTATTCCACAACCACCTCCTAAAGTATAGAATTTATGTGTTATCCTTAAATGTTCAAAATCTTCTATTTTGTGGCCCTGTTTTAGCTCATGAGGAAGTAGTAGTTAATTCATGATCTTTTTAAGTTGGACAATTTTTACCTCGGGATTGCATGTCTAATCTGCAAACCCCTAATACGAGGAGGAACTGGCATGAGTGCGCTCGGCTCATAAAAGATAAGACAACAAACAAACCCTCCACGCTTTGTTCATGAGAAATCAGAAAACTTTTGGTAGTGATAAACAAAGGAGATTAAGGGGATGTGATCGTCCCCGTGCGGGAGCCGTTCCTCGAAACTTGTCCAGTTTGAGAAGTAATTGAGTTATCTATTAGCATTCGTTGACAAATCATGCACCTCTCAAAACTTGTTTTCATTCTGTTTGATTTAAGGATAGCACATGAGTTTTCCCTACTTCCCTAGAGCAGGGCCTATCTCTTAGTTTTAGGTTGAGTCAGTTATTCCTACTTCCTTCTATTCTTAAAGAGAGCAGACATTTGATGTTGACGAGGATTCATTCATATAAAGTTGCATTAAGATTTGTCATATCATATCCTTGTTGACATTATCATTTGATAAGTAAGTTGTTTGTCAAGCCCAGCTAAAAGCAAACATCTTCCTTTCTGTTAACACTTTCACTTCTTGCCTAATAACATGTTCTTTCAAAAGCTTCAATTAATCTCATCAATACATAAATAGAAAGAGCAAAAGTAAAAGCTATTAGTTGTTCTTTGACCAAAGGACATGTTTGCCATGATTTGATGAGTTTCCTTAGCCCAACTTTCGATTATAAGTGTTACCACTCTTTTATAAGGGCCTTATGAGTTGAAGATTGCTGTTGAGGATATTTGAGTTTGGTGAAGAAACTGTGATGCTTCTTGTCCGTATTCTATTTATCGACACTTCACTCTCTAAACTTGTGGACAGGTTTACCGAGCTCAGTATTCGCTTGGGGACAAGCGAGGTCTAAGCTTGGGGGTGTTGATACGTCCAAAATGCATCACTATTTTATATCATAATTCATCCTTATTCATTGATATATTTCACATTACGATGATGTTCTTATGTTGTTTTGGCCTATTTTACACAGTTTGCAACTTTCCGGTGCCGAAGCAGCAGACGCAGGATTCAGCGGTAAAAAGTGGACGCTGAGTTGCTGAAGAAGAATACCTCCAAATTACCTGAAAATCGACGGAGGGTATTTTCCAGAAGGATCACGAAGATACGCAAAAGAGCAACCAGAGGGGGGCCACAGGGTGCCCAGGCGGCCACCTGGCGTGGCCCCCACCCTGGCCGCGCCGGGAGGGCGCCTGGAGCCCCTGGCCCACTCCAGGCTCTCCCCTCTGGCATATATACTCCTCGTCATCCAGAAACCGTAAAAAGAGGAGTTTTGACGGAGTTCCGCCGCCGCTCCGTGGCGGAAACCTACAGAGAAGAAAAGCCATCTCCGGCGGGCAGATTCCGCCGGGGAGATCACCTCCCGGAAGGGGAGATCATCGCCATCGTCATCACCATCGTCACGGGCATCATCAAGATCATCATCAACATCATCCCCAACATCAGCACCATCTCAATCTTCATCCAATCTCATCTCACAATTGCGACTTGTGTTGTAATCCGTACTATCTATCCTCTCTACCCTATCGGTATTGATTACTACTTTGTGATTAATGCTATTGAGTTTTGTTGGAGAAATATCATTGTGTCCAGATTGTTTATCATCCATCTATCTCCACTGATCATGATCTCTTTTATGTCTTGTGAGTAGTTACTTTAGTTCTTGAGGACATGGGAGAAGTCTTGTTGTTAGTAGTCATATGATGTTGAAGTAATATGTGTTGTTTGATACTTAAGTTGTGTTGTTATTTTCCTAGTGGTGTTGTGTGAGTCGAACACTCAACACTTCGCATTATTAAGGACCTAGGGGAATACATTGTGTACAAAGAATGCTTACGGTGGGTTGCCGGAGTGACAGAAATCTGAACCCCAGTTCGCACGCTTTTGCACAAGGGAACAATGGATCATCGTTCGTATTGCTATGGTTAGGCTTTTGCCTTAAATACTATCTTGTATTTGCGGATGCTTGCAAGGTGTTTAATCATAAGAGTGCACTCATCTTAGTCTAGATGGTGTACTAGCATAGATCCACCCACTCAACACTTATCAACACATCACATAGTACCGATACGGAATATGGCGAAAGCACATGACTACCGCTCCCGTGTGTCCTCAAGAACACTTTAGCCTTTATAAGTTCAGTTGCTAGGCCTCTCCTTTGCTCACAAAGGATTGGGCCACTTGTTACTCTCTAGTGCCTTTTACTTTGCTCGCTTTTACTTTCCCGTTGCTTATATCAAGAAAACCCCTAAAAAGTTATCTTTCAGTGCTTGCAGTTATTCCTTGCTCAGAATCACTTATCAATACCTTCTGCTCCTCGTTGGGTTCGACACTCTTACTTATCGAAAACGCTGCAATAGATCCCTTACGGTTGTGGGTCATCAGCCCCCATGTGATACTCCTTTATGTAAAAGACACGACTGATTCCTTGATTCTATCAAGGGCGCCGGTTTAAGAGGCCATGGAAAACTTTCTTCGAAGCCCCCATGTGATACTCTTTGCGAAAAAAGATGGCTGACTCCCCGGTGTACCGGGGGCGCTGGTTTATTCTATTAATCATAATATATACATTGTACATAAAGCGGAGCCAATGGCTTAAGTATAGTAAGGTCGAAGAAGGGCCATGTTCCACGGCCGCTTGGTCTCCTCCTCTGCCGTACGTGAGTCCTTATGTTCTCGAACGTCGACAAGGTAGTATGATCCGTTGTGTAGGTTTTTGCTGACCACAAAGGGTCCTTCCCAGGGTGGGGATAGCTTGTGCATATCTGTCTGGTCCTGGATGAGCTGGAGCACCAGATCTCCTTCCTGAAACGTCCTGGTCTTGACCCGGCGGCTATGGTACCGGCACATGTCTTACTGATAAATCGCTGATCGCGCTGCTGCCGTGTCTCGTTCCTCGTCCAGCCGGTCCAAGCTATCTTGTCTTGCTTGTTCGTTATCCGCTTCAACATAAGCCGCCACCCGCGGCGAGTCGTGCCGGATATCACTAGGGAGGACCGCTTCTGCTCCATACACCATGAAGAAAGGTGTGTACCCTGTGGATCTGTTAGGCGTAGTGTTGATGCTCCATAAGACATAAGGCAATTCCTCCACCCAACAACCCGGTGTTCTTTGCAAAGGAACCATAAGCCGGGGCTTGATGCCCTTCAAGATCTCTTGGTTGGCTCTTTCAACTTGTCCATTGGACTGAGGGTGAGCTACTGATGATACATCAAGGCGAATATGCTCTCTTTGACAGAAATCCTCCATAGCCCCCTTGGATAGGTTGGTGCCATTATCAGTTATAATGCTGTGTGAAAAGCCAAACCGGAAAATCACCTTTTTGATGAACTGAACCGCTGTTGCTGCATCACACTTACTGATAGGCTCCGCTTCAACCCACTTTGTGAATTTGTCCACTGCTACCAACAAGTGGGTTTTCTTATCTTGGGATCTCTTAAAGGGTCCAACCATATCAAGCCCCCAAGTCGCAAAACGGCCAAGTAATTGGGATCATCCTCAGCTCCTGTGCCGGTATATGAGCATGCCGTGAGAATTTCTGGCAAGCATCACATTTTCTGACCAAGTCCTCTGCGTCGGCATGAGCTGTCAATCAGTAGCAACCCATGACGAAAAGCTTTAGCCACCAAGGATTTTGAACCGGCGTGATGACTGCAATCCCCTTCATGAATTTCTTGAAGAATATCGCATCCTTCCTCTAATGATACACACCGCTGAAACGCTCCAGAAACGCTGCGGTGATGAAGTTCTCCATTGATGATAGTCATAGATTTAGACCACCGGATTATCTGCCGGGCCTCGACTTCGTCCTCTGGCAACTCACCTCGGCTCATGTACGCCAAGTAAGGGAGTGTCCAATCTGGAATGACATGAAGTGCTGCGACCAACTGTGCTTCCGGATCAGGAACAACCAAGTCCTCCTCTGAAGGTAAATGTACCGATGGATTATGCAATTCATCCAAGAAAGTATTAGGTGGAACCGATTTACGCTGGGAGCCCAGCCAACTTAACGTGTCAGCTGCTTCATTTTTCCTCCAGTCTATATGATCCACCTGGTATCCCTTAAAGTATCCAGCGACTGCGTCCACCTCTCATCGATATGCTGCCATGAGCGGATCCTTGGAGTCCCATTTGCCAGATACTTGTTGTGCCACCAGGTCTGAATCACCAAAGCACTTGAACCCGCTCAAGTTCATCTCCTTGGCCATCCGCAGACCATGGAGGGGAGCTTCATACTCAGCAACATTGTTAGTGCAAGGGAACATTGAACGGAGAACGTAGCAGAACTTATCACCACGTGGTGAAGTTAACACGACTCCAGCCCCCGAGCCCTCCAACTGTCTTGAACCGTCAAAGTGAATAGTCTAGTACGTGTGATCCGGCTTCTCCTCAGGTGCTTGTAACTCCTTCCAGTCATTGATGAAATCCACCAATGCTTGGGATTTTATAGCAGTACGAGGCACATACTTTAATCTGTGCGGGCTAAGCTCAATAGCCCACTTTGCAACCCTACCAGTGGCTTCTCTGTTCTGGATTATATCCCCTAACGGAGCTGAACTGACAACGGTAATTGGGTGGCCCTGAAAATAGTGATGTAGCTTCCAATTTGCCATGAACACCCCATACACCAGCTTCTGCCAATGTGGATATCTCTGTTTTGACTCAATGAGCACCTCGTTGATGTAGTAAACCGGCCGTTGAACCAGATATTCCTTTCCTGCCTCCTTGCGCTCTACCACAATGGCCACGCTTACTGCACGGGCATTGGCGACCACGTATAATAGCAGCAGTTCATTGTCAACCGGGGCAACAAGGACTGGTGGTTCTGCCAATTGCCTATTCAAATCTTCGAACGCAGCATCCGCGACATCGCTCCAGACAAAACAGTCCGTCTTTTTCATCATCTGATAGAGCGGGATTGACTTCTCCCCCAAACGACTGATAAACCGGCTCAGTGCTGCAATACGGCCCGCCACGCGTTGGACACCATTGATACACGCCGGTTTAGCCAAGGACGTTATCGCCTTGATCTTCTCCGGATTAGCTTCAACCCCTCTGTTTGACACTAAGAATCCCAGGAGCTTGCCATCGGAAACCAAAGACGCACTTCTCTGGATTGAGCATCATTTAATAAACTTGGAGGTTGTCAAAGGTTTCTTTCAGATCCTCTATCAGTGTCTCCTCCTTCCTGGATTTCACCACAATGTCATCAACGTATGCATGGACATTCCTCCCAATTTGCCCTTGTAAGCAGTTCCGCACACAACGCTGGTAGGTTGCCTGGGCACTCTTGAGCCCAAATGGCATAGACACATAGTGGAAATCTCCAAAGGGAGTTATGAAAGTCGTCTTCTCCTAATCCTTAACTGCCATCTTGATCTGATGATAACCTGAGTATGCATCCAAAAAACTTAGCCGCTCACATCCTGCCGTAGCATCAATAATCTGATCAATACGGGGGAGAGCAAAAGGATCGGTTGGGCAAGCTTTATTCAGGTCTGTGTAATCAACACACATTCTCCACGTTCCATTTTTCTGAAGTACCAGCACCGGATTAGCTAACCACTCCGGATGAAACACTTCAACTATGAAGCATGCGGCCAAGAGCCTAGCCACTTCTTCTCCTATAGCCTTGCGCCTCTCCTCATTGAAGCGGCACAGATACTGCTTGACCGGTTTAAATTTAGGATCAATATTAAGACTGTGCTCAGCGAGTTCCCTCGGTATACGTGGCATGTTAGAAGGCTTCCATGCAAAGATATCCCGGTTCTCACGGATGAACTCGATGAGCGCGCTTTCCTATTTGGGGTATAGGTTAGCGCTGATAGTGAATTGCTTGGATGAATCGCCCGGAATAAAGTCCACCTGTTTAGTCTCCTCACCCGATTTGAATTTCAACGCCGGCTCATGTTCGGTGGTCGGCTTCTTCAGCGGGGACATATCTGCCGGATCAACATTGTCCTTATATAACTTTAGCTCTTCCGTAGCACAAACCGCCTCGGCATAAGCCGCATCTCCTTCCTCGCACTCCAATGCAATTTTGCGGCTCCCATGAACCGTGATAGTTCCTTTGTTGCCTGGCATCTTGAGCTATAGATAAACATAACACGGTCTA
Source organism: Secale cereale (assembly GCA_902687465.1). NCBI lineage: Eukaryota > Viridiplantae > Streptophyta > Magnoliopsida > Poales > Poaceae > Secale > Secale cereale. Next base: position 589,895,466 of record LR738710.1, read on the forward strand.
GCCATGAACTTGACATAGACCGGCCTCCCAAACAGAGCATGGTATGGACTCCTGATCTTTACAACCTCAAAAGTTACAGTCTCCGATCTAGAGTCATGCTCATCTCCGAAGGTAACTTCCAGATCGATTTTTCCAACTGGATAAGCCGATTTACCGGGTACCACCCCATGGAACACTGTGTTGGACTGTCGGAGCTTCTTATCTGTCAACCCCATACGTCGAAAAGTCTCATAATATAGGATGTTGATGCTACTGCCTCCATCCATAAGCACTTTGGTGAACTTATAACCACCACCAGAGCCAACTGACCCGGATTATCAAACCGGGGTGGGTGATCTTCTCTGATCCATATAATGGGTTGCTCAGACCAACACAAAAAACGTGGTATCGCCGGTTCAACAGAGTGTACTGCCCTCTTCAGAACCTTTTGATCCCGTTTGCATAAACTTGTGGTGAAGACATTATGCTGCCCACTGCTCAGCTCCTTCGGATTATTCTGATATCCGGATTGCTGCTGCAGACGCTGTTGATTCCCTTGGTTATTGTATCCACCCTGACCATGTTGCTGATTATGCTGATGCTGATTGTTGCTATTGTGGTTACTGTTACCGCCGTGGTACCCTGAACTGGATCCGCCACCCTGATAACCCGGACCTTGGAAACCAGGACCTGATCCGCCGGGGGCGCCGTGATCATACTTAGCCTGTTTCATAAATTCTCGCATAATGAAACATCCTTTCCAGAGATGCGTAGCCGGGTTTTCCACTGTACCGTGCCTTGGGCAAGGCATGTTCAACTAACGCTCTAGATTAATGGGTGGCCTCCCGTTGCGTGGGGGCGATTTACCTTTGCGGCGCTGCCCATTGTCCTGAGCGTTGGTATTGGCCACAAAGTCTGAGCTGCCCTCCACTTTATGCTTGCCATTGTACCCTTGGCCCGCTGGATTGGCCTGCGGCGGTTTACCGCTCTTGCTTGCCTTCTCGGACTTGTCCCCATCTACATCTGGATACTTGGTGTTATCAAAGTCTTCATATTTTACCAAAGCACCCATGAGTGTTCCCATGTCGTTGCAATCACGTTTAGCCGTCCCAACTTCTGCCTCAAAGGTTCAGACCGGCAATTGCCTTCCAAGGTTACTATCGCTGTACTTGGATTGATGCTATTGGAGGAGTGCAAGATTTCGGACACTCGACGCACCCAACTGCTCGTGGACTCTTGCTCTCCTTGAACACAGGCAACTAAGTCGACAACATACATCAGCTACTTACACGTGTCCTTGAAGTTATTGATAAACCAGCGCCGCAATTCACCCCATGATCCGATGGAGTTAGGTGGCAAACCCTTTAGCCATGTCCGGGTCGTGCCCTCGAGCATCATTGTGAAGTATTTAGCACACGCCGCTTCATCCACATCGAGCATCTCCATGGACATCTCATAACTCTCGACCCACGCCTCTGGGGCGATATCCGCCGTGTAGTTGGGCACCTTGCGCGGACCTTTGAAATCTTTGGGCAGCTTCACGTTCTGTAAAGCGGGGATGAGACACTGAACTCCCAAGGAACTGGACATGATTCCTGTTTCGACCGTGGTGGTGGGATGAACCGGCGTCGCCTGATGGGTGTCGTTTCGGGCAGTATGCCTGGCCTGATCCACCACCACTTGTGCATGTGCCCCTGCTCCTGCCGGATTATCCTGCCTCTGCCGATGCCGTCTCCGTGTGCTGCTAGATACGGCCGGTTCATCCAGGTGCCTCGTATAACTCCGGCTCGAGCGGGGGGTTGAATGAATCCTCTCCCGGCTATAGGAATAAGCTTGCTGCTGGGTTAGCGCCGTGTCCATCAAATCCTTGGCCAGTCGTGCCTCCACTGCTATGGGGGACATCCCCTCAATGGGAAGGGCAGCCAGCCATGAAGCGGCGGCAACGATGTTGTCCAACGGATTAGAATAATGACCGGGAGGGGTGGTCACGTGCTGGGTCGGCACGACTTGGCGATTCGGCTCTGCGGCTGGTGGTTGAACCGATGCGCCCGTCCCCGACGCTCTTCCCCGGTTTACCTCTGAATGGTTACTGGTTCCTGCGCCTGGCGTGCTAAAGAGATTCCTCGCCTCATTAACCGGCGGCAAACGAGATCGTTGTCTTCTCCATATTACCTCCTGTGAGGCGTTCTGATCTAACCTGAGCTGGAAAGCTTGAGAATCCAGCTCTGCTTGTCTTGTAGCCATCCTAGCTTTCTCCGTAGCCAGATCCAACTTAGCTTGCTCAATCCGGCTCGTCACCTGAGCGATCTCTGCATCGTGCTCCTCCTTGTCGGCCTGGGCTACTTCTGCTGTTGCGAGTGCTATCAAAGTGTCGACTAAGGTGGATAGGACGTCAGAGGGCGACGGGGGAAGGTCTCCAGCTCTAGCTCCCATTGCCTCTGAGGTTAACGCCCCAGTCGTTGAGGGCTGCTGCGTGGGTTGTGATCCGGCCATGAAAACAGCAACCCTATTTGGCGGATCGAGGGGGTCCGAAATACTACCGCCATCAGAACAACCCTCAGATCGGCCGTCCTGCAACAGATACAAAGATTCAATCTCTCCGGACGAAGATTCGTCACCGGAATAAACAAATGTCTCGCCACCAGACTCTGATCCGTCCTCGGCTTGTACTCCATGCACTGCTCCGACAAAGACGTGCTTCACGGCGGGCTGAAGCCGGGTTGGTCTCGCACGCTGAGACGACTCGACGATGTCGGGGAAGATGTCCGGCTCAGGGCCCGGTTCGCCGATCTTGCCGATGAAGACGTGGATGCCGCCGAAGGGGACCCGGTACCCGTATTCGATTGAATCGGCCTCGGGACCTTTCGTGGAATTGGCACGACAGATGTCCGGTTTAGAGGACTTAGGTGTGGAGCCATCGCGCGGGTTAGCTTGAAGAAGTTAAAGCACACAAAGAACACAGAGGGTTTATACTAGTTCGGCCCCTTCGATGAAGGTAAAAGCCTACGTTTAGTTTGGTTTGGTATTGCTTGGGCGTCGATGAACAAGGAGCGGATTGCTTGCCTGTGTCTCGACGGGTTGTCTCTTCTCCTTGAACCGTCGCCGGGTCGTCCCTTTATATATGAGGCAACGCCCGGTCCGGTTTACAGAGTCCCGAGGCCGGCTCATAATCGTGTCCGCCTCGGTCTCTACTATTTCTTCCTTATACCTCAAGTTACATGATAGGACGGTTTATAAACCGCAAACTTTACATATGGGCCCTAAGCCTCCGCGGGCCGTAACCTCTAACTCATAACCTATCGGGCTTATGATAATACAACTATATTAACATAATCCGTATTTCCCTAGCCGGTTTATACCTGCTAGTAATATCCCTGACATTAGGCCCCAGAGTGATTTGAACTTGTTCATGTCAGTCTTCTAAATCTTGCATAAATTTCCTCCTTGTAGCTTCTCTGCTTTGTAAACCGGCTATGATGTCATCTCCATAAATCATCTCAATCTGTCGTGACATCACCTCCGCATTTATTGCTCATAGCTGTTTATTACCGTTGTTAAAGGCTATCCCGAAGATCAAGGTGACAACGGAATCTTTATCCAATCTTTAACCTCCTTGATTCCCGCGCTTGCCGTTTCACCTCACCAGCTTATAAATACCGCTGAGACCTGTCCTTTTTCTTCCTTCCGCACTTCTTCTTCCTCCATCATCCGAAGCTCCGCCGCCGTCTTCGAGCCCATCGCCGTTGTCAGGCCAGGCCGCTGCATCACCCTGAAACGTGTCCAGAGTACTCCGCCGCCTTCTCCTTCTTCCTCAGGTACTCCTTTCTTCTTACTGCAGATCTTAATCTAGGGTTCATCCATAGCCTCCGCCATGGCGCCTAGAAGCTTCGCTGTTCATCCCTGTAGGTTATGTTTGCCGTAGATTCAAACCTTGGATTTGTTTCAAAAGCGCTCTTGCTTCGTAGTTTAAACCTTAAATTCGAACCTCAGATTCAAACCTTAGACTAAACCTTAGATTCATTTGGTCTGTAGAAACCTTTCGTGGTTCTTCCTCTATAAGCAGAGCATATATTTCATCTTTTTCTCATGGCTCAGATCCATTTTTACTTTAGCCTTCTGTAGAAACCTGTTTCTTCATCTTTGTTGATCTGTAAGGTACTTACCGGTTTAACCAATCATATACTCCTCTTGCAAAGAATTAACCATGAGCCCGACGGTTTAGCGTCCTCCTTTTGTTATCATAAACCGGTAGCAGTTCGTTTCACATCTGCTTCCGGGTTGCTTATGCCATTAGTCCCCTGTCTAAACCGTCGATATAATTTAATGATACACTCCGGTTTATGCTTCAGTACTTAATAATCCGGATTCTGCACTGTACTTTTTTTAGCGTTTTCCTTTTGCTTAGATGGCTGCCAAGCAGTTCGTTTGTTGCAACTGGGTTCCTTCCCGCATTACGAAAGAGGACTTAACCAACGCCGCTTCAATTGGTATTCTGGGCCCCCAAGCAGTTCTGAAATGGCGGGCCCTAGGAAATGAATGTCCTCCTACCCCTAAAGAAGGAGAAGTCATCATTTTCTTTGATCATATGGCCCGGGGTTTTAGCCCTCCCGGTTCAAAATTTTTCCGGGATGTGTTGGCCGCCTTTCAGCTCCATCCTCAAGATATAGGTCTGAATTCTATATCAAACGTCTGCAATTTTCAAGTCTTCTCAGAAGTATACCTTCAAGAAGAACCATTAGTGGATTTGTTCCGAGACTTTTTCCACTTAAACCGGCGGACAAAGTTTACTGCCGGACCGCATCAAGAGCTGGGCGGTGTTAGCATTCAGAAGAGAAGAGACGTGATCTTCCCTCACGCTGCTCTCCATACACACCCCAAGGACTGGAACCAATCATGGTTCTATTGCAAAGATACCTCGCCTGAAGGGGAAAACCCACTGCCGGGTTACCGTGAACATCATCTACCTGAGGATCATCCCCTGCCGCAGCGCCTTAGTTCTTCAGAGCGGGCCCGGTTTGCCCCTCAGCTTGCCAAGCTTAGGGCCTTTATGGCCAATGGTTTGACTGGAGTCGATTTCGTTTGTTGTTGGCTTGCCTGGAGCATCCTTCCTCTGAGCCGGCGCTCCGGTCTGATGTATGAGTATACCGGAAAGACGGATGACCCTCAATGCCACATTGACATAATGCTTTCTGAGAAGGAAGTCACTGAATCCGCAAAGAAAATGCTCAACATCTCTCTGGAAGAGTGCAGTCAGACCGGATTGGCTCCATTCTATGAGAACAACAAACTGCCAGCAGTAAGTTTTTTTTTCTGACCCCTTCTGTTTGTTTCTAATCCGTCCATATGAATTATCTTCTATTTATCTTTCATCTTCTGCACAGGCCAACGATCCTTTTTGGAAAAGAAAACCTCAGGACAAGTCAGGCAAACAGCCACGCCGGAAGACATGTGTTGTCAAGAAGAAGAAGGCGGCCGCTGCCTCCGGTTCACATCCTGAGGAAGATGATCCGGATTCTGAGGTATGAATTGATCCTGCTATGATTTGATCTCTTTTTATCCAAATTTATGTTTAATAGTGTCTTTCCACAAGATTTTGCCGAAGGAAGTAAAGCGGCAGAAGTTGAGGTAATCTCTCTTTCTTCAGACTCTGAACCGCCGGTACCCAAAATTCGTCGGGCATCCCGGAAGTACCCTTTTTCTCATCCTTATGCTCAACTGGACCCCAAATTTATTTTGAAGAAGAAGCAGCATGAAGCACGCCGGACTACGCGCCATAGTGGCCATGTAGTAGAATCCTCTGGAATATCTCTTACTCCGGCTCGCAGGCGCCGCTCTGAGGTTTTACTTTTTCCAACTCTTCTCCATCCAAAGGCCGGACTTATACGTAAACTACTTAAACCGTCTGATCCTAACTATCAGGAGACACCTTTGTCATCTTCTGGTGAATCGACTGCCACACAGGTCCCTGTACTGAAGACTGTGCCTGGGTAAGTCCCTTTCAACATCCGGTTTATACTTGTATTTGTTCCTTGATGATTCTCATTGTTCCTCCAATTTCCTTCAGCAAGCCCAAGCCTAGTAAGAGGGCGAAGGCCACCAAAGCGGCTGCCGAGACTGCTACCGCTGATCCGGCGGCTGATCCGGATGAAGTCATCCCTCCAGAGAGCGATCCTGCAATTTAGTTTGATGGTCCTGCTCCTATGGACCATGATGACATTGCTGCCCCGGAAGATACCAACGTGGAAAATCTAGTTGAACCGGCGAGTCCTGTCCGGGTTAGCCCTTTTCGGACTAACCCGGCTCCTGTTAGCCTGGCCCCTACTGCTACCCCTTCTCAGCCAACCACTACCTCTATTCCGGATGTTCAGATAACCGGGACAGGTTTTACCGCTCCTGCTGAACCTATCATTTTGGCCAAGCATACTGCTAAAGAGGAGAAGCTTCAACAAGAGAAGGGCAAGTGGAGCACGGACTTGTCCAACTATGCCGAATTGAGTGCCTAGGAACTTTATTCCGGGTATTTGAACCGGCTTCATACCAGCTGCGATTATGAATTGGGCTTGGTGAATATGATGAAGGATAAGTACGAGGTAACTTCCTTCACTTGTCTTTGTTCTGTATTCTTTGTACTTCTGTCTTCATGCCATAGTAGCCCCCAAGTTCCGGTTTAGCTATGTTGTAGGTGAACCGGTACTTCCGAATGTAAGAAAAAGGAACTTACATTAGCCCCCAAGTGCCAGGGGCATAACTTCTTTTATGTGCCTGGGACTTTGTCTGAATTTCTCTTTTACTTCAACTTCCCATTAGCCCCCAAGTGTCAAGTGGATAACTTGTTTATGTGCTTGAGACTTGTCTGAATTTCTCTTTTACTTCACTTGATTTCCTTGTAGGCTGACTTGACCCGGAGGGCTGCAGAAATAACTGAGCTCCGGAACAGACTTGCTGCCACTGAAACTGCTTCTGCCAAAGCCAAGGATGAACTGGCGCTGAACTTGACCAATACTGAAAATTTGAAAAAGACTTTGAAGCGGAGCGATCAGCGTGGGAGGTGCAGAGGAATGCTCTTGAAAAAAGGGCAAAGGATGCTGAAGAGGCCCTTAATCCGGTGACGCAAGAGCTAACCGGCTTAAGACAACTAATAGAACTTATGACCTCTACCATCTTTGGTGAGTACTTAATTTGTATATGCTTTTCTCTCTGCAATCTTTATTCTGCTCCGGTTTAACTGTAATAATTATATGTAGGGCGACGCATAACCCATCTTGGAGATGACATCCGGAAGAAACTCAAGGCTTCTTATACTCTGGTTGAGCAGCTGTATTTCGGCGCTCAAAGGATTATAAGCGCGATGTCCCATCATAAAGCGCCCCCACTACTATCCAAGGCACTTTGGAGAAGCTATCTATACTGCCTATACGCTTGGAAGAAGTGAAGAAATCCGCTGCATGGGCCGGCTCTCTTGTAGCACTGACTAGGGCCAAGGCATGGGTTCCGGACTTTGATCCGGAGGAAGCTATGAACGGGTACCCCAGTAACAAGGAAGATGGATCTGCCTTTTCTGGCAAGGACCTTCATGCTTTGACCAAGGAAATGCGCCCTCTTGCCAGCAAGCTTGCTGATGAAGCAGACCTGACCAGGTATCATCCGGCATATGACTTAAAGAATGAACGGGTGGACCGGCCGGTTTATGACACCGAGAATCTAATCCCACCAGTGCGTGCCCATACTTTCGCCCTAGATGTTGATCCGTCCGATCTCATTACTGAGGAGATGTACTTCCGTGCACTATCCAAGATCGACTGGCGCGTTCCTGATTTTCAGCCGCTTCAAGAAGACGAAGAAGTTTCGGAACGAGCCGATCCTCAGCCTTCGCAGCAGGAAGAAGAAGCATAAGCCGCTCAGTTTAACTTTTAGCTGCTGTAATCCGTTGCCGAAAAACTTTAATCCGTTCAGGCCTGCAAGTGCCTTGTAATAGGATAGTTCGAAACATTTTCTATCTAAATCCGGATATCACAGTTTTGACTTGGCATCTGCCAATTTTAATCCCTTGTCTGCTATGGTTGATCCTTTATATTACCTGTATCTGCATAGACAACGCTAAGAAAAAATGTCCTGGTGATTTACCATCGGCCCGATTATATTGCTCTCATAGGCATATATATTGAACTAGTATCTACTTTATACCCAAAAATATTTTCATACCTTTAATTAAGTATGCTAGACATCCTTAATCCGGTGGGCATTGTAGTTTCTGATGAGGCGCTTGGCCCTCTTGGTGTTTGCCCAATGATAGTTCCGGGTTATAATAACCACCGGTTTAAATCATGCTGGTGTTCTATGACCCAGACTTTGTAAATGCGTGGTCAACTTTGAAGTTGCCCAATTTCGGATAAAAAACCACAGAAAACTTTGAAAAATCACAAAACACAAAACACCGTTGCAAATAAGACCATGTAGTCGAGGCTTTTTGCGAGCTGCCAGGCTCCATATTTGCCAATCAATGGATGCGACCCAAAGGGCTATGATTCATTTTGCCAATCAATGGGTGCAATCCAAGGAGCAATGATTTCTTTTGCCAATCAATGGATTTCATCCAAGGAGCAAGAATTTTTTTTTTGCCAATCAATGGATGTAATCCAAGGAGCAAGAACATTTTTCTTTTGCCATCAAAGGATATACTCCAATGGGCAAGAACTTTTTCTTTTGCCATCAAAGGATGTACTCCAAGGGGCAAGAACATTTTTCTTTTGCCATCAAAGGATGTACTCCAAGGGGCAAGAACTTTTTCTTTTGCCATCAAAGGATGAACTCCAAGGGGCAAGAACATTTTTCTTTTGCCATCAAAGGATGTACTCCAAGGGGCAAGAACTTTTTCTTTTGCCATCAAAGGATGTACTCCAAAGGGCGCTGATGTGAAGACGATCGCATAAACCGGACCATAAGGGATTTAAGCAAGGATTCGAATGTGATCCGTAGCCCCCTAGTGATCCTGGAGGTAGGGTTCCTATGAAGGAGTTGTGCTTGAAAGGCAAGTCCTGTTTGGTCCCTTATAGAATTGTCCTGCATAGCAAAATAGACTGATCAAAGCATCTGTGTTAACTTTCATAAGACACTTATTTAGAAGAAAAAAGGCTGATCCCCCGGTTTACCAAGGGTGCCGGTTTATTTATTGATCATAATATATACAGGATACATGAAGCGGAGCTCATGGCTCAAGTGTAGTAAGGCCGTAGAAGGGCAATGTTCCACAGCCTGTTCGTCTCTTCCTCTGCTGTTTGTGAGTCTTTGTGTTCTCGAAAGTCCACCAGGTAGTATGAACCGTTGTGTAGGTTCTTGCTGACCACAAAGGGCCCTTCCCAAGGTGGGGATAACTTGTGCATATCTGTCTAGTCCTGGATGAGCCGGAGTACTAAGTCCCCCTCCTGGAACGTCCTGGTTTTAACCCGGCGGCTGTGATATCTGCGCAGGTCCTGTTGGTAAATTGCAGATCGTGCTGCTGCTATATCACGCTCTTCATCCAGCCGGTCTAGGCTGTCTTGTCTTGCTTGCTCATTGGCTGCTTCAACATAAGCTGCGACCCGTGGTTAGTCGTGCCGGATATCACTTGGAAGAACCGCTTCAGCACCGTATACCATGAAGAAAGGTGTGTAGCCTGTGGACCTGTTCGGCGTAGTATTGATGCTCCAGAGGACAGAAGGTAACTCCTCAACCCAGCACCCTGGTGTTCTTTGCAAGGGAGTCATAAGCCGGGGCTTGATGCCTCGCAAAATCTCTTGATTGGCCCTTTCAGCTTGACCATTGGATTGAGGGTGAGCTACAGAAGACAAATCTAGGCGAATATGCTCCCTTTGACAAAACTCTTCCATCTCTCCTTTAGATAGATTGGTGCCATTATCAGTGATAATACTGTGTGGAAAGCCAAACCAGAAAATTATCAGTGACGATTTTGCTCCGCGGTCGGCTGTTGAACCGGCGCGCTTGCGCCTGCTCCTGGGACTCCTCTCCGGTTTACTTCTAGGTTATTGCTGGCTCCCGCTCCTGGTGTGCCAAAGAGATTCATCGCCTCATAGACCGGCGGTAGACGAGTCTGATACCTTCTGTTCCTTACCTCCTGCGCAGAGGCCTGATAAATCCTGAGCCGGAAAGCTTGGGAATCTAGCTCTGCTTGCCTTGTCACCATCATGGCCTTCTCTGCATCCAGATCCCGTTTAGCTTGCTCGATCCGGCCCTTTAGCTGAAGGATCTCCGCATCATGTTGCGCCTTCTTAGCAGGATCTACCTCCGCTATTGCGCGGGCTGTCAACTCCTCAACCAAGGTGGATAGAGCGTCAGATGGTGAGGGGGCTTGGTTGATCGCCCCTGCACCAGCTACCTCTGCTGTGAACACCCCGGTCACCGTGGGCTGCTGCGCAGATTGTGATCCGGCCATGAAGACAGCCAACCGGTTTGGCAGATCGAAGGGGTCCGGAAAACTATCACCATCGGATGCCCCCCGGATCGACCGTCCCGCAACAGATACAAAGATTAGGTCTCTCCGGATGAAGATTCATCGTCAGAGTAGACAACTGTCTCGCCACTAGAATCCGATCCGTCCTCGGCTTGGACTCCATGTATTGCTCCAACGAAAACACGCTTCATGGTGGGCTGAATCCGGGCCGATCTCGCACGCTGAGCCGGCTTGACAATGTTGGGGAAGATGTCCGGCTCAGGTCCCGGTTCACCAATCTTGCCGATGAAGACGTGGATGCCGCCGAAGGGGACCCGATACCTGTATTCGATTGAATCGGCCTCAGGACCCCAGCCTGCATCGTCGATGTAGATCCGACCACGACGACTCTTGGTCATCTGGCCCACTACATAAATCTTGAGTCCTTCAAAGCTGCCCTTCAAGAACTCGAAACCATCGTGCGATATCCCCACGGTGGGCGCCAACTATCGTGGATTTAGCACGGCAGATGTCCTAGCAAAAGGACTTAGTCGTGAGGCCATCGCTCGGATTAGCTTAAAGGGGTTAAAGCGGACAAAGGACACATGGGTTTTATACTAGTTCGGCCCCTTCGATGAAGGTAAAAGCCTACGTCTAGTTTGGTGTGGAGCGAATCCACTTTGCCTGTGTCTCGAGCTGTCGTTTCTTGTCCTGAACCGTCGCCGGGTCGTCCCTTTATATAGGAGGCGACGCCCGGTCCGGTTTACAGAGTCCCGAGGCCGACTCATAAACGTGTCCGCCTCGATCTCTACTCTTTCTATCTTACATCCCAAGTTTACATAGTATGACGGTTTACAAACCATGGGCCTCAACATATGGGCCCCGAGCCTCTTTGGGATATAATCTCCTACTATACATTCGGCTGGGCTTCTGGCAATATAATCTTGATAGTGTAAACCGGACCCTCCTGGCCGGTTTATACCTGATAGTAATATCCCTGATAGGTCAAACCCGAGCTGAGTCAGCATTGAAACCGCATCAACTCTGCGGAGGGACAAAATATGACTGGTTTGGAAAGCTTGCGGTGCAAACTGTCCGGTTTTAGAGTTGAGGGACCAAAAGTGTCCAGATCAAAGAATTGAGGGACGAAAAATTGACTTTTCTCATTAATTTTTCGTTACAAGCACACGAGGAGGCTACCACGGCGATGTCCAGGAGCTCACTAATTTGGCCATGGCGCTCAGCTTCCGGGAGATGGAGAACGAGAGAGTGGACCTATAAAAAGCACTCGGTCTTCGTGTGCCCTCCCGCCCCCGACCGTGCCACATCATCCTCTTGGTCTACGACTAGGGAAGCACCGCGCCCACCTCATCCATTACAAGTAGACTTAGTCTTCTGTTCAAGGAGCTCTTTATTATATCTCTGCCGGTTTCGTCAGAATGCCAAGCAGCTAGTACCATGCATGTCAACTAGGCAATTTTGGTAAGGTAACATAACATTAAATAAAAAAGAAAATGCTCAAGTATCATATCGTGATATCGTATCATAATAAATAATGCACTATTACTCAAGATAAGCACATCTAAGGTACTAATCTAGCATTACCTAGCTAGTATCGCACACAATAAATCACTTGTGTACATCCAGCCACACGAGGTTGTTATCATAATCACTCGTGCCTGCTACTTCTCGAGTTTGCGTTGTATTCCCTCGAAGAGGAAAGGGTGATGCGGCACAGTAGCGTAAATATTTCCCTCAGTTTTTGAGAATCAAAGTATCAATCCAGTAGGAGACCACGCGCGAGTCCCTCGCACCTGCACAAACAAATAAGAACTTCGCAGCCAACGCGATAAGGGGTTGTCAATCCCTTTACGGTCACTTATGAAAGTGAGATCTGATAGATAGGATAGTTTGATATTTTAGGTATTTTTGGATATAAGAACAGAAAGTAAAAACAGCAAAGTAAAGTAGATTGTAGATTAATATGTTGAGCATAGACCCGGGGGCCATAGGTTTCACTAGTGGCTTCTCTCATGATAGCAGAATTCTACGGTGGGTGAACAAATTACTGTCGAGCAATTGATAGAAAAGCGAATAATTATGAGAATATCTAGGCATGATCATTATATATAGGCATCATGTCCGTGACAAGTACACCGAAATGATTCTGCATCTACTACTATTACTCCACACATCGACCGCTATCCAGCATGCATCTAGAGTATTAAGTTCATAAGAACAGAGTAATGCTTTAAGCAAGATGACATGATGTAGAGGGATAAACTCAAGCAATATGATATAAACCCCATCTTTTTATCCTTGATGGCAACAATACAATATGTGCCTTGCTGCCCCTGCTGTCACTGGGAAAGGACACCGCAAAAATGAACCCAAAGCCAAGCACTTCTCCCATTGCAAGAACTATAGATCTAGTAGGCCAAAGCAAACCGATAATTCGAAGAGACTTGCAAGGTATTATAATCATACATAAAAGAATTTAGAAAAGAAGCAAATATTTCTCATAGATAATCTTGATCATAAACCCACAATTCATCGGATCTCGACAAACACACCGCAAAAAAGATTACATCGAATAGATCTCCTCAAAGACCGAGGAGAACTTGGTATTGAGATCCAAAAAAAGAGAAGAAGCCATCTAGCTAATAACTATGGACCCGAAGGTCTGTGGTAAACTACTCACAACTCATGGTGAGGCAATGGTGTTGATGTAGAAGCACTCCGTGGAAGATCCCCCCTCCAGCGGAGCTCCGGAACAGGCCCCAAGATGGGATCTCACGGGAATAGAAGGTTGCGGCGGTGGAATTAGGGTTTTCTCTGTTGCCTCGATGTTTTCAGGGTATATGGGTATATATAGGAGGAAGGAGGGCATCGGGGGAGCCAAAGGGGGCCCACGAGGGTGGGGGCACGCCCTGTAGGAGGGGGCGTGCCGTGGACCCTCGTGGCCGCCTCCTTCGTTCCCTTGCATGTACTCCAAGTCTTGTGTGTTGATATCGTCAAAAAATAACTCGCGAAGGTTTCATTCCGTTTGGACTCCGTTTGATATTCCTTTTCCACGAAACCATGAAATAGGAAAAAAACAACAATCTGCACTGGGCCTTTGGGTTAATAGGTTAGTCCCAAAAATAATATAAAAGTGTATGAAAAAGCCCATTAAACATCCAAAACATCATATATAATAGCATGGAACAATAAAAAATTATAGATACGCTGGAGACGTATCAAGCATCCCCAAGCTTAATTCCTGCTCGTCCTCGAGTAGGTAAATGATAAAAACAATTTTTTTGATGTGGAATGCTAACCAACATAATTCTCAATGTAATTCTCTTTGTTGTGTCATGAATGTTCAGATCCGAAAGATTCAAGATAAAAGTTCATATTGACATAAGAATAATAATACTTCAAGCATACTAACAAAGCAATAATGTCTTCTCAAAATAACATCGCCAAAGAAAGTTCATCCCTACAAAATCATATAGTTAGGCTATGCTCCATCTTCGTCACACAAAGTATTCCAATCATGCACAACCCCGATTTCAGCCAAACACTTGTTTCATACTTTAATTTTTTCAAACTCTTTCAAATTTCATGCAATATATGAGCGTGAGCCATGGATATAGCACTATAGGTGGAATAGAGTGGTGGTTGTGGAGAAGACAAAAAGGAGGAATATAGTCTCACATCGACTAGGCGTATCAACGGGCTATGGAGATGCCCATCAATAGATATCAATGTGAGTGAGTAGGGATTGCCATGCAATGGATGCACTAGAGCTATAAATGTATGGAAGCTCAACAAAAGAAACTAAGTGGGTGTGCATCCAACTTGCTTGCTCATGAAGACCTAGGGCATTTGAGGAAGCCCATTGTTGGAATATACAAGCCAAGTTCTATAATGGAAATTCCCACTAGTATATGAAAGTGTCTAAACAAGAGACTCTCTATCATCAAGAACATGGTGCTACTTTGAAGCACAAGTGTGGAAAAAGATAGTAGCATTGTCCCTTTTCTTTTCTTTTCTTTTTTTCTTTTTTTGGGCCTTCCTTTTTTTCTTTGGCCTTTCCTTCTTATTTTTTCTTTCTTTTTTATTTCTTTGGGACGGTGCTCTAATAATAATGATCATCATACTTATATTGATTTACAACTCGATATTACAACTCGATACTAGAACAAACTATGACTCTATAAGAATGCCTCTGGCGGTGTACCGAGATGTGCTATGAATCAAGAGTGACATGTATGAAAAATTATGCATGGTGGCCTAGCCACAAATACGATGTCAACTACATGATCATGCATGGCAATATGACAATATGAAGCGTGTCATATGAACGGAACGGTGGAAAGTTGCATGGCAATATATCTCGGAATGGCTATGGAAATGCCATGTAGGTAGGTATGGTGGCTGTTTTGAGCAAGGTATATGGTGAGTATATGGTACCGGCGAAAGTTGCGCGGTACGAGAGAGGCTAGAAATGGTGGAAGGGTGAGAGTGCGTATAATCCATGGACTCAACATTAGTCATAAAGAACTCACATACTTATTGCAAAAATCTACACGTCGTCAAAACAAAGTACTACACGCATGCTCCTAGGAGGGAGGTTGGTAGGAGTTAACCATCGCGCGCCCCGACCTCCACACAAAGGATGACACTCAATGAAATACCTCATGCTTCAAATTTTTCACACAACGGTTACCATATGTGCATGCTACGGGACTTGCAAGCCTCAACACAAGTATTTCTCAAATTCACAACTACTCTACTAGCATGACTCCAATATCACCATCCTCATATCTCAAAACAATAATCAAGTATTAAACTTCTCATAGTATTCAATGCACTTTATGTGGAAGTTTTTACAATACTCATCTTGGATGCCTATCATATTAGGACTAGTTTTATAACCAAAGCACATTACCATGCTGTTCTAAAAGACACCATGCTGTTCTAAAATACTCTCAAAAGGATATAAGTGAAGCATGATAGATCAACAATTTCTACAAAATAAAATCACCACCGTGCTCTAAAAGATATAAGTGAAGTACTAGAGAAAAACTATTTAGCTCAAAAGATATAAGTGAAGCACATAGAGTATTCTAACAAATTATAGACCATATTTATCTCTCTCAAAAAGGTGTGTCCAGCCAGGATGATTGTGGCAAACTAACAAGCAAAGACTCAAATCATACATGACGCTCCAAGCAAAACACATATCATGTGGTGAATAAAAATATAGTCCCGAGTATAGTTACCGATAGATGAAGACAAAAGAAGGGATGCCTTCTCGGGGCATCCCCAAGCTTAGGCTTTTGGTTGTCCTTCAATTTTACCTTGGGGTGCCTTGGGCATCCCCAAGCTTAGGCTCTTGCCACTCTTTGTTCCATAGTCCATCAAAGCCATACTCAAAACTTAAAAACTTCACAACACAAAACTTAGCCAAAAATCTCGTGAGCTCCGTTAGTATAAGAAAACAAACCACCACTCAAAGGTACTGCAATGAACTCATTCTTTGTTTATAATGGTGTTAAACCTACTGTATTCCAACTTCTCTATGATTCATAGTCCCCAATACTACTCATAGATTCATCAAAATAGGCAAACAACACACGAAAAACAGAATCTGTCAAAAACAGAACAGCCTGTAGTAATCTGTAACTTTCGAATACTTCTGTAACTCCAAAAAATTGAAATAAATTGGTAAATGTGAGGAATTTGTCTATTAATCAACTGCAAAAATAATCAACTAAATAGCACTCTCCAGTAAAATCTGGTGACTATTCACATGAGTGCTAACGTTTCTGTTTTTTACAACAAGATCATATAAACTTCACACAAGTCTCCCAAAGGTTCTACTTGGCACACACACTAATTAAAACACAAAACCACATCTAAACAAAAGCCAGATGCAATATTTATTCCTAAACAGAAGCAAAAATAAAGAAAATAAAATTGGGTTGCCTCCCAACAAGCGCTATCGTTTAACGCCCCTAACTAGGCACGATACAAGGATAGATCTAGGTATTGCCATAATGATAAGATATATCGCGAAAACTCATCTCATATTACCTACGTTCAGCAGCAAGTTTTCTTTGTGGCAAGCAAAAGTAATCAAAAGGGCTAAATTTAATGGCACAAAAGTCCCCCATATCAAGTTCAGGAGGTATAGGTTCCTCCTTTGGCCCTTTATAATGTACAACCAATTCATCATTATAAGCATTCTTTTAGCAAAAAGTCATGAGTCTTCGCTCAAGGGAAAAACCTAGCCCATTGTTTTGAATAACAAAATCATCATTCAATTCGGAAATTCTATCAATCAAGACATCGGTAGGAACCTTTTTTCTAAGGTTTTCATTAAAAGCAACATGATTAGGAGATCGCAAACGCATTATGTCTTCTTGATTGAATAAGATAGCCTCTATGGGAGGACAACCAGCGTCTACTCCGTAATGAGTAAAGATTTCTTTGGCCTCTTTCATGATAAATCTGAACTCATGAGCCAAAAACATAGTAGCTGCGTGCTTGATAGAAGAATGCTCAATATTGGAAAATTCCAGAAAGATTCTCTGGATGCAAGGATACATATGGATAAATTACCTTTCAATTTCAATTATAAGCACAGACATGGCATCCACGAGGCTAGTAGTTCTATGAAGAATAGAACCACCCATAGTGGGTAAAGCACCGGCACAAGTAAAGAAGTCTTGAAGAACTCCTTTACAATAATATTACCACTACCAACCCAGAACTTTTTAATATGTAAAGTGGTAGTTTCATCCGGAGGATCAACATAGACGTTGTCCTCAACATTACTACCCTTTTCGATAAAATCTTCCCCCATCTCATACATGAGAGCAAGCGAACGATAAACACACGGCAAAAAGAAGGGCAAATAAAATGGCAAGGGTGAAGTGGGGGAGAGGAAAACGAGAGGCAAATAAATATAATGCGAAGGATAAGGGTTTGTGATAGGTACTTGGTATATGACTTTTGTATAAGCCTCTAGCAACAGCGTCAGAAATTATTCTTGCTACTTCTCGAGCTTGCGTTGTATCAATCCAGTAGGAGACCACGCGCGAGTCCCTCGCCCCTGCACAAACAAATAAGAACTTCACAGCCAACGCGATAAGGGGTTGTCAATCCCTTTACGGTCACTTACGAAAGTGAGATCTAATAGATAGGATAGTTTGATATTTTTGGATATAAGAACAAAAAGTAAAAACAACAAAGTAAAGTAGATTGTAGATTAATATGTTGAGAATAGACCCGGGGGCCATAGGTTTCACTAGTGGCTTCTCTCATGATAGCAGAATTCTACGGTGGGGGAACAAATTACTATCGAGCAATTGCTAGAAAAGCGAATAATTATGAGAATATCTAGGCATGATCATTATATATAGGTATCACGTCCGTGATAAGTAGACCGAAACGATTCTGCATCTACTACTATTACTTCACACATCGACCGCTATCCAACATGCATCTAGAGTATTAAATTCATAAGAATAGAGTAATGCTTTAAGCAAGATGACATGATGTAGAGGGATAAACTCAAGCAATATGATATAAACCCCATCTTTTTATCCTCGATGACAACAATACAATACGTGGCTTGCTGCCCCTGCTGTCACTGGGAAAGGATACCGCAAGATTGAACCCAAAGCCAAGCACTTCTCCCATTGCGAACTATAGATCTAGTAGGCCAAACCAAACCGATAATTCAAAGAGACTTGCAAGGATATTATAATCATACATAAAAGAATTCAGAAAAGAACCAAAAATTTCTCATAGATAATCTTGATCATAAACCCACAATTCATCGGCTCTCGACAAACACACATACGTCGAATAGATCTCCTCGAAGACCGAGGAGAACTTGGTATTGAGATCCAAAAAGAGAGAAGAAGCCATCTAGCTAATATCTATGGACTCGAAGGTCTGTGGTAAACTACTCACAACTCATGGTGAGGCAATGGTGTTGATGTAGAAGCACTCCGTGGAAGATCCCCCCTCCGGTGGAGCTCCGGAACAGGCCCCAAGATGGGATCTGATATGTCTCCAACGTATCTATAATTTTTGATTGTTCCATGCTATTATATATGATGTTTTGGATGTTTAATGGGCTTTATCATACACTTTTATATTATTTTTGGGACTAATCTATTAACCCAAAGGCCTAGTGCAGATTGCTGTTTTTTTTGCCTATTTCAGGGTTTTGCAGAAAAGGAATATCAACGGAGTCCAAATAGAATGAAACCTTCGCGAGAGTTATTTTTGGAATGATATCAACACAGAAGACTTGGAGTACATGCGAGGGAACGAAGGAGGCGGCCATGAGGGTCCACGATGCGCCCCTCCTACAGGGCGTGCCCCCACCCTCGTGGGCCCCCTCTGGCTCCCCGATGCCCTCCTTCCTCCTATATATACCCATATACCCTAAAAACATTGATGCAACAGAGAAAACCCTAATTCCATCGCCATAACCTTCTGTTCCCGTGAGATCCCATCTTGGGGCCTGTTCCGGAGCTCCGCCGGAGGGGGGATCTTCCATGGAGTGCTTCTACATCAACACCATTGCCTCACCATGAGTTGTGAGTAGTTTGCCACAGACCTTCGGGTCCATAGTTATTAGCTAGATGGCTTCTTCACTCTTTTTGGATCTCAATACCAAGTTCTCCTCGGTCTTTGATGAGATCTATTCGATGTAATATTTTTTGCGGTGTGTTTGCCGAGATTCGATGAATTGTGGGTTTATGATCAAGATTATCTATGAGAAATATTTGGTTCTTTTCTGAATTCTTTTATGTATGATTATAATATCCTTGCAAGTCTCTTCGAATTATCGGTTTGGTTTGGCCTAGTAGATCTATAGTTCTTGCAATGGGAGAAGTGCTTGGCTTTGGGTTCAATTTTGCGGTGTCCTTTCCCAGTGACAGCAGGGGCAGCAAGGCACGTACTGTATTGTTGCCATCGAGGATAAAAAGATGGGGTTTATATCATATTGCTTGAGTTTATCCCTCTACATCACGTCATCTTGCTTAAATACTCTAGATGCATGCTGGATAGCGGTTGATGTGTGGAGTAATAGTAGTAGATGCAGAATCGTTTCGGTCTACTTGTCACGGATGTGATGTCTATATATAATGATCATGCCTATATATTCTCATAATTATTCGCTTTTCTATCAATTGCTCGACAGTAATTTGTTCACCCACCGTAGAATTCTGCTATCATGAGAGAAGCCACTAGTGAAACCTATGGCCCCCGGGTCTATTCTCAACATATTAATCTACAATCTTCTTTACTTTGATGTTTTTACTTTCTGTTCTTATATCCAACAAATACCAAAAATATTATACTATCCTAACTATCAGATCTCACTTTCGTAAGTGACCATAAAGGGATTGACAACCCCTTATCGCGCTGGCTGCGAAGTTCTTATTTGTTTGTGCAGGTGCGAGGGACTCGCGCGTGGTCTCCTACTGGATTGATACCTTGGTTCTCAAAAACTGAGGGAAATACTTACGCTACTGTGCTGCATCACCCTTTCCTCTTCGAGGGAATACAACGCAAGCTCGAGAAGTAGCAAGATGAATTTCTGGCGCCGTTGCCGGGGAGGCTTACGCAAAAGTCATATACCAAGTACCTATCACAAACCCTTATCCTTTGCATTACATTTATTTGCCTCTCGTTTTCCTCTCCCCCACTTCACCCTTGCCGTTTTATTTGCCCTTCTTTTTGCCATGTGTTTACCGTTCACTTGCTTCTTGTTTGCTTGTGTGTTGGATTGCTTGCTTGTCAATATGGCTAGCACACCTATCATTATCAATACTCCCGTGCTCAAAATAGATCTACTAGGAAGCTTTCCACTTCCGTGCTTCTTCGCAATTTTTATGTTGGCATAACTCCATGGAATAGATATATTTTAGATACCATTACCGGAGGGAATTTCTTGGGTAGCCATACTTTTGAATCTTATAATGCTATGACTGAATTATTTGGCTCACCACCTCTTATGGTCAATGGGACTGTTTTCACTCTGGAACATGTTATGCAAAGGCTTGAAATCATTGAAAACAAAGTTGCTACTGTAGAGTTGATTTAGAATTTGGATAGGAAGATCCACAACCAAATTACCCAATATGGATCCAAGGTAGGGGTTATTCTGAATTTTTTTAAGGAAAAAGAACCCATAGTTAAAGAGAAAATAGATCAAGATTCCACTAGAATCGGTAAAATTCAGGATATTATTACTAACGTAGGGTCTGCTCTTTCTGCTATGAAAACTACTTCGAATCCTTCTACCACTAAATTGTCTAAGCTTATGTATGTTCCTAAAAATAAGGATGAATCATCTAGTAAGGGAACCGCGTATCTTAAATCTATAAGTGTTCATCCTAATTTTCTCACTTTCGCAAGAGAACCTTTTGATACAAATGAATTTCTTGATTTCTTGCCCTAAAGTTTGATTATCAATAGGAATAAAGAAGTTCCTAAGAATTATAAGTGCTTAATTAAAAATTGCCTTCCAAAGATAGCAATACCTAGATCTATCCTTGTATCATGCCTAGCTAGGGGCGTTAAACGATAGCGCTTGTTGGGAGGCAACCCAATTTTATTTTCTTTGTTTTTGCTTCTATTTAGGAATAAATATTGCATCTAGATTCTGTTTAGATATGGTTTTGTGTTTAATTAGTGTTTGTGCCAAGTAGAACCTTTGGGAAGACTTGTGTGAAGTTTATATGATCTTGCTGTAAAAAACAGAAACATTAGCGCTCACGAGAATAGTCACCAGATTTTACTGAAGAGTGCTATTTAGTTGATTCTTTTTTGCAGATGATTAATAGACAAATTCCTCACGTTTACCAATTTTTTTTGGAGTCACAGAAGTATTCGAAAGTTACAGATTACTACAGTCTGTTCTGTTTTTCACAGATTCTGTTTTTCGTGTGTTGTTTGCTTATTTTGATGAATCTATGAGTAGTATTGGGGAGTATGAATCATAGAGAAGTTGTAATACAATAGGTTTAACACCAATATAAACAAAGAATGAGTTCATTATAGTACTTTTGAGTGGTGGTTTATTTTCTTATACTAACGGAGCTCCCGAGATTTTTGGCTAAGTTTTGTGTTGTGAAGTTTTCAAGTTTTGAGTATGGGTTTGATGGACTATAGAACAAAGATTTGCAAGTGCCTAAGCTTGGGGATTCCCAAGGCACCCCAAGGTAAAATTCAAGGAAAACCAAAAGCCTAAGCTTGGGGATGCCTCGGGAAGGCATCCCCTCTTTTGTCTTCATCTATCGGTAACTATACTCGGGACTATATTTTTATTCACCATATGATATGTGTTTTGCTTGGAGTGTCATGTATGATTTGAGTCTTTGCTTGTTAGTTTGCCACAATCATCCTTGCTTGACACACCTTTTTGAGAGAGATAAATATGGTCTAGAATTTGTTAGAACACTCTATGTGCTTCACTTATATCTTTTGAGCTAAATAGTTTTGCTCTAGTGCTTCACTTATATCTTTTAAAGCACGGTGGTGATTTTATTTTGTAGAAATTGTTGATATCTCATGCTTAACTTATATCCTTTTGAGAGTCTTTTTGAACAGCATGGTAATGTGCTTTGGTTATAAAACTAGTTCTAATATGATAGGCATCCAAGATGAATGTAGTAAAAACTTTCATATGAAGTGCATTGAATATGATGAGAAGTTTGATACTTGATGATTGTTTTGAGATACGACGATGGTGATATTAGAGTCATGCTACTGGAGTAATTATGAATTTGATAAATACTTGTGTTAAAGTTTGTGATTCCCATAGCATGCACGTATGGTGAACCGCTATGTGACGAAGTTAGAGCATGAGATATTTATTGAGTGTCATCCTTTGTGTGGAGGTCGGGGGCGCATGATGGTTAACTCCTACCAACCTCCCCCCTAGGAGCATGCACTGATTGCTTTGTTTTGATGACTCATAATTTTTTGCAATAAGTATATGAGTTCTTTATGACTAATATTGAGTCCATGGATTATACGCACTCTCACCCTTCCACCATTGCTAGCCTCTCTTATACCGCGCAACTCTCTCCGGTACCATACACCCACCATATACCTTCCTCAAATCAGCCACCATACCTACCTATCGTGGCATTTCCATAGCCATTCCGAGATATATTGCCATTCAACTTTCCACCGTTCCGTTCATATGACACACTTCATATTGTCATATTGCCATGCATGATCATGTAGTTGACATCGTATTTGTGGCTAGGCCACCATGCATAATTTTTCATACATGCCACTCTTGATTCATTGCACATCCCGGTACACCACCGGAGGCATTCATATAGAGGCATACTTTGTTCTAGTATCGAGTTGTAATATCGAGTTGTAAGTCAATAAAAGTGTGATGATCTTCATTATTAGAGCATTGTCCCATGTGAGGAAATGCTAAATAAAAAAAGATGGCCCAAAAAATATATAGAGAGGGGCTAAATAAAAAAAGAAAGGAGAAAGCCCCTCCAAAAAAATGAGAGAAAAGAGAGAAGGGACAATGCTACTAGCCTTTTTCCACACTTGTGCTTCAAAGTAGCACCATGTTCTTCATGATAGAGAGTCTCTTGTTTAGTCACTTTCATATACTAGTGGGAATTTTCATTATAGAACTTGGCTTGTATATTCCAACGATGGGCTTCCTCAAATGCCCTAGGTCTTAATGAGCAAGCAAGTTCGATGCACACCCACTTAGTTTCTTTTGATGAGCTTTCATACATTTTTAGCTCTAGTGCATCCGTTGCATGACAATCCCTACTCACTCACATTGATATCTATTGATGGGCATCTCAGCCCGTTGATACGCCTAGTCGATGTGAGACTATCTTCCTCCTTTTTGTCTTCTCCACAACCACCACTATATTCCACCTATAGTGTTATATCCATGGCTCACGCTCATGTATTGCGTGAAAGTTGAAAGGTTTGAAACAATTGAGTATGAAAACAAGTGCTTGGCTGAAACCGGGGTTGCGCATGATATGAATATTTTGTGTGATGAAGAGGGAGCATAGCCAGACTATATGATTTTGTAGGGATAACTTTCTTTGGCCATGTTATTTTGAGAATACATGATTTCTTTGTTAGTATGCTTGAAGTATTATTATTTCTTATGTCAATATAGACTTTTGTCTTGAATCTTTCGGATTTGAACATTCATGCCACAATAAAGAAATTACATTGAAAATTATGTTGGTTAGCATTCCACATCAAAAATTCTATTTTTATCATTTACCTACTCGAGGACGAGCAGGAATTAATCTTGGGGATGCTTGATACGTCTCCAACGTATCTATAATTTTTGATTGTTCCATGCTATTATATATATAATGTTTTGGATGTTTAATAGGCTTTATCATACACTTTTATATTATTTTTGGGACTAACCTAATAACCCAAAGGCCCAGTGCAGATTGCTGTTTTTTTGCCTATTTCAAGATTTCGCAGAAAAGGAATATCAAACGGAGTCCAAACGGAATGAAACCTTTGCGATAGTTATTTTTGGAACGATATCAACACAGAAGACTTGGAGTACAGTGAGGGAACGAAGGAGGCGGCCACGAGGGTCAAGGGCGCGCCCTTTCCTACAGGGCGCGCCCCCATCCTCGTGGGCCCCCTCTGGCTCCCCTGATGCCCTCCTTCCTCCTATATATACCTATATACCCTGCAAACATCGATGCAACAGAGAAAACCCTAATTCCACCGCCGCAACATTCTGTTCCCGTGAGATCCCATCTTGGGGCCTGTTTCGGAGCTCCGACGGAGGGGGGATCTTTCAAGGAGTGCTTCTACATCAACACCATTGCCTCACCATGAGTTGTGAGTAGTTTACCACAGACCTTCGGGTCCATAGTTATTAGCTATATGGCTTCTTCTCTCTTTTTGGATCTCAATACCAAGTTCTCCTCGGTCTCCGAGGAGATCTATTCGATGTAATCTTTTTTGCGGTGTGTTTGTCAAGATCTGATGAATTGTGGGTTTTTGATCAAGATTATCTATGAGAAATATTTGGTTCTTTTCTGAATTCTACTATGTGTGATTATAATATCCTTGCAAGTCTCTTCGAATTATCGGTTTGGTTTGGCCTACTTGATATATAATTCTTGCAATGGGAGAAGTGCTTGGCTTTGGGTTCAATCTTGCGGTGTCCTTTCCCAGTGACAGCAGGGGCAGCAAGGCACATATTGTTGGGAAACGTAGTATTTTCAATTTTTCCTACGATCACGCAAGATCTATCTACTAGATGCATAGCAACGAGGGGGAGAGTGTGTCTACGTACCCTCGTAGACCGGGAGCGGAAGCGTCAAGTGACGCGGTTGATGTAGTCGTACTTCTTCGCGATCCAACCGATCAAGCACCGAACGTACGCCACCTCCGCGTTCAGCACACGTTCAGCTTGATGACGTCCCAGGAGCTCTTGATCCAGTTGAGCTTCACGGGAGAATTTCGCTATCACGACGGCGTGGTGACAGATATGATGTATCTACCGGCGCAGGGCTTCGCCTAAGCACTGCAACGGTATGACCGAGGTGTGTTTCTGTGGAGAGGGGCACCGCACACGGCTAAAACAATTCAACTTGTGTGTCCTAGGGTGCCCTCCTGCCCCCGTATATAAAGGAGCAAGGGAGAGGCCGGCCCTAGAGGGGGCGCGCCAAGTGTGGGGAGTCCTACTATGACTCCCAAATCCTAGTAGGATTCCCCTTTCTTTTCCGGAGTAGGAGAGAAGTAAAGAGGTGGAGAGGGAGAAGAAAAAGGGGGCTGCACCCCTTGTCCAACTCGGACCAGAGGGGGGGGGGGGCGCGCGCCTCCTTCCTTTTGGCCTTTCTCCTCTATTCCCGTATGGCCCAATAAGGCCCATATACTCCGAAAAATACCCGAATCACTCAGAACCTTTTCGATGTCTGAATATGGTCGTCCAATATATCGATCTTTACGTCTCGACCATTTCGAGACTCCTCGTCATGTCCCCGGTCTCATCCGGGACTCCGAGCTCCTTCGGTACATCAAAACTCATAAACTCATAATACCGATCGTCATCAAACGTTAAGCGTGCGGACCCTACGGGTTCGAGAACTATGTAGACATGACCGAGACTCATCTCCGGTCAATAACCAATAGCGGAACCTGGATGCTCATATTGTCTCCTACATATTGTACGAAGATCTTTATCGGTCAAACCGCATAACAACATACGTTGTTCCTTTTGTCATTGGTATCTTACTTGCCCGAGATTCGATCGTCGGTATCTCTATACATAGTTCAATCTCGTTACCGGCAAGTCTCTTTACTCGTTCCGTAATACATCATCCCGTGACTAACTCATTAGTCTTTTGCTTGCAAGGCTTATTATGATGTGCATTACCGAGAGGGCCCAGAGATACCTCTCCGACACTTGGAGTGACAAATCCTAGTCTTGATCTATGCCAACACCACGAACACTTTCGGAGACACCTGTAGAGCATCTTTATGATCACTCAGTTACATTGTGACGTTTGATAGCACACAAGGTGTTCCTACGGTATTCAGGAGTTGCATAATCTCATAGTCATAGGAACATATATAAGTCATGAAGAAAGCAATAGCAGTAAAACTAAACGATCATAGTGCTAAGCTAACGGATGGGTCTTTTCCATCACATCATTCTCCTAATGATGTGATCCCGTTGATCAAATGACAACTTATGTCTATGGTTAGGAAACATAACCATCTTTGATCAATGAGCTAGTCTAGTAGAGGCATACTAGGGACACTCTGTTTTATCTATGTATTCACACATGTACTAAGTTTCCAGTTAATACAATTCTAGCATGAATAATAAACATTTATCATGATATAAGGAAATATAAATAACAACTTTATTATTGCCTCCAGGGCATATTTCCTTCAGTCTCCCACTTGCACTAGAGTCAATAATCTAGCTCACATCGCCATGTGATTTAATACCGATAGTTCACATCGTTATGTGAATAACACCCATAGTTCACATCGCCATGTGACCAACACCCAAAGGGTTTACTAGAGTCAATAATCTAGTTCACATCGCTATGTGATCAATACCCAAGAGTAATAAGGTGTGATCATGTTTTGCTTGTGAGAGAAGTTTAGTTAAGGGTCTGTCACATTCAGATCCATATGTATTTTGCAAATTTCTATGTCTACAATGCTCTTCATAGAGCTACTCTAGCTAATTGCTCCCACTTTCAATACGCATCCAGATTGATACTTAGAGTCATCTGGATTTAGTGTCAAAGCTTGCATCGGCGTAACCCTTTACGACGAACTCTTTATCACCTCCATAATCGAGAAACATTTCCTTAGTCATCCAGTTACTAAGGATAATTTTGACCGCTGTACAGTGATCTACTCCTGGATCACTATTGTACCCCCTTGACAAACTCATGGCAAGGTACACAACATGTTTGGTACACAACATGGCATACTTTATAGAACCTATGGCTGAGGCATAGGGAATGACTTTCATTCTCTCTATATTTTTCTGTCATGGTCTGGCTTTGAGTCTTACTCAACTTCACACCTTATAAGTCAGGCAAGAACTCCTTCTTTGACTGATCCATTTTGAACTACTGCAAAATCTTATCAAGGTATGTACTCATCAAAAGTCTTATCAAGCGTCTTGATCTATCTCTATAGATCTTGATGCCCAATATGTAAGCAGCTTCACCAAGGTCTTTCTTTGAAAAACTCCTTTCAAACACTCCTTTATGCTTTCCAGAAAATTCTACATCATTTCCGATCGACAATATGTCATTCACATATACTTATCAGAAAGGTTGTAGTGCTCCCACTCACTTCTTGTAAATACAGGCTTCACCGCAAGTCTGTATAAATCTATATGCTTTGATCAACTTATCAAACCGTATATTCCAACTCCGAGATGCTTGCACCAGTCCATAGATGGATTGCTGGAGCTTGCACATTTTGTTAGCACCTTTAGGATTGACAAAACCTTCTGGTTGCAAAATATACAAGTCTTCTTTAATAAATCCATTAAAGAATGCAGTTTTGTTATCCATTTGCCAGATTTCATAAAATGCGGCAATTGCTAACATGATTCGGACAAACTTAAGCATCGCTACGGGTGAGAAAGTCTCATCGTAGTCAACTCCTTGAACTTGTTGAAAAACTTTCGAAACAAGTCGAGCTTTGTAAACAGTAACATTACCGTCAGCGTCAGTCTTCCTCTTGAAGATCCATTTATTTTCAATGGCTTGCCGATCATCGGGCAAGTCAACCAAAGTCCACACTTTGTTCTCATACATGGATCCCATCTCAGATTTCATGGCCTCAAGCCATTTTGCGGAATCTGGGCTCATCATCACTTCCTCATAGTTCGTAGGTTCATCATGGTCCAGTAACATGACTTCCAGAACCGGGTTGCCGTACCACTCTGATGCGGAACGAACTCTGGTTGATCTACGAAGTTCAGCAGAAACTTGATCTGAAGTTTCATGATCATCATCATTAGCTTCCTCACTAATTGGTGTAGGAATCACTCGAACTAGTTTATGTGATGTTCCACTTTCCAATTCGGGAGAAGGTACAATTACCTCATCAAGTTCTACTTTCCTCCCACTCACTTCTTTCGAGAGAAACTCCTTCTCTAGAAAGGATCCACTCTTAGCAACAAAGACCTTGCCTTCGAATCTGTGATAGAAGGTGTACCCAACAGTTTCTTTTGGGTATCCTATGAAGATTTACTTCTCCGATTTGGGTTCGAGCTTATCATGTTGAAACTTTTTCACATAAGCATCGCAGTCCCAAACTTAAAGAAATGACAACTTAGGTTTCTCGTCAAACCACAGTTCATACGGTGTCATCTCCACGGATTTAGATGGTTCCCTATTTAACATGAATGTAGCTGTCTCTAATGCATAACCCCAAAATCGATAGTGGTAGATCGGTAAGAGACATCATCGATCGCACCATATCTAATAAAGTACGGTTATGACGTTCGGACACACCATTACACTGTGGTGTTCCAGCTGGCGTGAGTAGTGAAACTATTTCACATTGTTTTTTACTGAAGGCCAAACTCGCTAACTC
Organism: Secale cereale; assembly: GCA_902687465.1. NCBI lineage: Eukaryota > Viridiplantae > Streptophyta > Magnoliopsida > Poales > Poaceae > Secale > Secale cereale. Next base: position 589,924,006 of record LR738710.1, read on the forward strand.
AAATATTTTACCTCTACGATCATATCGTAGAAACTCTTATTTTCTTGTTACGATGATTCTCCACTTCACTATGAAATTCTTTGAACTTTTCAAATGTTTCAGACTTATGCTTCATTAAGTAGATATACCCATATCTGCTCAAATCATCAGCGAAGGTCAGAAAATAACGATACCCGCCGCGAGCTTCAACACTCATTGGTCCACATACATCTGTATGTATGATCTCCAACAAATCTGTTGCTCGCTCCATTGTTCCGGAGAACGGAGTTTTAGTCATCTTGCCCATGAGGCATGGTTCGCAAGCACCAAGTGATTCATAATCAAGTGATTCCAAAAGTCCATAACTATGGAGTTTCTTCATGCGCTTTACACCATTATGACCTAAACGGCAGTGCCACAAATAAGTTGCACTATCATTATTAACCTTGCATCTTTTGGCTTCAATATTATGAATATGTGTATCACCACGATCGAGATCCAACAAACTATTTTCATTGGGTGTATGACCATCGATGGTTTTATTCATGTAAACAGAATAACAATTATTCTATGACTTTAAATGAATAACCGTATTGCAACAAATATGATCAAATCATATTCATGCTCAACGCAAATGCCAAATAACATTTATTTAGGTTTTACACTAATCCCGAAAGTATAGGGAGTGTGCGATGATGATCATATCAATCTTGGAACCACTTCCAACACACATCGTCACTTCACCTTTAACTAGTCTCTGTTCATTCTGCAATTCTCGTTTCGAGTTACTAATTTTAGCAACTGAACCGGTATCAAATACCCAGGGGTTGCTATGAACACTAGTAAAGTACACATCAATAATCTGTATATCAAAATATACCTTTGTTCACTTTGCCATCCTTCTTATCCGCCAAGTATTTAGGGCAGTTCCACTTCCAGTGACCATTTCCTTTGCAGTAGAAGCACTTAGTTTCAGGCTTGAGTTTTAGCTTTGGGTTTCTTCACGGGAGTGACAACTTGCTTGTCATTCTTCTTGAAGTTTCCCTTCTATCCCTTTGCCCTTTACTTGAAACAAGTGGTCTTGTTAACCATCAACACTTGATGCTTTTTCATGATTTCTACCTTCGCCGACTTCAGCATCGCGAAGAGCTCGGGAATTCCTTTCGTCATCCCTTGCATATTATAGTATATCACGAAGTTCTACTAACTTGGTGATAGTGACTAGAGAAATTTGTCAATTACTATCTTATCTGGAAGATTAACTCCCACTTGATTCAAGTAATTGTAGTACCCAGACAATCTGAGCACATGCTCACTGGTTGAGCTATTCTCCTCCATATTGTAGGCGAAGTACTGTCAGAAGTCTTATACCTCTCGACACGGGTATGAGTATGAAATACTAATTTCAACTCTTGGAACATCTTATATGCTCCGTGGCATTCAAAACATTTTTGAAGTCCCGGTTCTAAGCCGTAAAGCATGGTGCACTTAAACTATCAAGTAGTCAGCATACCGAGCTTTTGTCAAAACGTTCATAACGTCTACATCTGCTCCTGCAATAGGTCTGCCACCTAACGGTGCATCAAGGACATAATTCTCTGTGCAGCAATAAGGATAATCCTCAGATCACGGAACAATTCCGCATCATTGCTACTAACATCTTTCAACTTAGTTTTCTCTAGGAACATATAAAAAATAAATGGGGAGCAGCATCGTGAGCTATTGATCTACAACATAGATATGCTAATACCACGAGGACTAAGTTCATGATAAAGTAAAGTTCAATTTAATCATATTACTTAAGAACTCCCACTTAGATAGACATCCCTCTAGTCATCTAAATGATCACGTGATCCAAATCAACTAAACCATGTCCGATCATCACGTGAGATGGAGTAGTTTTAATGGTGAACATCTTATGTTGATCATATCTACTATATGATTCACGCTCGACCTTTCGGTGTCCAGTGTTCCGAGGCCATATCTGCATATGCTAGGCTCGTCAAGTTTAACCCGAGTATTCTGCGTGTGCAAAACTGGCTTACACCCGTTGTATTTGAACGCAGAGCTTATCACACCCGATCATCACGTGGTGTCTCGGCACGACGAACTTTCGCAACGGTGCATACTCAGGGAGAACACTTATACCTTGAAATTTAGTAAGGGATCATCTTATAATGCTACCGTCGAACTAAGAAAAATAAGAAGCATAATAAGATAAACATCACATGCAATCAAAATATGTGACATGATATGGCCATCAACATCTTATGCTTTTGATCTCCATCTCTAAAGCACCGTCATGATCACCTTCGTCACCGGCGCGACACCTTGATCTCCATCGTAGCATCGTTGTCGTCTCGCCAACTATTGCTTCTACGACTATCGCTACCGCTTAGTGATAAAGTAAAGCAATTACATGACGATTGCATTTCATACAATAAAGCGACAACCATATGGCTCCTGCCAGTTGCCGATAACTTTACAAAACATGATCATCTGATACAAAACCGTATATCTCATCATGTCTTGACCATATCACATCACAACATGCCCTGCAAAAACAAGTTAGACGTCCTCTACTTTGTTGTTGCAAGTTTTACGTGGCTGCTATGGGCTTAGCAAGAACCGTTCTTACCTACGCATACAAAACCACAACGATGTTTCGTCAAGTATGTGCTGTTTTAACCTTCACAAGGACCGAGCGTAGCCACACTTGATTCAGCTAAAGTGAGAGAGACAGACACCTGCCAGTCATCTTTAAGCAACGAGTGCTCATAACGGTGAAACCAGTCTCGCGTAAGCATACGCGTAATGTCGGTCCGGGCTGCTTCATCTCACAATACCGCCGAAGCAAAGTATGACATGCTGGTAAGCAGTATGACTAGTATCGCCCACAACTCATTGTGTTCTACTCGTGCATATCATCTACGCATAGACCTGGATCATGATGCCACTGTTGGGAAACATAGTATTTTCAATTTTTCTTACGATCACGTAAGATCTATCTACTATATGCATAGGAACGAGGAGGAGAGTGTGTCTATGTACCCTCGTAGACCGGGAGCGGAAGCGTCAAGTGACGCGGTTGATGTAGTCGAACTTCTTCGCGATCCAACTGATCAAGCACCGAACGTACGGCACCTCCGCGTTCAGCACACATTCGGCTTGATGACGTCCCACGAGCTCTTGATCCAGTTGAGCTTCACGGGAGAGCTTCGCCAGCACGACGGTGTGGTGACAGATATGATGTATCTACCGGCGCAGGGCTTCGCCTAAGCACTGCAACGGTATGACCGAGGTGTGTTTCTGTGGAGAGGGGCACCGCACACGACTAAAACAATTCAACTTGTGTGTCCTAGGATGCCCTCCTGCCCGTATATAAAGGAGCAAGGGAGAGGCCGGCCCTAGAGGGGGCGCGCCAAGTGTGGGGAGTCCTACTAGGACTCCCAAGTCCTATTAGGATTTCCCTTTCCTTTCCGGAGTAGGAGAGAAGGAAAGAGGTGGAGAGGGAGAAGGAAAAGGGGGCTGCACCCCTTGTCCAACTCGGACCAGAGGGGGGGGGAGCGCCTCCTTCCTTTTGGCCTTTCTCCTCTATTCCCGTATGGCCCAATAAGGCCCATATACTCCGAAAAATACTCGAATCACTCGGAACCTTTCCGATGTCCGAATATAGTCGTCCAATATATCGATCTTTACGCCTCGACCATTTCGAGACTCCTCGTCATGTCCCCGGTCTCATCCGGGACTCCGAACTCCTTCGGTACATCAAAACTCATAAACTCATAATACCGATCGTCATCAAACGTTAAGCGTGCGGACCCTACGGGTTCGAGAACTATGTAGACATGACCGAGACTCATCTCCGGTCAATAACCAATAGCGGAACCTGGATGCTTATATTGGCTCCTACATATTCTACGAAGATCTTTATCGGACAAACCGCATAACAACATACGTCGTTCCTTTTGTCATTGGTATGTTACTTGCCCGAGATTCGATCGTCGGTATCTCTATACCTAGTTCAATCTCGTTACCGGCAAGTCTCTTTACTCGTTCCGTAATACATCATCTCGTGACTAACTCATTAGTCTTTTGCTTGCAAGGCTTATTATGATGTGCATTACCGAGAGGGCCCAGAGATACCTCTCCGACACTCGGAGTGACAAATCCTAGTCTTGATCTATGCCAACATCACGAACATTTTCGGAGACACCTGTAGAGAATCTTTATGATCACCCAGTTACGTTGTGACGTTTCATAGCACACAAGGTGTTCCTACGGTATTTGGGAGTTGCATAATCTCATAGTCATAGGAACATGTATAAGTCATGAAGAAAGCAATAGCAGTAAAACTAAACGATCATAGTGCTAAGCTAACGAATGGGTCTTGTCCATCATATCATTCTCCTAATGATGTGATCCCGTTGATCAAATGACAACTCATGTCTATGGTTAGGAAACATAACCATCTTTGATCAATGAGCTAGTCTAGTAGAGGCATACTAGGGACACTCTGTTTTGTCTATGTATTCACACATGTACTAAGTTTCCGGTTAATACAATTCTAGCATGAATAATAAACATTTATCATGATATAAGGAAATATAAATAACAACTTTATTATTGCCTCTAGGGCATATTTCCTGCACATATTGTATTGTTGCCATCGAGGATAAGAAGATGGGGTTTATATCATATTGCTTGAGTTTATTCCTCTACATCATGTCATCTTGCTTAAAGCATTACTCTGTTCTTATGAACTTAATACCCTAGATGCATGCTGGATAGCGGTCGATGTGTGGACTAATAGTAGTAGATGCAGAATAGTTTCGGTCTACTTGTCACGGACGTAATGCCTATATATAATGATCATGCCTAGATATTCTCATAATTATTCGCTTTTCTATCAATTGCTCGACAGTAATTTGTTCACCCACCATAGAATTCTACTATCATGAGAGAAGTCACTAGTGAAACCTATGGCCCCCGGGTCTATTCTCAACATATTAATCTACAATCTTCTTTGCTTTGCTGTTTTTACTTTCTGTTCTTATATCCAAAAAATACCAAAAATATTATACTATCCTATCTATCAGATCTCACTTTCGTAAGTGACCATAAAGGGATTGACAACCCCTTATCGCGTTGGCTGCGAAGTTTTTATTTGTTTGTGCAGGTGCGAGAAACTCGCGCGTGGTCTCCTACTGGATTGGAAACTGCCGGAGATTGAGAGTTGTTGTTCTGTTCGAGGATCTAAACCCGTCTAGAAAAGAAGTAAAAAAGAAAAACTCCACCAATCCATACTCTAAATGCACTAAAATATCTACTAGCCTAATAAAAAGAACAACAGCTGAACGCACTACTCCATACTCCACTGGCCCATACCACTAATCCCCATCGGGGAAGCTTAATGCCATGCCCACCTTCTCGTTCTTGGGTCTCCAAGTGGTAGATTGATGATGGTTGTACAGTGAGGTCTTGGGTGATGACAGGTGCATGCTACAATTTGTCAGTAATTTTAGTTGAAAAAAACAACATTTTATCATGCACTTCGCATGCAGAAGATAACGATGTGTAGGTATCGCTGTTCATGTATGGGATTTCCAGAACATGCCACAGTTTCCTTTATTATTTTCTTCATGTTTTTTCCCGAATGGATTTGTCATGTAAATGTTGGAACCCTTTACTATGGAATACTCATCTTCCAAACAGATCCGAAGGAGAAAATACTGATGCGATTCAATTGAATCTCCATGCGAAGGAGAAAACAAAGAGAAGTTACTTTGATTCAAGGAGCTTTGGTTTTTTTGTAATGTTGTTAGCATAAGTTCAGAACCAACTCCTGCTAGCAACAGAACATGAGGGATACAATTTCCATCTGGTCAAAAAAATGTTGCTTTGGCAAACCTGCTATTGCAATACAAGGTTGTGGGTGAACATGCATATGCAAGCAAGAACTGGAGCAACAACTTTCACCATCCGACGAACTTGATCCCATGTGATTGGTTGACGAAAAGGTCTATAGTGCAGTCGCTAAGTAATTTGTACTTCATTTAACTAGGAGCATGCCTCATTTACTACTGCCCATGTCACAAACGTTAATTGCGTTGAATGGTAACCTGCAGCCGCGCACACGATCATAAACACACCAGTAGTTGGGCCATGTTGACTTTATTAACGTGGTGTATTTTCTTGCTTATTCTTGTGTATTGCCGCAGTATAGAGTTAATCACTATATTAAGCACGGATCGCTAGCATCAATCGTCGGTCAAGATAACATCCTCACGTGGCATCATGTCCCAAAAGTTCGCGTCCGTATCACACATAAATATTATATGCATGATATTATGATTAGAATTGCTAAATCTCAGTCGACTGTAATATAATGAAATCTCATATGATACTATATTCATGAGATCTTATGATCCGTGCAATTTTTTCCTGTAATTTTCTTCTACTTGAATTTAATGAAATCTCACATGATACTATATTCATGAGATCTTATGATCCGTACAAAATTTTCCTGTAATTTTCTTCTACTTTTCAATATATTATGACATTTTTTTTGAAAAAACCACATGTATTTGATTAAGTAAATGAATTACAAATAGTACACATGTGGTCATTACAAGAGACATACATAGATGTCTTGCAATATTGCATCAAAGATTCTGCAAGAAGTAAAACTAAAAATTCACCGCGATAGAATCTTATGCCACACCGAAATGTCGCCCACCATCGCCACCGAGGCAACGCTGAAGAAAGAAGGGAACTACCGTCATACCCAGATCTGGAGGAGCATCTGCGCATACAATGATGCTTTTCGATTCGATGAACCGGACCGCCGCAAGCGACGGAACCGAGGCTTTGTGGCACGTCGGTTGGGGTTCTTCCCCATGTCCGCTAGATCCCAGCGTCGTCAACTTCATCCGATGCGATCGAAGAAGAGGAACACCGCTGCTTGCCGTCATCCACACACCCCATTGCAAGACAACAAACACAACCAAGACGGTTGACGCAAACGCCACCAGGGAGAGTGGCGTGTGCCGACCATCAAACACAAATCTCACCGGATCTGAAGACCGACAAGAAGACCGTGCCACCTGCTCCCAGCGCCACCCATTAGAGTGCCACCGAGATGGAGGAAGAACAGAAGCAGATTATTTCGACGCGGCGCCGTCTCCACCATTGATGCAGCACATATGAAAGCAAACTATGCCCTATTCAATCTCCCCACTGGTGAGAAACTGCCGATGTCCCCACCCGCTCACGCTGCCGGAGCGGCGGACGGAGAGGACGAGAACCCGCGGCGTTGCCGGTGACGAGAGATGCAGGAAAAAATCGCCTCCCGATCGCCGCCTTGAAGTGGTTCCAGGAGCAACAAACGAATATATTGTGACACTTAGAGCATCTCCAGCCGCGCCCCCAAGAAGGCTCCCCAGACGTTTTTTCGTCCGCCGGAGCCAAAAAATCAGCCCAGTCGTGCCCCCAAGAGCCCAGTTTTCGCCGGCTCGGGCCGAAAATGGCGCCGGCGGACCCAACCCGAACCCGGTGCGCTAGGGGTCGCTATGGGGCGCCGGGCGAATCGTTTTTGGCGCGAAAAGCCGCAGGCCCGCCGCGTCAGCGACTCGACTCTCTTCTCGTCGCTTCGTCGTCCTCATCGCCTCGTTTCCCGCGGCGAATCAATGCCAAAGTTGCGCGCGCTGCCGCGCCGGTCAGCCTCCATTGATGCCTCACGGGCGGCGCAGTGAAGGCTGGCGACGTGTCCCTCAGCCGCCACGCAATCACGCCACGCGTTACGCGCCGGCCAAGCCTACCACGCGGCGCCTCCGCCTATAAAAGCCGACCGCAAGCGCGCCGGAGACTCGCACAGAGCATCCACCGCTGACGCGCTCATTTCTCCCCCTTTCCTCCTCTCGCCGTCCCCAGTTGAGAAACATGGCCGAGCATTTCCCAGGCGACGGCGTGGCGGCGAATGCATTCGGGCGTCGTCATCTGCACGAGGACGAGGCTCGCCTCCTTTTCGAGGCCGAGTACCCGGTCCCACCGGACATGCGGGTGCCCGGGGCCTGGAGGATCAGCGCCGGCGGCGTGCCGGTGCCACCGCTACCCACCGGCGCGGCGCGACGTGCGGAGATCGCCCGTATCCGCTCGTCCCTGCCGCGTGCGGCGAGGGAGGGGCCTCGGTACGTCCCCGACAGCCCAATCTGGGAGCCCTACTTCCGCTGCCGGCACGCCGAGCAGCTCGAGGCCACCAACGGCGTCGTGCCCTCCGGCAGGTTCAACGTCGACGGCCGGCGCCGGTGGTGGGGCGTGCCCGGCCGCACGTTGGAGTCTGTCCTCGAGTACATCGAGGACGGCAACACGCCGCGCCTCGAGTACCCCGCTCCCCCACCCTTCTCACGCCGCCGGGGAAGCTCCTGGACACCGAGGCGCATGGAGCCCGGGGCGTCCTCCTCCTCGTGCGGTGGCTCTCCCTGCCTCCACCTCCGCCTCGTCAAGCCGGAGCCCCAGGACACGCCTGTCAGCGCGCGTACCCGCAGCTCCGGCGTCCTCGTCGAGCCCAAGGCGGAGCCGAGCCTCCCCCCGGAGTACGAGGAGATAGCCCGGCGCGGCTTCTCCGACGAGGACACCATGCGGTGGTCGCGCGACGACTACCTGCGCGAGGAGATGGTCCGGCAGTGCCGGGCCCTGGAGGAGATCGCCGCCCGCAAACGTGGGCGCGAGGACGAGAACGGCGTCGTCGTCCTCGATAGCGACGACGACGACGCCCCCGGACCGTCCAACCCGCCGTGCCAACCGGGGAAGGGATGCAGCAGGGACGGCGAAGGCGGGGGCGGGGACGACGACGGCGATGACTACACGCGGTTCTACAGCCTCCTCGGCATGTAGAACCGCGTGGGCGGGCGGCGAGGGAGACGGCTAGTTTTTTTTTTTTTTTTTAAAATATGTTTAAATTTGAACGAACTTGCCGGTGTTTGCGTTAAATTTAAGCCGTGTTTGCGCCGAATTTAAATTTTTTAAAAAACCGTGGGGGGCCGCGACCGGGGGCATCACGCCCCCAATGCGCGGTTTAGCGCCGGTGCGACCCGGGGGCGATTTTTAGCCCCTCCTGAAGGGCCAACGACTGAAGATGCCCTTATGATACTGCCACCGACTTAACCCAAACAACATCAATC
>LR738710.1:589933234-589995901 GCA_902687465.1 Secale cereale
CAATCCAAACACCTGAAAAAAAAAAAACCATCAATCCAAACAGCGCGGGCGTGTCTAGAAGTCTTACACGACCGTTTGGCTCCAGTCCAGATGTCCACCACACTCGACCAAAGGGCACCGCCCCAGCCCCACGCGTCGCCCGGGAGGCTCGCGGAAGCCTCCAGAGCCGCCACGTTGAACCCCCCTTTCCTCCACCTACACTCTACTCTCCCACCGCTTCGCTCAACCTCCCCCGATCCAAACCCACTCACTCCGCAAAACCTCTGCACGAACGAAGGAGCCCCCCAAACCCAACAACTAGAGCGAGCGATATCCATGGAGAAGAAGGACCTGCTCGGCGTCCGGACGAAGCCGGCGGCAGGGAAGCGGCGCCGCAAGGTGGCAGCCGGCCCGGGACTCGCCAAGGCGATCGCGGAGTACCTCGCGTCCGACTCCTATATGTACGCGCCGCTGGTCTCAGAACCTCAGGAGCCGGCGCCGCCGCCGCCCGCGGCTGCGCCTGCGACAAGTACTCCTGGTTAGTCACCGATTCCTCATTCCTAATCCTTCTTGCGGGCGATGTAGAATCATGTACTACTAGCGTGTGGTAATTTAGGACCCTTGAGGACGGGGCGTCGACCCTTTGTCTGGGCAGCTGGGGTAGCTGCTAGCCCACCCGAGTTCGAGTCCCGGCTTGGACTTGCGGTGCTCCTGGAGTTTGTCCTATATACAAGCCAACGAGTGTTAGCCTTAGGTTGGTTTATTTTGTAATTTATAGGACCCTTTTCAGATAAATGCCACTGTGCCCTGTTTTACTTAGAAAATAAATACGTACCAAGACCGGGTACACTTTAGCGCATAATTCCACTGCTGACCTGGTGAAATTTCAGTGTGTTGCATACCTGCATCCTACAGCGAACTGCTTGGGCAACTGAGAACTACTCCCTCCGATAAATCCGAACGGAGGGAGTACCTCAATTCCGATTTACTCGTCGTGGTTTTAGTTCAAATTAGAACTAAAACCACGACAAGTAAATCGGAACGGAGGGACTAGTAGCGTAGTGTTGTATCTATACAGTACATGCTGGTGCCTAGTATGTGTAATTCGCGGGAAGGACGAATCTTTTGATGTGAGAAATACTAAATTTACAGTTCAGTTCTACTCTCTACTACTTGACCAAAACAGCAGACGGTAGAGATAAAAACTCAGAGCTGGAATTTAGAAGAGAAGATATCACAATTATGTACTCCTTCCATCCCAAAATGTCCCAAAATAAGTGTCTCAACCTTAGTACAATTTTATATTAGAGTTAGTACAAAGTTGAGACACTTATTACGGGATGGAGAGAGTACGTAGATAGCTAACAGTATAGCCCACGGGAAGATATCAGAATTCTTTCTAAAAAAAAGAAGATATCAGAAGAATTATGTTGATCGTGCTGCCGGAATTCAATCTTCTGGTAATCGATATAGCAGAAGATGGCTTTGCATTCAGCTGTTTATTACACAGAGATGGTTCAAGGAACATATAGTCTTACAAAGCAAATTAATCAAGTTAAGAGTTGTTATTACTAATCTTCCAGATTTCCTTCTTCCCGTTTAGTTACCGCCTTAAGAAGAATAAAATATTGTTGCGTATCACGATTCTGTTGAATCTTGAAGTCTTGGGTTTAGCAAGTCTTAAACCATTTTCCATTGAGTCGAACATGTAGCTTGCTTTTCGATTGTCTGCTTATTAATTTATTTAGGCCAAACTAATTATTGGTTGGCTGCTTCGTTTCAATCCAGTTTAGTCAAGAGGTTCACCTCATGATATATTGTCGTGCAGCTTCTGCAGAGAAAGGAGCAGCTCTGGTGCAAAAATACAGAGGCTCTTGGCGTGGTACATTTGCTGCCTGCTAGAAGCATTTGTGGCGATGTAGCTGTGTAGCCTTTTAGCATAAACTTAAAGCTTCCCCGATGTTGTTTTATTCTCCTTTGACTATGCACATATGCTTTCTCTAACAATTACCTTTGTTCTGGAGCCACTGTCTCCGAGAAAGGCTAACAAGTTAATCCAGGGGCATATGTAACTATCTGTACCTTATCTTGTGTCTTCACTGATGCAACCGGACTCTCGGTGTATCTCGTATGGTGTTCTCTTTCTGCTATCTTGCTGCCTTTTCTTTGGATGTAGCTCAATTCCTTTAATTTCTATTGTTTTGTTTGTCTATCTCACCTGAAAAGTGAATAATCCTACTGCATTCTCGGCCGTAGTATATATCCGTGGAACTCAAGTTGGTGCCAGTCAGGATGCGCAAAGCACTAATCATTGGGTAGGGTTTAGGGTTAGGGTTTACTGGTTGTGTCATATGAGCATCTACAACCGGACCCACCACTTCCCTCCTGGCGGAGCGGACAGCCGGAATACTCGGGGGCTGCCCGGCACCCTTCATATGCAATTCATATGTTGGGTGGATATGAGGCGGTCAAATCCTCGGCTCTTCCAGCAGGAGCGCTAGATTAGCTGTGCGCTAGAAAAAACAGCATTATTGTGCGCGCGGACTGAAACAGGTGCTCCAGCAGTATAGTTGGTTTAGCGCGTTGAGGAACACGGCATTCCGTGTTGTGTATTTGGTACGCCAGTTCCTGTGCGCTGGACATCGACGATTTGCGCGCAAGCGACCGACTACCGCCCTGACCTTTCTGGCCGCCCCGCCTTCGCCTCGACCTTTCTGGCCGCCCCGCCTTCGCCTCTCCCTGTGTCGCCGTCGGCGAAATTCCAACGATGGAAGGCCACGTTGACATTCCCGAACCCCTCCCTACACTTGCGACCCTTCTGCGGCCATCGTAAACCCTAGCGCGGGGTTGAGCTTCGGCTTCGCCGCCAGCCCCTCCTCCTTTAAGCACCGGTCTCGTGCGCAACCTTTTCATGGCACCCCGGGCTACTTCGCATGGTGGTGAAATGGCGCCGCCGCCCGCCGTGAAGCCACATGCCTCCCTCTCCCGACGATCGAATGCGGTGGCGGCGACGACGACGACGTCCTGAAAGAAGATGAAAGTGGACGACGCTTTTAGGCGCTCGAAGAAGAATCCTGCAGCGCCTCCGCCGCTCGAAGCGTCGGATAGCTCGCAATTTGTTGTGCCGGCGGCCGATGCCCACAAGGTGTTTAATGAAATGCCCACAAGGTATGATTTCCCTTTTTTGTTAGATAAATGTATACATATGTATATCTTGCTTAGTTTTCTTTTTTCATACTTTGTAGTCTCAATGATGACCCATATATGTCAATTATGGGTGTTGCCTCCAACAATTCTCATTGGTCTTTAACCAATGAAGTGCATGAAGATGAGGATGGTGAAGGTATCGTCGATGCACCGAAAGGAAGGGCGTGGAACTACACCATTGACAAAGATGTCTTGCTATGCAATACATGGTTGCATGTGTCTATGGATGTCAAGTTGGAGGGGATCAAACTAGAGATGCATATTGGTTTCAGATGAATAAGTTCTTTGATACACACAACAAGAGTGGAATTGAGCGTACCGATAGATCTCTTCGCTCCCGGTGGTCGACGATCAACAAAGATTGGCAAAGGTGGGAGGCAGCAATGAAGTCGGTTGACACGATAAACCAGGTGGCACTAATGATGGAGATAGGGTAAGTGGCATTTCTTTATGTTTCATGTTTATGCTTCATATTTTGTTTTTCAAGTTGCAACTGGTTCTTTTGTTTGTAACTCAATATTGCACAAAACTTGTTTTGAGAAGAAGATAAGAAGACCAAAAAAGGCAAGGTCAAGAAAGGGAGAGCATTTGTGTTGCCCCGTTGCTATGAAGTGTTGAAGGATGATGCGAAATGTAAGACCCGTGATGATGAGGAGAGCAAGAAACGCAAGAGAACTATTGATTTGAATGATGATGATGAGGAGGAGGCATCAAGTGATGGCGGCAAAAGGATCCCTACACCAAACTCGGTGTCACGTCCAAGATGCGATTCTATCCCGATCACGTGATGAACTCGTGATTGGGGCACAAAACATTTCGACCGCTTAGCAAGATGTATATCATTACATCATACCATTACATAAATAGATGGGGATACATACAAGTTATATAATTGCCACATGAATACAACACATCATACACAAGGCATCTGACTACGGATGAAAACACATGAAAAGCACACGACATCCATCCTGCTATCCCAGGTTGCCGACCAGAAACCTATCCCAAGACTGACGAAGAAGAAGGAAGAACTTCAACACAAGTAAACATCGCTCTCACGTCAAGTCATAGGAAAACTGTACCTGCAACTGGTGTTGTAGCATCTGTGAGCCACGAGGACTCATCAATCCCATAACCATGGGTATCAAGACTAGCAAAGCTTAATGGGTGTGGAAAGGATAAGTGGTGAGGTTGCAGCAGTGGCTAAGCATTGTATGGCGGCTAACTTATGAGTACAAGAATAAGATGAGCATCTACGCAAATGGTCGCAAACTAGTAATGATCAATAAGTGATCCTGAACTACCTACGAGTCAAACATAACCCCATCGTGTTCTCTTCTCAAAATGAAAAGAGACGGTCACGGTTACTCACGCGGTTGGTGTATTTTATTTCGGATCCTCTGTCAAGTTTTCTACAACCAGACATTAACAAATTCCAATCTGCCACATAACCACGGGCACGTCTTTCGAAAGATCATAACCCTGCAGGGGTGTCCCAACTTAGCCCATCACAAGCTCTCACGATGAGCAGAGGTAAAACCTCTTATCTTAGGGACAACCCAATCAGACTCGAAATCCCGGTGCATAAGACATTTTGACAATGGTAAAACAAGTCCAACAAGAACCCCCGGCGTGCCGACACCCTGGTAGTAGTCGCACGTATCTCCTCTCAGGCCACGTTCGGATGAACACTACGTACAGCAGCCAAAAACCCGAGTTGTCCCAGGTGGCGCCGCAAGTGGCTCTAGTTTGGACCAGCACCATCAGCACTGGCCCCCTGTATTATGTTGAATTAAGAATCCCCAGGGATGCGAACCCCTATGCAAAATTAATTAATCAATTAATAATTTTATTATGTTGGCAAATTAAAACCAAAGTTGGGCCTTGCTGAAGGAGTTTTATTCAAAGCGAATTGTCAATGGGGTCCTATAACCCCCAACTGTGTTAGGAACGCAAACTCAAGGAACATAACACCGGTTTATCGGTTCTTAAGGCGGCATGAGTGGAACAAAATACCGAACAAAAGGCCAAGCCTTTCACCCATTGCCAAGTATATAGGTGCATTAATTACAGTAAGAGATATTGTGATATTCCCAAAATACAAGATCCGACATGGAGCAATCTTCATCTTCACCTGCAACTAACAACGCTATAAGAGGGACTGAGCAAGCGGTAACATAGCCATACAACGGTTTGCTTGGATGATGTCAAAGGTTAGAGGGTGTTTCATGGCATAATGGGAGGCTTGATAAACAAGTGGTGGGTAGCGCGACATATAGCGATAGCATCGAGACAACTAGTATAGCAATGATAGTAATGAGATTCAAGGTGATGGTCATCTTGCCTGAGATCCCGCTAGGAAGAAGAACGAGTCCACGAATAAGATGAAGCCACGTAGACGAACCAAGCGTAGTCGAACGAATCCTCATGACGCAACGAAATAGTAACTAACGAGAAGAAACAAACAACATGGTAAACACACAACACATAAACAAGACAAGATGCTCAACCAAGTATGATGCATGACAAGGCTACATGATTCTACTCATGGTAAGGGATGATGCATACAAGACCACACATCAAAGCAAGTTTAAATGAGACCAGAAACAATATATAACAATTTCGGTAAGTCCTCATATGCAAATTTCGAAATTGGTCCAGATCTGAACAAACCTTATGTTAAAGTTATTAAACAGTAAGTTAACATGCACCATGATGATCTATACGATTTTCTAGTCAAGTTACATATAAAGTTCATTTAATTCGGAGCTACGGCCTAGAAGATATGAACAAAATAAGTTACACATGGCATTGAAGTAAAACATATTCAAACTTCAAGCACACACACTCAAAACATGGATGCAACATGACATGATGCATCTACATGCAAAACCAAGCAAATTTCATATAGAGAATGCCCAAAACAGAGCAACAGTTCAACACATACACAAGCAACAAGTTTAAAGGACAAGCTGTCCAAAACAGCAACTAGGCATATATTTAGCACCCAAACAACACGCTAAAAGTACAAGATAGGCACAAACATGGCATGCACTCAAAGTACAGATTACATGCTTCCAACATCAACAAGGATCAGGTTCATAGGCCTCAAGAGTAATCCAACATGATCAAGGCAACAAGCAAACTTTATAACACATATTATGACTTAGTGAAAACATGGCATATACATGAGCAGAGTTAATATGTTGAAAAGTTGGAGGCAAGAAATAATTAAGCTACAATGCAAAAACATGGCAAACAAAAGCATGGCATGCTAGAGCATAACATGGAGCTCAAGGAACACAACATGGCACATATTTGGGAGCAACATGTTCATGGCATTCATTAAAACAAGATGGAAACATGATATAGCAGATTCTCGGACTTAGTAAAAATCTGGGAATGCAAAACTAACATTGTGATGCTGACTTTGGAGGCACATAACAACAATGATATCAATTCTAATAAGCATGCAAAGGTCATGAACATGTAGTAGGCATGGCATAATTCAAATAAATCCATTGTAACAACTCCATAGGAGGCATAGATTAATAACAATGAGCTTTGCCAAATTGAACATGCTGTTGACAGGCTGACAAATATATTATTAAGCAACTTGAGAGCAAGAAAGAGACATGCTACAGAAACTTATAATTGCAAATAAGGGCATGGATGGATAGAGCATAACATGGTCTTCAAAACATGCTCACTGGACATTCCCAAACATGCATGGATATGACTCTAGCATCAAGCAAACATGGCATCAAAATATAACAGTTTCGGACTTAGCAACTTTCAACAAGTCTCAGAAAACAACAAACAGAGAGTAGGTCACTTTGCAAGCTTGTTGCACTCACCACAAGGCATATCATGAGAAACTAATTACACCATTACAAAGATGACATGATTGTGCTCCTAAAACATGTGGACATGATGCTCAAAAGAAAATCAAACAAAAAGATATGAAAATGACAAATGAGCAAGTTATAACAGTTTTCAGCACTTAACAGCAACATGCACTTTTGCAACAGGGATAATCATGACAAAATGCACCCTAACATGAATGCAATTGCAACCACCATGTATATCACTCTGAGATGAACAATTTGACATATCATACACTAAATTTGGAGCAACATGCACAAAATTATGTCACTCACAAGAATGCATCATGAAGTAGTTTTTTAGGGACTTAGCAGATTTTTTTTCAGATAAGGGAAAAGACAGACGAGCAACAGATAGCTATTTTACGCACAGGGCGGGGATTAGAAGGCGATGCTCACTTTGGGCCTGTTGGGTCGGCTCGGTGGCAGATCAGAAGAAAAAGAAAACCCGCCGGTGGTTTTCTCGGTTTGGGGCTTCGAGGTGGACCAGGTTCAGGGCGGTCCGGTGCGGCCGAACCGGTTCGTCTGGATCGGCGAGGCCGACCGGTGGCGGGGCAGGGCGAAGCCGGGCGGTCGACGGCGAAGCGTGTGCGGCGGCGGCACTTGCAGTGGAGTGGGCGACGGAGGAGCCGAGCGGGGCGCGTGGCGACTCGGGTGGTGGGCAACGACGGCGCGGAGGCGGCGGCGTCGGGGTCTCGCCGACGAGGTGCGGGGCGGCGAGGGTTGAACGACGGAGGGGCGCGGTTACTAGTAGGAGAGAGAGAGTCGGCGAGGTCGTCGAGGGTCGCAACGGGCGGCGGGGAAGACGACCGGCGGCGGGGCGACGAGGCGACGGTCGAGCGATGGCGGAGAGGCAGCGGGGCCGGCGAGGTTAGGTGGTGGCGCAGCGGCTGGAGGCGAGCGGTTGAGGGAGCGGGAGGCGCGGGGCGGCAAGCGCTGGAGACGGCGGGGTCCGAAGCGGGCCCTGGGCCCAGATCGAAGCCTGGACGGGCTGGCTTCGGGCTTGGAGGGCTGTGGCGGCGGGGACGCTGGCCAGGACGCGTGGCGCCCCGTGGTTGGCTGCGGGCGGCGTGGACGGCGGTGCTGGCCCGTGGTGACTCGCCAAGTGGCGGCAATGGAGTGGGATGGCATGGATTTCGAGGTGGTGGCTGATCCCAGGGGGGACTAGAGGTAGGGGAAGGGCTAGGTGAGTCCATTTTTGGCATGGGGGTTGATACATCTCCAACGTATCTATAATTTTTTATTGTTCCATGCTATTATTTATGATGTTTTGGATGCTTAATGCGCTTTGTCATACACTTTTATATTATTTTTGGCACTAACCTACTAACCCAAATGCCGAGTCCAGATTGCTGTTTTTTGCCTGTTTCAGGGTTTTACAGAAAAGGAATATCAAACGGAGTCCAAACGGAATGAAACCTTCGAGAGAGATATTTTTGGAGAAAATCACGCACGGGAGACTTGAGAACCACGAAGTAGGGCTTACGTGGTGCCCACGAGGGTGGGGGGCGCGCCCCTTGTCTCGTGGGCCTCATGTTTGGCCCCCGGTGCCCTCCTTCCTCCTATATATGCCTACGTACTCCGAAACCATCAGAACAACAGAGAAAACCCTAGTTCCACCGCCGTAACCTTCTGTTCCCGTGAGATCCCATCTTGGGGCCTATTCCAGAGCTCCGCCAGAGGGGGGATCAACCACGGAGTGCTTCTACATCATCATCATCGCCTCACCATGAGTTATGAGTAGTTTACCACAGACCTTCGGGTCCATAGCTAGTATCTAGATGGCTTCTTCTCTCTCTTTGGATCTCAATACAAAGTTCTCCTCGGTCTTCGAGGAGATCTATTCGATGTAATCTCTTTTTGCGGTGTGCTCGTTGAGATCCGATGAATTGTGGGTTTATGACCAAGATTATCTATGAGAAATATTTGGTTCTTCTCTGAACTCTTTATGTACGATTATAATATCCTTGCAAGTCTCTTCGAATTATTGGTTTGGTTTGGCCTACTAGATCTATAGTTCTTGCAATGGGAGAAGTGCTTGGCTTTGGGTTCAATCTCGCGGTGTCCTTTCCCAGTGACAGTAGGGGCAGCAAGGCACGTATTGTATTGTTGCCATCGAGGATAAAAAGATGGGGTTAATATCACTAAGTTTGAGTTTATCCCTCTACATCATGTCATCTTGCTTAAGGCGTTACTTTGTTCTTATGAACTCAATACACCACATGCATGCTGGATAGCGGTCGATGTGTGGAGTAATAGTAGTAGATGCAGAATCGTTTCGGTCTACTTGTCTCGGACGTGATGCCTATATATAATGATCATGCCTAGATAGTCTCATAATTATTCGCTTTTCTATCAATTGCTCGACAGTAATTTGTTTACCCGCCGTAGAATATCTCTATCATGAGAGAAGCCACTAGAGAACACTATGGCCCCCGGGTCTATTCTCAACATATTAATCTACACTTACTTTATTTTTCCGCTTTTACTTTCTGTTATAATAAAAAATACCAAAAATATCAAACTATCATCTCTATCATATCTCACTTTCGTAAGTGACCGTAAAGGGATTGACAACCCCTTATCGCGTTGGCTGCGAAGTTCTTATTTGTTTGTGCAGGTGCGGGGGACTCGCGCATGGTCTCCTACTGGATTGATACCTTAGTTCTCAAAAACTAAGGGAAATACTTACGCTACTGTGTTGCATCTCCCTTTCCTCTTCGAGGGAATACAACACAAGCTCGAGAAGTGGCAAATAGAATTTCTGGCTCCGTTGCCGGGGAGGCTTACGCAAAAGTCATATACCAAGTACCTATCACAAACCCTTATCATTCGCATTACATTTTTTCCTCTCGTTTTCCTCTCCCCCACTTCACCCTTACCGTTTTATTTGCCCTTCTTCTGCCATGTGTTTATCGTTCGCTTGCCTCTTGTTTGCTTGTGTTGCTATGCGCCCTCAATTAGCTTGCATCTTCGCTTGCTAAAAGTATGGATCCTCATCCACTTGCTAATCTCTTTAAGAGATCCAATTATGTTGAACCTATTGCTAGTGAGCTGCGTACACTAGATTATCTTTATGAGGTTTTGCTTGAAATTTATGAATCTAAAAATTGTGAGAAATTGTTGAAAGAAAAAGTGATTCATGTTAGCTCCTTAAATGAAAAGCATGATTGCAATGATGCTATTATAAATGTCAATTGTGTTAATGATATGCAAAACCCTAAGCTTGGGGATGCTAGTATTGCTATGCCCACTACTTGTTGCAATGATCATGATTGGGGTGATTCTTCTTATGATCTTGGAAATTTATTTAAGCCCCATGATGAATATGAGATTGATAATAATGTTTGCAATAATATTGAAAGTGGGTTTGGAAGAGTCTCAACTTTAGATCCCACATATTTGGAGAATGTTTAATCTTATGAATTTTTTGATAAAAGTGGGTTTGGAGAGGTCATGACTTTAGTTAATGTTAATCCCACTATTTTGGAAGAGTGTCAACTTTGCATGCATGTGGATCATGTTGAGAATATGTTATGTGATAGCTATTTTCTTGAATTTGATCATGATCCTACATGCAATTATTATGAGAGAGGGAAATATGGTTGTAGAAATTTTCATGTTACTAAATTACCTCTCGTTATGTTGAGATTGCTAACGTTCCTTTCTGATTCCTTGCATATGCTAGTTCTTGCTTGCCTTGGTAATTTGTTTTCCTATAAGATGCCTATGCATAGGAAGTATATTAGACTTAGATGTGATTTTCACTTGCTTTATGATGCTCTTTGTGTGCTTCAATTCTTTCATGTGAACATCATTGAATTATCATGCCTAGCTAGGGGCGTAAAACGATAGCGCTTGTTGGGAGGCAACCCATTTTTTTTTGCTTCTTTTTAGGAATAAATATTACATCTAGCTTCTGTTTAGATGTGGTTTTGTGTTTTGTTTAGTGTTTGTGCCAAATAGAACCTTTGGGAAGACTTGTGTGAAGTTTATATGATCTTGCTGTGAAAAACAGAATCGTTAGCGCTCCCTAGAATGGTCACCAGATTTTACTGGAGCATGCTATTTATTTGATTCTTTTTGCAGATGATTAAAAAACAAATTGCTCACGTCTACCAATTTAGTTTGAATTTTTCGGAGTTACGGAAGTATGCGAAACCTGCAGATTACTACAGACTGATCAGTTTTTGACAGATTCTGTTTTTCGTGTGTTGTTTGCTTATTTTAATGCATCTATGAGTAGTATTGGGAAGTATGAACCATAGAGAAGTTGGAATACAGTAGGTTTAATACCAATATAAACAAATAATGAATTCATTGCAGTACCTTTGAGTAGTGGTTTGCTTTCTTATACTAACGGAGCTCACGAGATTTTTGTCTAAGTTTTGTGTTGTGAAGTTTTCAAGTTTTGAGTATTCCTTTGATGGACTATGGAAAAAAGAGTGGCAAGAGCCTAAGCTTGGGGATTCCCAAGGTAAGGTAAGGTAAAATTCAAGGACAACCAAAAGCCTAAGCTTGGGGATGCCCCAGGAAGGCATCCCCTCTTTCGTCTTCATCCATCGGTAACTATACTCGGAGCTATATTTGTATTCACCACATGATATGTGTTTTACTTGGAGCGTCTTGTATAATTTGAGTCTTTTCTTGTTAGTTTGCAACAATTATCCTTTCTGGACACACCTATTTGAGAGAGTTAAATATGGCCTAGGAATTGTTAGAACACTCTATGTGCTTCACTTATATCTTTTGAGTTGAATAGTTTTTGCTCTAGTGCTTCACTTATATCTTTTAGAGCACGGTGGTGATAATATTTTGAAGAAATTGTTGAACTCTCATGCTTCACTTATATCCTTTTGAGAGTCTATTAAAACAGCATGGTAATGTGCTTAGGCTATAAAACTAGTCTTCACATGATAGACATCCAATATCAATGTAGTAAAAACTTTCACGCTAAGTGCATTGAATATGATGAGAAGTTGGATGCTTGATAATTGTTTTGAGATATGAGGATAGTGATATTAGAGTCATGCTAGTGGAGTTATTATGAAATTGAGAAATACTTGTGTTAAGATTAGTGATTCCCGTAGCATGCACGTATGGTGAACCGCTATGTGACGAAGTTAGAGCATGAGGTATTTGTAAAGTGTCAACCTTTGTGTGGAGGTCGGGGGCGCGCGATGGTTAACTCCTACCAACCCCCCTAGGACCATGCGTTGATTGCTTTGTTATGATGACTCGTAGATTTTTGCAATAAGTTATGAGTTCTTATGACTAATGTTGAGTCCATGGATTATACGCACTCTCACCCTTCCACCATTGCTAGCCTCTCTTGTATCACGCAACTTTCGCTGGTACCATACACCCACTATATATCCTTCCTCAAAACAGCCACCATATATATTCCTCAAAACAGCCACCATACCTACCTATCATGGCATTTCCATAGCCATTTCTGAGATATATTGCCATGCAACTTTCCACCGTTCCGTTCATATGACACGCATCATATTGTCATATTGCCATGCATGATCATGTAGTTGACATCGTATTTGTGGCAAAGCAACCATGCATAATTTTTCATACATGTCACTCTTGATTCATTGCACATCCCGGTACACCATCGGAGGCATTCATATATAGTCATACTTTGTTCCAGTATCGAGTTGTAATATCGAGTTGTAATGAAAGTGTGATGATCATTATTATTAGAGCATTGTCCCATGTGAGGAAATGCTAAATCAATAAAGCCCCTCCATAAAAAGGCCATAGAAAAAGGCCCAGAAAAAGAAAAAAATAGAAAAGAAAAAGGGACAATTGCTACTATCTTTTTCCACACTTGTGCTTCAAAGTAGCACCATGTTCTTCATGATAGAGGGTCTCATGTTTAGTCACTTTCATATACTAGTGGGAATTTTCATTATAGAACTTGGCTTGCATATTCCAACGATGGGGATCGTTGCAGAAAATCAAAAAAATTCCTACGCATCACCAAGATCTATCTATGGAGTCTACTAGCAACAAGAGGGGAGTGCATCTTCATACCTTTGAAGATTGCGATGCAGAAGCGTTACAAGAACGCGGTCGGTGGAGTCGTACACAAAGCAATTCAGATCGCGATCGAATCCGATCTAAGCACCAAACAACGGTGCCTCCGCGTTCAACACACGTGCAGCCCGGTGACGTCTCCCGCGCCTTGATCCAGCAAGGAGAGAGGGAGAGGTTGGGGAAGACTCCGTCCAGCAGCAGCACGACGGCGTGGTGGTGATGGAGGAGCGTGGCAATCCTGCAGGGCTTCGCCAAGCACCGCGGGAGAGGAGGTGTAGTTGGGAGAGGGGAAGGGCTGCGCCCGAGCTTGGGTGCGGCTGCCCTCCCACCCCCCACATATATATAGGGGCAAGGGAGAGGGGGGCCGGCCCCCTCAGATTGGATCTGAGGAGGAGGCGGCGGCCAGGGGGGTTGCTTTGCCCCCCAAGGCAAGGAGGGCGCCCCCTTTAGGGTTTCCCCCCTAACCCTATATCGGTGACCGTATGATGACTTACCATATATAAATCTTTACCTCCGGACCACTCGGGAACTCCTTGTGACATCCGGGATCTCATCCGGGACTCCGAACAACATTCGGTAACCACGTATATCTATTCCTTATAACCTTAGCGTCATCGAACCTTAAGAGTGTAGACCCTACGGGTTCGGGAACCATGCGGACATGACCGAGACATCTCTCCGGCCAATAACCAACAGCGGGATCTGGATACCCATGTTGGATCTCACATGTTCCACGATGATCTCATCGGATGAACCACGATGTCAAGGATTCAATCAATCCCGTATACGATTCCCTTTGTCTAGCGGTATAGTACTTGCTCGAGATTCGATCGTCGGTATACCGATACCTTGTTCAATCTCGTTATGGCAAGTCTCTTTACTCGTTCCGTAACACATCATCCCGTGACCAACCCCTTAGTCACATTGAGCTCATTACGATGATGTCTTACCGAGTGGGCCCAGAGATACCTCTCCGTCTTCGCTTGCTAAAGTATGGATCCTCATCCACTTGCTAATCTCTTTAAGAGATCCAATTATGTTGAACCTATTGCTAGTGAGTTGTGTGCACTAGATTATCTTTATGGGGTTTTGCTTGAAATTTATGAATCTGAAAATTGTGAGGAGTTGTTAAAAGAAAAAGTGATTCATATTAGCTCTTTGAATGAAAAGCATGATTGCAATGATGTTACTATAAATTCTTTTAATGTTAATTGTGTTAATGATATGCAAAACCCTAAGCTTGGGGATGCTAGTTTTGGTATGTCTACTACTTGTTACAATGATCATGATTGGGGTGATTCTTCTTATGATCTTGAAAAATTATTTAATCTCCATAATGAATATGAGATTGATAATAATGTTTGCAATAATATTGAAAGTGGGTTTGGAAGAGTGTCAACTTTAGATCCCACATATTTGGAGAATGTTCAATCTTATGAAATTTTTGATAAAAGTGGGCTTGGAGAGATCATGACTTCAATTAATGTTGCTCCCACTATTTTGGAAGAGTGTCAACTTCGTATGCATGTGGATTGTGTTGAAAATATGTTATGTGATAGCTATTTTCTTGAATTTGATCATGATCCTACATGCAAGTAGTATGAGAGAGGGAAATATGGATGTAGAAATTTTCATGTTACTAATTTACCTCTCGTTATGTTGAGATAACTATTGTTTCTTTCTCCTTCCTTGCGTATGCTAGATCTTGCTTGTCTTGGTAATTTGTTTTCCTATAAGATGCCTATGCATAGGAAGTATGTTAGACTTAGATGTGTTTGTCACATGTTTTATGATGCTCTCTTTGTGCTTCAATTCTTATCTTTCATGTGAGCATCATTGAATTCTCAAGCCTATCTTAATGGCTATAAAGAAAGAGCTTGTTGGGAGGCAACCCAATTTTATATTTTTTGTTTTTGTTGCTGTTAGTGAATAAATATTGCATCTAGCCTCTGATTAGATGTGTTTTCATGGTTTGTTTTGTGTTTGTGCCAAGTAGAACCTTTGGGAAGACTTGTGTGAAGTTTGTATGATCTTGCTGTGAAAAACAAAATCGTTAGCGCTCGCCAAAGTAGTCTTCAGATTTTACTGGAGCGTGCTTTTTAGTTGATTCTTTTTGCAGATGATTGGTAGACAAATTCCGCAAATTTATCAATTTAGTTTGAATTTATTGGAGTTCCAGAAGTAGGCGAAACCTACAGATTATTACAGACTGTTATGTTTTTTGCCAGATTCTGTTTTTCATGTGTTGTTTGCTTATTCCGATGCATCTATGAGTAGTATTGGAGGATATGAACCATAGAGAAGTTGGAACACAGTAGGTTTAACACCAATATAAACAAAGAATGAATTCATTGCTGCACTTTTGAGTAGTGGTTTGCTTTCTTATACTAACGGAGCTCACGAGAATTTTGTCTAAGTTTTGTGTTGTGAAGTTTTCAAGTTTTGAGTATTGCTTTGATGGACTATGGAACAAGGAGTAGTGATACGTCTCCAACGTATCTATAATTTTTGATTGTTCCATGCTATTATATTATCCTTCTAGGATGTTTTATGGGCTTTTATATGAACTTTTATATTATTTTTGGGACTAACCTATTAACCTAGAGCCCAGTGCCAGTTTCTGTTTTTTCCTTGTTTTTGAGTTTTACAGAAAAGGAATATCAAACAGAGTCCAATTGACGTGCCAATTTTTGATGATTTTTTCTGGACCAAAAGAAGCCCCCGAAGTAAAAGAGTTGGGCCAGGAGAGCCACGGGCTGCCCACGAGGGTGGGGGGCGCGCCCTGGGTAGGTGGTCGCACCCCCTATCTCGTGGACAGCCCGGAGGGCCCCCTGACTTGTGCCGTACGCCAAAAAATCCTATAAATACTGAAACCTTCGGAAATTAACCTAGATCGGGAGTTCCGCCGCCGAAAGCCTCTGGTGCCACCGAAAACCAATCTAGACCCGTTCTGGCACCCTGCCGGAGAGGGGGAATCCCTCTCCGGTGGCTATCTTCATCATCCCAGCGCTCTCCATGACGAGGAGGGAGTAGTCCACCCTCGGGGCACAGGGTATGTATCAGTAGCTATGTGTTTGATCTCTCTCTCTCTCTCTCTCGTGTTCTTGAGATGGCACGATCTTGATGTATCGCAAGCTTTGCTATTCTAGTTGGATCTTATAATGCTTCCCCCCCTCTACTCTCTTGTAATGGATTGAGTTTTCCCTTTGAAGTTATCTTATCGGATTGAGTCTTTAAGGATTTGAGAACACTTGATGTATGTCTTGCACGTGTTTATCTGTGGTGACAATGGGATTTCATGTGATCTACTTGATCTATGTTTTGGTGATCAACTTGCGGGTTCCGTGACCTTGGGAACCTATGCATAGGGGTTGGCACACGTTTCCGTCTTGACTTTCCGGTAGAAACTTTGGGGCACTTTTTGAAGTTCTATGTGTTGGTTGAATAGATGTTTCTGAGATTGTGTGATGCATATCATATAATCATGCCCACGGATACTTGAGGTGACAATGGAGTATCTAGGTGACATTAGGGTTTTGGTTGATTTGTGTCTTAAGGTGTTATTCTAGTACGAACTCTATGATAGATTGAATGTTACTACATACTCTGGAATAGATCGACCAGAAAGAATAACTTTGATGTGGTTTCGTACCCTACCATAATCTCTTCGTTTGTTCTCCGCTATTAGTGACTTTGGAGTGACTCTTTGTTGCATGTTGAGGGCTAGTAATATGATCCAATTATGTTATCCTTGTTGAGAGAACTTGCACTAGTGAAAGTATGAACCCTAGGCCTTGTCTACTATCATTGCAACACTGTTTATGCTCAAGTTTACCACTTGCTACCTTGCTGTTTTTATATTTTCAGTTTACAAAAACCTATATCTACCATCCATATTGCACTTGTATCACCATCTCTTCGCCGAACTAGTGCACCTATACAATTTACCATTGTATTGGGTGTGTTGGGGACACAAGAGACTCTTTGTTATTTGGTTGCAGGGTTGTTTGAGAGAGACCATCTTCATCCTATGCCTCCCACGGATTGATAAACCTTAGGTCATCCACTTGAGGGAAATTTGCTACTGTACTACAAACCTACGTTAGTTAGCATTCCACATCAAAAATTCTGTTTTTATCATTTACCTACTCGAGGACGAGTAGGAATTAAGCTTGGGGATGCTTGATACGTCTCCAACGTATCTATAATTTTTTATTGTTCCATGCTATTATATTATCCTTCTAGGATGTTTTATGGGCTTTTATATACACTTTTATATTATTTTTTGGGACTAACCTATTAACCTAGAGCCCAGTGCCAGTTTCTGTTTTTTCCTTGTTTTTGAGTTTTACAGAAAAGGAATATCAAACAGAGTCCAATTGACGTGCCAATTTTTGATGTTTTTTTCTGGACCAAAAGAAGCCCCCGAAGTAAAAGAGTTGGGTCAGGAGAGCCACGGGCTGCCCACGAGGGTGGGGGCGCGCCCTGGGCAGGTGGTGGCGCACCCCTATCACGTGGACAGCCCGGAGGGCCCCCTGACTTGTGTCGTACACCAAAAAAATCCTATAAATACTGAAACCTTCGAAAATTAACCTAGATCGGGAGTTCCGCCGCCGAAAGCCTCTGGTGCCACCGAAAACCAATCTAGACCCGTTCTGGCACCCTGCCGGAGGGGGGGAATCCCTCTCCGGTGGCTATCTTCATCATCCCGGCGCTCTCCATGACAAGGAGGGAGTAGTCCACCCTCGGGGCTGAGGGTATGTATCAGTAGCTATGTGTTTGAACTCTCTCTCTCTCTCTCTCTCTCTCTCTCTCTCGTGTTCTTGAGATGGCACGATCTTGATGTATCGCGAGCTTTGCTATTCTAGTTGGATCTTATAATGCTTCTCCCCTCTACTCTCTAGTAATGGATTGAGTTTTCCCTTTGAAGTTATCTTATCGAATTGAGTCTTTAAGGATTTGAGAACACTTGATGTATGTCTTGCACGTGTTTATCTATGGTGACAAGGGGATATCATGTGATCTACTTGATGTATGTTTTGGTGATCAACTTGCGGGTTTCGTGACCTTGGGAACCTATGCATAGGGGTTGGCACACGTTTTCGTCTTGACTTTCCGGTAGAAACTTTGGGGCACTCTTTGAAGTTCTATGTGTTGGTTGAATAGATGTTTCTGAGATTGTGTGATGCATATCGTATAATCATGCCCACGGATACTTGAGGTGACAATGGAGTATCTAGGTGACATTAGGGTTTTGGTTGATTCGTGTCTTAAGGTGTTATTCTAGTACGAACTCTATGATAGATTGAACGTTACTACAGACTCTTGAATAGATCGATCAGAAAGAATAACTTTGAGGTGGTTTCGTACCCTACCATAATCTCTTCGTTTGTTCTCCGCTATTAGTGACTTTGGAGTGACTCTTTGTTGCATGTTGAGGGCTAGTAATATGATCCAATTATGTTATCCTTGTTGAGAGAACTTGCACTAGTGAAAGTATGAACCCTAGGCCTTATCTACTATCATTGAACATCGTTTATGCTCACATTTACCACTTGCTACCTTGCTGTTTTTATATTGTCAGTTTAGAAAAACCTATATCTACCATCCATATTGCACTTGTATCACCATCTCTTCGCCGAACTAGTGCACCTATACAATTTACCATTGTATTGGGTGTGTTGGGGACACAAGAGACTCTTTATTATTTTGTTGTAGGGTTGTTTGAGAGAGACCATCTTCATCCTACGCCTCCCACGGATTGATAAAGCTTAGGTCATCCACTTGAGGGAAATTTGCTACTGTCCTACAAACCTCTGCACTTGGAGGCCCAACAACGTCTACAAGAAGAAGGGTGCGTTGCAGACATCAAGCTATTTTCTGGCGCCGTTGCCGGGGAGGTTAGTGCTTGAAGGTATATCTTTAGATCTTGCAATCGAATCTTTTAGTTTCTTGTTTTATCACTAGTAAAAAGAAAACTACCAAAAAATGGAATTAAGGTTATCTCATATGCTTCATCTTTTTAATATCTTTCGTGAAAATGATGGAAAGGAAAATTGTGCTCAAGTACTAGAAGAAGAATTACATAGAATGCTTGGCATAAAATATTTGCATGATTGCAATGTTGTTAGTATGAATCCTTTGAATATCCATGATGCTAATGATATGCAAGGCCACAGGCTTGGGGATGCTATGTTTGGTGAAGATGATATGTTTAGTCCCCCAAGTCTTGATGAGCCAATTTATTATGATGAAAGCATGCCTCCTATTTATGATGATTATATTTATGAAAGTGGATTTGGAGAGGTCATGACTTTATTTAGTGATGAATCCACTATATTGGAAGAGGTTCCAATTGATTATGAGAACAAAGTTGCTATCTATGATGATTATTGTGATGACTTGTATTCTATGAAGAATAATGATTACCATGAAACTTGTCATCAAGATTTTAGTTTTCAATTGGATTATGCTTCACATGATAGTTATTTTGTTGAGTTTGCTCCCACTACTATTGATGAGAAGAATTTTGCTTATGTGGAGAGTAGTAAAATTTCTATGCTAGTAGATCATGAAAAGTATGCTTTATGTGATGGTTATATTTTTGAATTCATTTATGATGCTACTGAAAATTATTATGAGGGAGGAACATATGCTTCTACATATTGCAATAATATCAAGTTTTCTCTCTATGTGTTCAAAATCTTGAAGCTATGCTTACTTTGCCTTCCTATGCTAGTTGATTATTGTTCCCATAAGTTGTTTGCTCACAAAATCCCTATGCATAGGAAGTGGGTTAGAATTAAATGTGCTATTCATATGCTTCATGATGCTCCCGTTATGTTTCAACTCTTATCTTTTATGCGAGCATCATTGAAATCATCATGCCTAGCTAGGGGCGTAAAACGATAGCGCTTGTTGGGAGGCAATCCAACTTTATATTTTTTGTTTTTCTTGCTGTTAGGGAATAAATATTGCATCTAGCCTCTGATTAGATGTGGTTTCATTTTTTTTAGTGTTTGTGCCAAGTAGAACCTTTGGGAAGACTTGTGTGAAGTTTATGTGATCTTGCTGTGAAAAACAGAATCGTTAGAGCTCGTTATAGTAGTCTCCAGATTTTACTGGAGCGTTCTTTTTAGTTGATTATTTTTTAAGATGATTGGTAGACAAATTCCGCAAATTTACCAATTTAGTTTGAATTTTTTGGAGTTCCAGAAGTAGGCGAAACCTGTAGATTACTATAGACTATTCTGTTTTTGACAGATTCTGTTTTTGGAGTGTTGTTTGCTTATTCCGATGCATCTATGAGTAGTATTGGGAGGTATGAATCATAGAGAAGTTGGAATACAGTAGGTTTAACACCAATATAAACAAAGAATTAATTAATTTCAGTACCTTTGAGTAGTGATTTGCTTTCTTATACTAACGGAGCTCACGAGATTTTTGTCTAAGTTTTGTGTTGTGAAGTTTTCAAGTTTTGAGTACTGCTTTGATGGACTATGGAACAAAGAGTGGCAAGAGCCTAAGCTTGGGGATTCCCAAGGAACCCCAAGGTAATATTCAAGTACAACCAAGAGCCTAAGCTTGGGGATGCCTCGGTAAGGCATCCCCTCTTTCGTCTTCATCTATCGGTAACTATACTCGGAGCTATATTTTTATTCACCACATGATATGTGTTTTGCTTGGAGCGTCAATTTAGTTTATTTTGTTTTGCTTTCTGTTTGAATAATATCACAAGATCTCAAGTTCTTAAATGTTAAAGAGTCTTCACATAGTTACATAATTATTCAACTACTCATTGATCTTCACTTATATCTTTCGGAGTAGTTTGATATTACTCTAGTGCTTCACTTATATCTTTTAGAGCACAGCGGTGGTTTTATTTTGAAGAAATGGATGAACTCTCATGCTTCACTTATATCCTTTTGAGAGTCTATTATAACAACATGGTAATCTGCTTTGGCTATAAAACTAGCCTTCACATGATATGCATCCAATATCAATGTAGTAAAAACTTTCACACTAAGTGCATTGAATATGATGAGAAGTTGGATGCTTGATAAATGTTTTGAGATATGAGGATAGTGATATTAGAGTCATGCTAGTGGAGTTATTATCAAATTGAGAAATGCTTGTGTTAAGGTTAGTGCTTCCCGTAGCATGCACGTATGGTGAACCGGTATGTGACGAAGTTAGAGCATGAGGTATTTGTAAAGTCTCAACCTTTGTGTGGAGGTCGGGGGCGCGCGATGGTTAACTCCTACCAACCTCCCCCCTAGGACCATGCATTGATTGCTTTGTTTTGATGACTCGTAGATTTTTGCAATAAGTATATGAGTTCTTATGACTAATGCTGAGTCCATGGATTATACGCACTCTCATCCTTCCACCATTGCTAGCCTCTCTTGTACCGCGCAACTTTCGCCGGTACCGTAAAACCCACTATATATCCTTCCTCAAAACAGCCACCATATTATTCCTCAAAACAACCACCATACCTACCTATCATGGCATTTCCATAGCCATTCCGAGATATATTTCCATGCAACTTTCCACCGTTCCATTCATATGACACGCTTCATATTGTCATATTGCCATGCATGATCATGTAGTTGACATCGTATTTGTGGCAAAGCCACCATGCATAATTTTTCATACATGTCACTCTTGTTTCATTGCACATACCGGTACACCGCCGGAGGTATTCATATAGAGTCATACTTTGTTGTAGTATCGAGTTGTAATGAAAGTGTGCTGATCATCATTATTAGAGCATTGTCCCATGGGAGGAAAGGCTAAATCACGAAAGCCTCTCCAAAAAAAAGAAAAAAAGAAAGGCCAAAGAAACAAAAAAGGCCCAACAAAAAAAAGGAAAAGAAAAAAGGGACAATTGCTACTATCTTTTTTCCACACTTGTGCTTCAAAGTAGCACTATGTTCTTCATGATAGAGAGTCTCATGTTTAGTCACTTTTATATACTAGTGGGAATTTTCATTATAGAACTTGGCTTGTATATTCCAACGATGGGCTTCCTCAAATGCCCTAGGTCTTCATGAGAAAGCAAGTTGGATGCACACCCACTAGTTTCTTTTGTCGAGCTTTCATACATTTTTAGCTCTAGTGCATCCGTTGCATGGCAATCCCTACTCACTCACATTGATATCTATTGATGGGCATCTCCATAGCCCGTTGATACGCCTAGTCGACGTGAGACTATCTCCCTCCTTTTTGTCTTCTCCACAACCACCTCTCTATTCCACCTATAGTGCTATGTCCATGGCTCACGCTCATGTATTGCGTGAAAGTTTAAAGGTTTGAAAGAATGGAGTATGAAAACAAGTGCTTGGCTGAAATCGGGGTGGTGCATGATATGAATATTTTGTGTGATAACGAGGGACCATAGACAAACTATATGATCTTGTAGGGATAACTTTCTTTAGCCATAGTATTTTGAGAAGACATGATTGCTTTGTTAGTACGCTTGAAGTAGTATTATTTTTTTATGTAAATATAGACTTTTGTCTTGAATCTTTCATATCTGAACATTCATGCCACAATTAAGAGAATTACATTGAAAAACTACGTTAGTTAGCATTCCACATCAAAAATTCTGTTTTTATCATTTACCTACTCGAGGACGAGTAGGAATTAAGCTTGGGGATGCTTGATACGTCTCCAACGTATCTATAATTTTTTATTGTTCCATGCTATTATATTATCCTTCTAGGATGGTTTATGGGCTTTTATATACACTTTTATATTATTTTTTGGGACTAACCTATTAACCTAGAGCCCAGTGCCAGTTTTTGTTTTTTCCTTGTTTTTGAGTTTTACAGAAAAGGAATATCAAACAGAGTCCAATTGACGTGCCAATTTTTGATGATTTTTTCTGGACCAAAAGAAGCCCCCGAAGTAAAAGAGTTGGGCCAGGAGAGCCACGGGCTGCCTACGAGGGTGGGGGGCGCGCCCTGGGCAGGTGGTGGTACCCCCCTATCTCGTGGACCGCCCGGAGGGCCCCCTAACTTGTGCCGTATGCCAAAAAATCCTATAAATACTGAAACCTTTGGAAATTAACCTAGATCGGGAGTTCCGCCGCTGAAAGCCTCTGGTGCCACCGAAAACCAATCTAGACCCGTTCTGGCACCTTGCCGGAGAGGGGGAATCCCTCTCCGGTGGCTATCTTCATCATCCCGACGCTCTCCATGACGAGGAGGGAGTAGTCCACCCTCGGGGCTCAGGGTATGTATCAGTAGCTATGTGTTTGATCTCTCTCTCTCTCTCTCTCTCTCTCTCTCTCTCTCTCTCGTGTTCTTGAGATGGCACGATCTTGATGTATCACAAGCTTTGCTATTCTAGTTGGATCTCATAATGCTTCTCCCCCTCTACTCTCTTGTAATGGATTGAGTTTTCCCTTTGAAGTTATCTTATCGGATTGAGTCTTTAAGGATTTGAGAACACTTGATGTATGTCTTGCACGTGTTTATCTGTGGTGACAATGGGATATCATGTGATCTACTTGATCTATGTTTTGGTGATCAACTTGCGGGTTCCGTGACCTTGGGAACCTATGCATAGGGGTTGGCACACGTTTTCGTCTTGACTTTCCGGTAGAAACTTTGGGGCACTCTTTGAAGTTCTATGTGTTGGTTGAATAGATGTTTCTGAGATTGTGTGATGCATATCGTATAATCATGCCCATGGATACTTGAGGTGACAATGGAGTATCTAGGTGACATTAGGGTTTTGGTTGATTTGTGTCTTAAGGTGTAATTCTAGTACGAACTCTATGATAGATTGAATGTTACTACGGACTCTGGAATAGATCGATCAAAAAGAATAACTTTGATGTGGTTTCGTACCCTACCATAATCTCTTCGTTTTTTTCCGCTATTAGTGACTTTGGAGTGACTCTTTGTTGCATGTTGAGGGCTAGTAATATGATGCAATTATGTTATCCTTGTTGAGAGAACTTGCACTAGTGAAAGTATGAACCCTAGGCCTTGTCTACTATCATAGCAACACCGTTTATGCTCAAGTTTACCACTTGCTACCTTGCTGTTTTTATATTTTCAGTTTACAAAAACCTATATCTACCATCCATATTGCACTTGTATCACCATCTCTTCGCCGAACTAGTGCACCTATACAATTTACCATTGTATTGGGTGTGTTGGGGACACAAGAGACTCTTTGTTATTTGGTTGCAGGGTTGTTTGAGAGAGACCATCTTTATCCTATGCCTCCCACGGATTGATAAAGCTTAGGTCATCCACTTGAGGGAAATTTGCTACTGTCCTACAAACCTCTGCACTTGGAGGCCCAACAACGTCTACAAGAAGAAGGGTGCGCAGTAGACATCAAGTTGCAAAGGCCTAAGCTTAGGGATGCCCATGGCACCCCAAGTAAATTCAAGATAATCCAAAGCTTAAGCTTGGGGATGCCCGGGGAAGGCATCCCCTCTTTTGTCTTCATCCATCGGTAACTATACTTGGAGCTATATTTTTATTCGCAACATGTTATGTGTTTTGCTTGGAGCGTCTTGTATAATTTGAGTCTTTGCTTGTTAGTTTGCCACAATCATCCTTGCTGGACCCACCTATTTGAGAGAGTTAAATATGGCCTAGAAATTATTAGAACACTCTATGTGTTTCACTTATATCTTTTGAGTTGAATAGTTTTTGCTCTAGTGCTTCACTTATATCTTTTAGAGCACGGTGGTGGTAATATTTTGTAGGAATTGTTGAACTCTCATGCTTCACTTATATCATTTTGAGAGTATATTAAAACAGCATGGTAATGTGTTTAGGCTAAAGAAACTAGTCTTCACATGATAAACATCCAATGTCAATGTAGAAAAAATTTCACACTAAGTGCATTGAATATGATGAGATGTTGGATGCTTGATAATTGTTTTGAGACATGAGGATAGTGATATTAGAGTCATGCTAGTGGAGTTATTATGAAATTGAGGAATACTTGTGTTAAGGTTAGTGATTCCCGTATCATGCACGTATGGTGAACCGCTATGTGACGGAGTTAGAGCATGAGGTATTTGTAGAGTGCCAACCTTTGTGTGGAGGTCGGGGGCGCGCGATGGTTAACTCCTACCAACCTCCCCCCTAGGAGCATGCGTTGATTGCTTTGTTTTGATGACTCGTAGATTTTTGCAATAAGTATATGAGTTCTTATGACTAATGTTGAGTCCATGGATTATACGCACTCTCACCCTTCCACCATTGCTAGCCTCTCT
The DNA here is from genome assembly GCA_902687465.1 of Secale cereale. Classification (NCBI taxonomy): domain Eukaryota; kingdom Viridiplantae; phylum Streptophyta; class Magnoliopsida; order Poales; family Poaceae; genus Secale; species Secale cereale. The sequence continues at coordinate 589,958,603 of LR738710.1, forward strand.
TGTACCGCGCAACTTTCGTCGGTGCCATAAACCCACTATATATCCTTCCTCAAAACAGCCACCCTATTGTTCCTCAAAACAACCACCATACCTACCTATCATGGCATTTCCATAGCCATTCCGAGATATATTTCCATGCAACTTCCCACCGTTCCGTTCATATGACACGCATCATATTGTCATATTGCCATTGCATGATCATGTAGTTGACATCGTATTTGTGGCAAGGCCACCATGCATAATTTTTATACATGTCACTCTTGTTTCATTGCACATACCGGCACACCGCCGGAGGCATTTATATAGAGTCATACTTTGTTGTAGTATCGAGTTGTAATATCGAGTTGTGATGAAAGTGTGATGATCATCATTATTAGAGCATTGTCCCATGGGAGGAAAGGCTAAATCTATAAAGCCCCTCCGCAGAGAAAAGAAAAAAAGGCCAAAGAAAAAAAGAAAGGCCCAAAAAAGGGGAAAAAAGAAAAACAAAAGAAAAGGGACAATTGCTACTATCTTTTTCCACACTTGTGCTTCAAAGTAGCACCATGTTCTTCATTGTAGAGAGTCTCATGCTTAGTCACTTTCATATACTAGTGGGAATTTTCATTATAGAATTTGGCTTGTATATTCCAACGATGGGCTTCCTCAAATGCCCTAGGTCTTCGTGAGCAAGCAAGTTGGATGCACACCCTCTAGTTTCTTTCGTTGAGCTTTCATTCATATTTAGCTCTAGTGCATCCGTTGCATGGCAATCCCTACTCACTCACATTGATATCTATTGATGGGCATCTCCATAGCCCGTTAATACGCCTAGTCGATGTGAGACTATCTCCCTCCTTTTTGCCTTCTCCACAACCACCTCTATTCCACCCATAGTGCTATGTCCATGGCTCACGCTCATGTATTGCGTGAAAATTGAAAGATTTGAAAAGATAGAGTATGAAAACAAGTGCTTGGCTGAAATCGGGGTTTTGCATGATATGAATATTTAGTGTGCTAACGAGGGAGAATAGCCAACACTATATGATTTTGTAGGGATAACTTTCTTTAGCCATAGTATTTTGAGAAGACATGATTGCTTTGTTAGTATTGCTTGAAGTATTATTATTTCTTATGTCGATATAGACTTTTATCTTGAATCTTTCAGATATGAACATTCATGCCACAATTAAGAGAATTACACTGAAAAACTATGTTGGTTAGCATTCCACATCAAAAATCCTTTCTTTATCATTTACCTACTCGAGGACGAGCATGAAGTAAGCTTCGGGGTGCTTGATACGTCTCCAACGTATCTATAATTTTGGATTGTTCCATGTTATTATTTATGAAGTCTTGGATGTTTAATGGGCTTTATCATTCACTTTTATATCATTTTTGGGACTAACCTAGTAACCCAAAGGCCCAGTCCAGATTGCTGTTTTTTTGCCTGTTTCAGGGTTTTGAAGAAAAAGAATATCAAACGGAGTCCAAACGGAATGAAACCTTTGCGAGAGATATTTTTGGAGAAAATCACGCACGCGGAGCTTGAGAACCACGTCAGGGGACAGAGGGCTGGCCCACGAGGGTGGGGGGCGCCCCCCCTTCCCTGGGCGCGCCCCCCTGCCTCGTGGCCCCCTCGAGCGTGCCCCGGTGCCCTCCTTCTTCCTATATAAGTCTACGTACCCCAGAAACTCCGTGAACAGAGATAAAACCCTAATTCCACCGCCGTACCTTCTGTTCCCGTGGAGATCCCATCTTGGAGCCTGTTCCGGAGCTCCACCGGAGGGGGATCCATCACGGAGTCCTTCATCATCATCATCATCGCCCTCACCATGAGTTGTGAGTAGTTTACCACAGACCTTCGGGTCCATAACTAGTATCTAGATGGCTTCTTCTCTCTCTTTGGATCTCAATACAAAGTTCTCCTCGGTCTTCGAGGAGATCTATTCGATGTAATCTCTTTTTGCGGTGTGTTTGTCGAGATCCGATGAATTGTGAATTTATGATCAAGGTTATCTATGAAATATATTTGGTTCTTCTCTGAACTTTTAATGTGTGTTCATAATATCCTTGCAAGTCTCTTCGAATTATTGGTTTGGTTTGGCCTACTAGATCTATAGTTCTTGCAATGGGAGAAGTGCTTGGCTTTGGGTTCAATCTTGCGGTGTCCTTTCCCAGTGAGAGTAGGGGCAGCAAGGCACATATTGTATTGTTGCCATCGAGAATAAAAAGATGGGGTTTATATCATATTGCTTGAGTTTATCCCTCTACATCATGTCATCTTGCTTAAGGCGTTACTCTGTTCTTATGAACTCAATACACTAGATGCATGCTGGATAGCGGTCGATGTGTGGAGTAATAGTTGTAGATGCAGGCAGGAGTCGGTCTACTTGTCTCGGACGTGATGCCTATATACAATGATCATGCCTAGGTAGTCTCATAATTATTCTCTTTTCTATCAATTGCTCGACAGTAATTTGTTTACCCGCCGTAGAATATCGCTATCATGAGAGAAGCCACTAGAGAAAACTATGGCCCCCAGGTCTATTCTCAACATATCAATCTACATCTACTTTACTTTTACCGCTTTTATTTGTTGTTCTTATAAACTAAAAATACCAAAAATATAAACTATCATCTCTATCAGATCTCACTTCCGTAAGTGACAGTAAAGGGATTGACAACCCCTTATCGCGTTGGCTGCGAAGTTCTTATTTGTTTGTGCAGGTGCGAGGGAGTAGCGCGTGGTCTCCTACTGGATTGATACCTTGGTTCTCAGAAACTGGGGAAATACTTACGCTACTATGCTGCATATCACTTTCCTCTTTGAGGGAATACAACGCAAGCTCAAGTGTGGACCCCCGGAACCCCTTCGGTGGTCCGGGTACAATACACCCCCTCCCCCCCCCCCGAATTATTCCAGTGACCGTATGATGACTTCCCATATATAAATCTTTACCTCCGGACCACTCCGAAACTCGTCGTGACGTCTGGGATCTCATCGGGGACTCCGAACAACATTCGGTAACCACGTATATCTATTCCCTATAACCCTAGCGTCATCGAACCTTAAGTGTGTAGACCCTACGGGTTCGGGAACAATGCAGACATGACCGAGACATCTCTCTGTCCAATAACCAACAGCGGGATCTGGATACCCATGTTGGCTCCCACATGTTCCACGATGATCTCATCAGATGAACCACGATGTCAAGGATTCAATCAATCCCGTATACGATTCCCTTTGTCTAGCGGTATAGTACTTGCCCTAGATTCGATCGTCGATATACCGATACCTTGTTCAATCTCGTTATGGCAAGTCTCTTTACTCGTTCCGTAACACATCATCCCGTGACCAACCCCTTAGTCACATTGAGCTCATTACGATGATGTCTTACCGAGTGGGCCCAGAGATACCTCTCCGTCATACGGAGTGACAAATCCCAGTCTCGATTTGTGCCAACCCAACATATGCTTTCGGGGATACCCGTAGTGTACCTTTATAGCCACCCAGTGTAACACCCCAAAAATATTTATTTGGAGTTTTGAAAACTTTTTCAAATTTTAGCTAGGATTTAAAATTTTCTTGGAGGGTTCTGTTTGAAGGGTGAATTTATTTGATTTAATTATTTTGGAGGTTTTCAAAACTATTTCTTTCTAAAGAATTTTTGGTTCTGGTTATTTAATTTTCAAAGGCAAAAGCCTTTTTCCACCTCCTCTAGCACCCTAAACCACTCCAAATATTTTTATGCCACTCCAAGACTTACCTCTCAAGTCATGCACATCTTCTATGATATTATCCAACTCCTTTCCACTCCACAAAAATATTTCTTCTATATATTTTAAATTCCAAAGATGGAATTTGAAATAATCATAGTTTCTTGACTTTACAAAGGAACTATATTTTTCTATAACTCTTTTGCCACACCAAAATTATCCCTACATATACATGGTACCCTTAACCCATTTCTTCAAAAACATTTGGTCCCACAGTTCAAAAATTTCAATTTCTATTCAATTCAAATTTGGTCCAGAAATCAATTTTCTGCTCCAAATCATTTCCAAACTCCACCAAAAATCTTGGCCTTCTGGCAAATTCATTTTTGAGTAACCACACACCACCACAGCAAATCCCATGATCAACTAAGATGTTTAACACCCCATAGCATTTCATCAAACACTTGGCATGCATACTGTTCATAACTGAATTTAATTCAGTTAACTGAACTAGTTCAGCCGACAGGGGCCGGCGATGCCGTGCACTCCTCTCCTTCCCCTCCCGCACGGCGTCGTCGCCCGCCTTCAATGCCGCCGCGCCCCTGGCCCATCGCCCAGCCTCTCCACGCCGGTGAGCTGGCAGCTGGCCGGTGCAGCCACCCCCGAGTTCATCCACGGCGAGGCCGAGCGGATCGCCTCGGCCACCGGCCTCCATTCACTGCGCCGCATCTCCCCTACCTACTCTCCCGCCCACGCGTCGTTCTCCCTCGCCTCTCCGCACAACGGATGCACCGACCACGCCGCCCCGGGCCCGTATGGCAGTCGCCGGAGCTGGCCACGCCGCCGCACCCGTGCGGGACAGCGCATCACGGACGTGGCCAACGAGCCCGAGCCCGTCCAAGCGGAGGCTTCTGGCGAACTCCACCGGCCTCTTAATTGCCTCGTCGCCCCTGACCACCGGCCAAAACCAACCACGGCAATCAAATTTACTCCGGCGACCTCCGCCCGTCTCGGCCATCCTCGACTCGCCTATAAAAGGGACCCCCGACCCCCTCCAGCTTCACGTTTCGCCTCCACCACCACCCACTCTTCCTCCTAGCCACCCACCCGGCCACGAGAGGGTCTTCTTCTCCCTCTCCGGCCACCGCTCCGCCGCCTCTGCCCACGAGCCAAACCTCGCCCCTACTCCACCAGAGCCACCCAAACTCCGCCTATCCACCTCTTTTCCACCACCATGCCGAACCCCTAAGCCAATTTCAACCCCAAAGCCTTCTCCGACGAGCCCCAACTCCACCCGAACCACCGTCCGCCGGCGTCGAGCTCACCGCCGTTCAGGTGATCGCCGGTGGCCACCACCACCACCCACGGATGCGGAAGTCCACGCTGGTCACACTGCGACCAGCGCCGGGCTCTGAAACCCCGGCGATCGTCGCCGGCGATCGCCGCCTCCCCTCTGCACACGCGCGCGAGCGCGCTCAAATTCAAACCTGATGGGTGGCCCCCACCCGTCAGCTCTCTCTCTCTATTTTTTTGTGTTCAGCGAAGGCGTACTCTACGCTTTACGCCTTCTCCACTGGAAGGCGTATTCGCTGCCGAACCGTTTTCTTTTAAAACAGCCCAGGGGCTTCTGTTTTGCAGAAAGACCCCTGGTTTTAAAAAGTTAATAGCTTTTAAACTATAAATCCAAATGAGTTGATTCTTTTTGCTAAAATTTTCTTTTCCTCTCTAGTTTTTTTTGGATTTATTTAAAAATATTTTGAGAACATTTTTCTGTTCTGTGTGGGAATTCTTATTCGAATTCAAATTTGAATTTTCAGAAAAAGAAGAAGGATCTTTTGCTGGAAATTCAGAGGGGTTTTCTCCTGACTATTTTGGACAAGGCAAGCATTATTGAACCTGGGATATGGTGTTTGCATTTTTGCATGGTTACATAGTTTGGTATTGCAATGCATATGTTGCATGTTACATCACATGTGTGTGCATGGTCATGTCACCCTTTTTCCTTTGCTTGCATATTACACTAGCATCTCTCTGACATACATATGGTTACTTGATGGCAGAAATTTTGCTGCTGGTTTGGACGTGCCGGTGGGCACGGTCCTTTGTTGACACAGTGGTGTCGTGTGATATTGATAGAGAATACTGGTGATATTTTAATAATACCTCCTGAGTCTGCCTAGATCGAGTCTTGCTCTATACACCTAGCTGTACACCGTGCTGCCACGGGTCCTTCCGAAAGGAGGGTACGGCCTAGTAAGTTGATAACCCCTGTTCGGGTGCACACCACCCAGATAACTACGATGAAGGTTGTAGCCTGTCATCGGGTCAGGGGCATGGGTGTTTCCGGTTGTAGCCGAGAGGGGGGCACCCCTTGTAATCCGCGCGTTTAATAGTGATCCCATGCTTTTCGGAGGTTGTAGCCTCCCTGACTTAAGGTTTCTGGAGCGATGCTGTGGGTGATTCCTGGCATCTGGTCGGTGTGTGAGCGTCAGGCGTGTTTTCAACCCAAAGTCCGTATTGGGTATTAGCCAGTGCACGATGCTGACTAAGGAAATCCCATGCGCGTGGGTAAAGAGTACACCCTCTGCAGAGTTATATCTATTCGAATAGCCGCATCCACGGTCAAGGATTTGGTTGGGTGGGTCAAGTATCGGTCCCGGTGTCAGTCTCTGGAGGAAAAATAATATACTTGAGCACGTTTATGTTTGCATGAAATTCTTGTCGCAGTTAGTATTATCATGAATTTATTTATGATGAAAATTATGCTTATGGACTAATCCTATGATTTTATTTTTTACTTCCAGAGTGTCTCAGGGGCTGGCTAGACTACCCCGGACACTCGCATTTATTTTTAAGTCCTTTTGTGGCGTCCCTCGAGTGTCAGGCGGTTTATCACGCCACTACTCTTGTGGATACCCGACTGGCATTTCTTTTAAGTCCTTTTTGTGGCGTCCCTCGAGTGTCAGGCGGTTTATCACGCCGCTACTCTTGTGGATACCCGACTGGCATTTCTTTTAAGTCCTTTTTGTGGCGTCCCTCGAGTGTCAGGCGGTTTATCACGCCACTACTCTTGTGGACACCCGACTGGCATTTATTTTCAAGTCCTACCGTGGTGTCACTTGACATCCGACCGACTTTTCTCTTATTTATATTTATTGTTGACACTAATATTTATTTCTGTACGAACCATGTTTTACCATACCAAGTTGTGATAATTGTTGCATGCTTGTAGTTCATCTACCATGGCATTCGCATTTGATATATCTTATGTTCATAATGTTTGCGAGTACATTCAAAAGTACTCACTGGCTTGTCCCTGGCTATTTACTTGGCCAGACTTGGAGGAGGACGAGCTTTTGGAGGAGAATTGCGCTAGCGAGGCCGACGCTTAGAAGGTTCCCAGTCAGCACACCTGTGTCATGGAGTCTATCACTTGTATCATCCGTCAAGCTTCCGCCACACCAATAAAATAGTCAAGCCTCACACTGACGCTTGACTCTATGATATTATACCAGTGTTGAGTTCCACCACCCACTGTCACATTCCGCCACTTTAGTGCATTGAGTTTTTGTAATAAATTGTTGAGTCACCCTGACTCAGCCCTGTGTAACATTATTGTATTGTACTGGTTATCTATATCAAGGTTGTCCACTGGTTGTTCTTGGAGCCAGTGTGACTTAAGGCTATTCTGTGATTTATTTCCCAGAAATGAGCCTGACACCCAGTTACGTTGTGACATTTGGCACACCCAAAGTACTCCTACGGCATCCGGGAGTTGCACAATCTCATGGTCTAAGGAAAGGATACTTGACATTGGAAAAGCTTTAGCATACGAACTACACGATCTTGTACTAGGCTTAGAATTGGGTCTTGTCCATCACATCATTCTCCTAATGATGTGATCCCGTTATCAATGACATCCAATGTCCATGGTTAGGCAACCGTAACCATCACATCATTTTCCTAATGATGTGATCCCGTTATCAATGACATCCTATGTCCATGGTTAGGAAACCGTAACTGGCTAGTCAACTAGAGGCTTACTAGGGACATGTTGTGGTCTATGTATTCACACATGCATTACTGTTTCGGGATAATACAATTAAAACATGAACAATAGACAATTATGATGAACAAGGAAATATAATAATAACCATTTTATTATTGCCTCTAGGGCATATTTCCAACTGAAGGTATACCCAATAGTTTCCTTAGGGTATCCTATGAATACGCATCTTTCCGATTTGGGTTCGAGCTTTTTAGGTTGAAGTTTCTTTACATAAGCATCGCAACCCCAAACTTTTAGAAACGACAACTTAGGTTTCTTCCCAAACCATAGTTCATACGGTGTCGTCTCAACGGATTTATACAGTGCCCTATTTAAAGTGAATGCGACAGTCTCTAAAGCATAACCCCAAAATGATAGCGATAAGTCGGTAAGAGACATCATAGATCGCACCATGTCCAAGAGAGTACGATTACGACGTTCAGACACACCGCTACGCTGTGGTGTTCCAGGCGGCGTCAGTTGTGAAACAATTCCACATTTCCTTAGGTGCGTGCCAAATTCGTGACTTAAATATTCTCCTCCATGATCTGATCGTAAGAACTTTATTTATCTGTCACGTTGATTCTCAACCTCATTATGAAATTCCTTGAACTTTTCAAAGGTCTCAGACTTGTGTTTCATTAGGTAGACATACCCATATCTACTCAAGTCATAAGTGAGGGTGAGAACATAACGATAACCACCACGATCCTCAATGCTCGTTGGACCACACACATTAGTATGTATGATTTCCAACAAGTTGGTTGCTCACTCCATTGTTCCGGAGAACAGAGTCTTGGTCATCTTGCCCAAAAGGCATGGTTCGCACGTGTCAAATGATTCATAATCAAGAGACTCCAAAAGTCCATCCGCATGGAGCTTCTTCATGCGTTTGACACCAATATGACCAAGGCGGTAGTGCCACAAGTATGTGGGACTATCATTATCAACTTTACATCTTTTGGCATTCACAGTATGAATATGTGTAACATCACGTTCGAGATTCAATAAAAATAAACCATTGACCAGCAGGGCATGACCATAAAACATTTCTCTGATATAAATAGAACAACCATTATTCTCATATTTAAATGAGTAGCCATCTCGCATTAAACGAGATCCAGATACAATGTTCATGCTCAAAGCTGGTACTAAATAACAATTGTTGAGGTTTAAAACTAATCCCGAAGGTAGATGCAGAGGTAGCGTGTCGATGGCGATCACATCGACCTTGGAACCATTCCCGACGCGCATCGTCACCTCATCCTTCGCCAGTCTCCGCTTATTCCGCAGCTCCTACTTTGAGTTACAAATGTGAGCAACTGCACCGGTATCAAATACCCAGGAGCTACTACGAGCGCTGGTAAGGTACACATCAATAAAATGTATATTGCATATACCTTTGACGTTGCCGGCCTTCTTATCTGCTAAGTATTTGGGGCAATTCCGCTTCCAGTGACCCGTTCCCTTGCAATAAAAGCACTCTATCTCAGGCTTGGTTCCATTCTTTGGCTTCTTCCCGGCAACTGGCTTACCGGGTGCGGCAACTTCCTTGCCGTCCTTCTTGAAGTTCTTTTTACCCTTGCCCTTCTTGAACTTAGTGGTTTTATTTACCATCAACACTTTATGTTCCTTTTTAATTTCCACCTCCGCTGATTTCAGCATTGAATATAACTCGGGAATGGACTTCTCCATCCCTTGCATATTGTAGTTCATCACAAAGCTCTTGTAGCTAGGTGGAAGCGACTGAAGGATTCTGTCAACGACTGCGTCATCTGGGAGGTTAACTCCCAGCTGAGACAAGCGGTTGTGCAACGCAGACATTCTGAGTATATGCTCACTTACAGAACTATTTTCCTCCATCTTACAACTGTAGAACTTGCTAGAGACTTCATATCTCTCAACCCGGGCATGAGCTTGGAAAACCATTCTCAGCTCTTGGAACATCTCATATGCTCCATGTTGCTCAAAATGCTTTTGGATCCCCGATTCTAAGCTGTAAAGCATGCCACACTGAACCAGAGAGTAATCATCACTACGCGACTGCCAGGCATTCATAACGTCCTGAGTTGCTGGGAAAACGGGTGCGTCACCTAGCGGTGCTTCAAGGACATATGCTTTCTTGGCAACTATGAGGATGATCCTCAAGTAACGGACCCTATCCGTATAGTTGCTACCATCGTCTTTCAGCTTGGTTTTCTCTAGGAACACGTTGAAGTTGAGGGCAACATTAGCGTGTGCCATTTGATCTACAAGACATATTGTAAAGATTTTAGACTATGTTCATGATAATTAAGTTCTTCTAACAAATTTAATGAACTCCCACTCAGATAGACATTTCTCTAGTCATCTAAGTGATACATGATCCGAATCGACTAGGCCGTGTCCGATCATCACGTGAGATGGACTAGCCATCAACGGTGAACATCTTCATGTTGATTGTATCTTCTATACGACTCATGTTCGACCTTTCGGTCTTCCGTGTTCCGAGGCCATGTCTGTACATGCTAGGCTCGTCATGTCAACCTAAGTGTATTGCATGTGTAAATCTGGCTTACACCCGTTGTATGGGAACGTTAGAGCCTATCACACCCGATCATCACGTGGTGCTTCGGAACAACGAACCTTAGCAACAGTGCACAGTTAGGGGGGGACACAATTCTTGAATATTTAGTGAGATATCATCTTATTTATGCTACCGTCGTTCTAAGCAAATAAGATGTAAAACATGATAAACATTACATGCAATCAAATAGTGACATGATATGGCCAATATCATTTTGCTCCTTTTGATCTCCATCTTCGGGGCTCCATGATCATCATCGTCATCGGCATGACACCATGATCTCCAACCTCGTGTCTTCATGAAGTTGTCTCACCAAACGTTACTTCTACTACTATGGCTAACGGTTAGCAATAAAGTAAAGTAATTACATGGCGTTTTCAATGACACGCAGCTCATACAATATAATAAGACAACTCCTATGGCTCATGTCGGTTGTCATACTCATCGACATGCAAGTCATGATTCCTATTACAAGAACATGATCAATCTCATACATCACATATATAATTCATCACATCCTTTTGGCCATATCGCATCACACGGCACATGCTGCAAGAACAAGTTAGACGTCCTCTAATTGTTGTTGCAAGTTTTTACGTGGCTGCTATAGGTTTCTAGCAAGAACGTTTCTTACCTACGCCAAAAACCACAACGTGATATGCCAATTAATATTTAGCCTTCATAAGGACACTTTTCATCGAATCCAATCCGACCAAAGTGGGAGAGACAGACACCCGCTAGCCACCTTATGCAACTAGTGCATGTCAGTCGGTGGAACCTGTCTCACGTAAGCGTACGTGTAAGGTCGGTCCGGGCCGCTTCACCCCACGATACCGCCGAATCAAGATAAGACTAGTAACGGCAAATAAATTGACAAATCGACGCCCACAACAACATGTGTTCTACTCATGCATAGAAACTACACATACACCTAGCTCATGATGCCACTGTTGGGGATCGTTGCAGAAATTCAAAAAAATTCTACGTGTCACCAAGATCTATCTATGGAGTGACTAGTAAGGAGAGAGCGGAGTGCGTCTTCATACCTTTGAAGATCACGTTACGGAAGCGTTACAAGAACACGGTCGATGGAGTCGTACACGAAGCGATTCAGATCGCGACCGAATTCGATCTAAGCACCGAACAACGGTGCCTCAGCGTTCAACACACGTGCATCCCGGTGACGTCTCCCACGCCTTCATCCAGCAAGGAGAGACGGAGAGGTTGGGGAAGACTCCATCCAGCAGCAGCATGACGGTGTGGTGGTGGTGGAGGAGCGTGGTACTCCGACAGGGCTTCGCTAAGCTTCGCAGGAGAAGAGGAGGAGTTGAGAGGGGGGAGGGCTGCGCCAGGCAATGCTGCGGTTTCCCTCCCACCCCCCACTATATATAGGGGCAAGGGAGAGGGGGACCGGCCCCCTCAGATCCAATTTGAGGGGGGCGGCAGCCAGGGGAGGAGGCTGCCCCCAAGCCAAGGGGGGCGCCCCCCCTTAGGGTTTCCCCCCAACCCTAGGCGCCTTGGGCCCTTGGGGGGAGGGGCGCACCAGCCCACCAGGGGCTGTTCCCCCCTTTGCTTAGTCCACTTGGCCCGCCGAGTAGGTGGCCTCACCCGATGGACCCCCGGACACCTTCCGGTGGTCCCGGTACAATACCGGTGACCCCCGAAATCACTTCGGTGACCAAAACGGGACTTCCCATATACAACATTCGGTAACCACGTACATATATTTCCTATAACCCTAGCATCATTGTACCTTACGTGTGTAGACCCTATGGGTTCGGGGACCATGCAGACATGACCGAGACATCTCTCCAGCCAATAACCAACAGCGGGATCTGGATACCCATGTTGGCTCCCACATATTCCACGATGATGTTATCGGATGAACCACAATGTTGGGGATTCAATCAATCCCGTATATGATTCTCTTTGTCTACTGGTATAGTACTTGCCCGAGATTCGATCGTCGGTATACCGATACCTTGTTCAATCTCATTACCGGCAAGTCTCTTTACTCATTCCGTAACACATCATCCCGTGACCAACTCCTTAGTAACACAGAGCTCATTACGATGATGTCTTACCGAGTGGGCCCAGAGATACCTCTCCGTCATACGGAGTGACAAATCCCAGTCTCGATTCGTGCCAACCGAACAGATGCTTTCGGGGATACCTGTAGGGTACCTTTATAGCCACCCAGTTATGTTGTGACGTTTGGCACACCCAAAGTACTCCTACGGCATCCGGGAGTTGCACAATCTCATGGTCTAAGGAAAGGATACTTGACATTGGAAAAGCTTTAGCATACGAACTACACGATCTTGTGCTATGCTTAGGATTGGGTCTTGTCCATCACATCATTCTCCTAATGATGTGATCCCGTTATCACTGACATCCAATGTCCATAGTCAGGAAACTGTAACCATCTATTGATCAACAAGTTGGTCAACTAGAGACTCACTAGGGACATGTTGTGGTCTATGTATTCACACATGTATTACGATTTCCGGATAACACAATTATAGCATGAACGATTGACGATTATCATGAACAAGGAAATATAATAATAACCATTTAATTATTGCCTCTATGGCATATTTCCAACAAAAGCATGGCACACTAAACTATAGAGTAGTCATTAGATCGAGCTTGCCAGACGTTCATAACATCTGCTTCAGCTCCTGCAGCAGGCGCGTCACCTAGCGGTGCATCAAGGACATAATTCTTTTGTGCAACAATGAGGATAATCCTCAAGTTACGGACCCAGTCCGTGTAGTTGCTACCATCATCTTTCAACTTAGGTTTCTCTAGGAACGCATTAAAATTCAAGAGAACGGTAGCACGGGCCATTGATCTACAACATAGATATGCAAATACTATCAGGACTAAGTTCATGATAAATTAAGTTCAATTAATCAAATTACTAATGAACTCCTAATTAAATTAACATCCCTCATGTTAACTAAGTGATACACGATCCAAATCAACTAAACCATGTCCGATCATCACGTGAGATGGAGTAGTCATCAATGGTGAACATCTCTATGTTGATCATATCTACTATATGACTCATGTTCGACCTTTCGGTCTCTAGTGTTCCGAGGCCATGTCTGTACATGCTAGGCTCATCAAGTTTAACCCAAGTATTCCGCGTGTGTAAAACTCTCTTACACCCGTTGTATGTGAACGTAGAGTCTATCACACACGATCATCATGTGGTGTCTCGAAACGACGAACTATAGCAACGGTGCATACTCAGAGAGAACACTAATATCTTGAAATTTAGTTAAGGGATCATATTATAATGCTAGCGCCGATCTAAGAAAAATAAGATGCATAAAGGATAAACATCACATGCAATCAAAATATGTGACATGATATGTCCATCATCATCTTGTGCTTTTGATCTCCATCTCCAAAGCATCGTCATGATCTCCATCGTCACCGGCTCGACACCATGATCACCACCGTTCCATCGTGGTCTTCTTGCTAAATATTGCTTCTACAAATATTGCTAACTCATAGAGATAAACTAAAGCAATAACATGGCGTTTGCAATTCATACAATAAAGAGACAACCATAAGGCTCCTACCGGTTGCCGATAATTTACAAAACATGATCATCTCATACAATAACATATAACTCATCACGTCTTGACCATATCACATCACAACATGCCCAACAAAAACAAGTTAGACGTCCTCTACTTTGTTGTTGCAAGTTTTATGTGGCTGCTACGGGCTTCTAGCAAGAACCGTTCTTACCTACGGCACAAAAACCACAATGGTGGTTCATCAAGTTTGCTGTTTTAACCTTTAACAAGGACCGACCGCAGTCAAATTTGATTCAACTAAAGTAGGAGAAACAGACACCCGCTAGCCACCTTTATGCAAAACAAGTTGCACGTGTCGGTGGAACCGGTCTCATGTATGTGGACATCTAATGTTGGTCCAGACCGCTTCATCTTACAATACCGCCGAATCAAAATAAGACGTTGGTGGTAAGCAGTATGACCATCACCGCCCACATCTCATTTGTGTTCTACTCGTGCATATCATCTACGCATAGACCTAGCTCATGATGCCACTGTTGGGTAACGTTGCCTGGAAAACAAAAAATTTGTATGCACACGCAAGATCTATCCATGGAGATGCATAGCTACGAGAGGGGGAGAGCATCATCATACCCTTGAAGATCGCTAAGGGGAAGCATTTATCAACGCGGTTGATGTAGTCGTACACCTTCACGATCCGTCCCGATCAAGTACCGAACGTACGTCACCTCCGCGTTCAGCACATGTTCAGCTTGATGACGTCCTCGCCTTCTTGATCCAGCTAGATGGGCAAAGTAGTAGATGACTTCCGGCAGCACGACGGCTTGGTGACTGTTGGTGATGAAGAACAATCTCCGCAGGGCTTCGCCAAACACTAAAGAAACTATACGGAGCATAAACTAGAGGGTACGGGGTTGCCGGCACACGGCTTGGTGAATCTTGATGTGTCTTGGGTGCTAGCCCTACCCCTCTATTTATATGTTGAGCCCTAGGGTCGAAACTTGGAGCAAAACCCTCCTCAAAGTCGGTTTTACCTGAAAGGCAAGAGTCCTACTCGGACTCTATGTAATGCCCCGGATGTAATACTTTCCCTTTTGGGTATATAATATATCTCCGGCTTCATCTATTTCCATTCCGGGTTCTTTGTCTTTCGGGTTTCGTCGTTTTGTTGTGCGAGTGTGTGGCATTCATTCATATCATGTAGACATGTGCATCGCATTGCATTTGTGTTGCCGGTTGCATCCGGTTCCACGCGGTCCTTCCCGTTGTCCGTTTCGCGTTCCGGAGCTCCCTCACGTGTCCGTGACGTCCCGTAGGCCTACTTTGTTGTTTGGGCGTGTAACGTTACCGGTGTGCCGCGAGGTTCTGGTGTGTGTTGTTGTTTTGTTGTGTGCAACCCGCCTCTCAAATCTCGTCGCGTTTGGACTCCGTTGGTTTTCCCATCCGATGTTCGTGTGGGTCCAAAGTGCCTTTACTTTGTGTCCCAGAAACACCCCTACTGCAGTCTACTACTTTCTCCTAGGCCCTTCTAAACTACCCCCGCGATCGGATCCGTCGAATCACGATCGGAGGGCTCCTAACGCCCCCAAATCCCCTAACCCTAAAAATCTGCTATATTTAGACCCCCTAGTCTATTTTGGCATCCCTAACCCTAGCCCCTTCTTCCTCCTCTCTTCTCTTCATTTTTTTTCTTCAGATCCAAAACTCCATCTGCCACTTGGCCTTTTTCTCCCGAGGGAATCAGCGCCGCCGCAGCTGATCGATCTGACCGATCGATCCATCGCCAAGTCAACGCCACTTCGCCCGCCAGGCCTCGAGCCTCCGCACATCGCACCGCATCCATCGATCTCCAGGCTCGGGGAGCCCGGGGGACCGCATCGCCGCAGCCGATTCCCCGCAGGCCGGCCTCGCCATCGCCCGCCGAGCGAGCGCCGCGACTCCTCCTGGGCCCCGAGGCCCACCTCCACCATCCCACCACCGCGCCAGCAGGTGCGGGCCTCCCGTCCCGCCGCTCCTCCGCCAGGCGCCAAGGCCCGTCTCCCCACCGCGCCAGCTGGGCCGGCTCCTCCCGTCCAGCGGGTCCAGGCCGCCTCCGCGGGCCGCCTCCACCGCCGCCAGGCTCCGCCGAGTCGGGCCGCCGTGCCACCCGCCGCCCTTCTTCGCCTGGGCCGGATCGGGCCAGATCCGCCCGGGCCCGTTTTTTTTTTCCAGATCAGGTTGACTCCCCCTCTTTTATCTCTAAGTCCCAGATCTGTTATTCTGTGATGCTATCTTTCAACTGTCGTAACTTTTAGTGTGGTGCTCCGTTTCGCGCATGTAGCATGTCCAGACGTTCGTGGAGACTTGCTCTACGTTTTATCTGTTATTGTCATGCATGTTAGAGATCATCTAGGTGCTTGTTTTGCTGTTGCAAGAGTGCATCGTGATATAAACTGCTTCTATGTGATGTTTTTATGTCATCTTTGCCATGTGATATCTTTTAGCTCGTTTGTCCGAATGATGCAAATGACATGTCCACGTGTTCGTCTTGCCATGATCTACATGTTGTATGTGCTAGGTAGCATGATAGATTTATTCTTGCCATGTTTATCATCGTTGCAAAGTGCCATGTGGCTGTGATGTTGTTTCACTTGTTATGAAATGCCATCTTGTTGAGCTCGTTGCTATCGTTGTGTTTATCTCCATGAAGCATGCTTGTGTGTTTCGGGATCACCTTCATGTGTACTTTGATGAGGTGCTTACCGCTTGCCATGTTTAGTTTCGAGGTGACTTAAACATGCTCTTTTATATGCCATGATGAAATTGCTGTTTTAGGACTTGGTGGATTTTCACTAAGTCTGAAATCTGTAACGTTCCGATGCCATGTTCGTGTGATGTTCTAGGACAAACCATGTTAGTTTTGGAGTGGATCTTGATTGTTCCTTGTAGTATATATTGTTGTCTTTCCATTCATGTTCTCACATGTCTATTTGAGTGGCTGTAGCATGTTTATCTTTTGCTCCAAAGTTTCAATAAAACTCTGCTGCCAGAATTTTATTGTCAAGTTCAATATGTCCAAGATCATTGCTATTGATCCGTGGCTCCTTCGGGGGTGCACCTTTGGACTTAGTTGCTGTAGTATATGTCTAGTTTGTGTTCATGTCCTTTGCCATGATATTTGAGTGCTGTAGCTTAATTATTTTGAGCTCCGAATTTGCTATGATGCTGTAATTTTTAGTTTTCGCTCATTTCTTGTTTCGGGCATAACTTTTAGCCCGTAACTCCGATTTCAGCGAATCTTATATGAAACTTGATTGTTTTTCTGTGTAGATTAATAATATCAGATTGTTATCATGTTTTGAGGTGTTTTGCTTGAGTGCTATTTTACGTGCTCCGTGTGCATCCTTAGTGCATCCATCATGCATTCATCTTTTTCGAGTGCGCATTGCATCTTGTTGATTGGTGCTTGGTGTGATTGTTTTGCTTAGAGCCGGAAGCAGAGTCCGAGTTCGAGTACGAGCACGAGGTTTCCAATGAGGTTGAGCACGAGGACCCTTCTTACGATCCGAACGACTTCTCTTCAGGCAAGATGACCGAACCCCGATAACATTACTATCTTTGCCTATTGCTAGTAGTTCCGCTCTATAGTTTTGCCTCGATGCCCATGATCTTCTTGTCACCCTCCTACTTGTAGACCATTGCCATGTTTAACCAACCTACCTATGCAAACCGTTGCTTGGCTAAGTACGCTTCGCTCAACCCTTCTTATAGCGTTGCTAGTTGCAGGTGAAGATCGAAGATGCTTGCTTCATGTTGAAGTTTGGTTGGGTTATATCACACTATATAAATGCTTAAAATGAAATCATCTATATATTGGCAAGGGTGGAAGGCTAAGCCTTTTGCTTGGTGATTTGTTCCACTCATGCCGTTAGGAACCGTATAAACCGGTGTTATGTTCCTTGATTATGCGTTCCTAACACGGTTGGGGTGTATGGGACCCCCTCGATAAACCGCTAAGTGCTAAGTCTTTTCCAGCAAGTCCCAACATTGGTACTATTCGCCTAAACAACTAAAACTTTCTGAGGGAGTAATTAACCCGAGGCTTAATTAATTCAACCCCCCCTGGGCCAGTGCTCGACTTGAGTGTTGGTCGAAAAAAGAGCCACTTGCGGATACCACCCAGTTCGCTGGGATCTTCGGTATCTGTACGTACTGCTCATCCGGTCGTGGCCTGAGACTAGATACGCGCGGCTACTATCAGGGTGTCGGCACGCCGGGAGGATTTGCTGGATTAGCCTTACCTTAGCTCGGTATATCTTGAGCACGGGATTCCGAGAATACTCGGGTCTTCCCACTTTGGAGTTGCGACTCCGCGGATCGTGGGCTTGTAATGGGTCAAGTTGGAACACCCCTGCAGGGTTTTGAACTTTCGAAAGCCGTGCCCGCGGTTATGTGGCAGATGGGAGCTTGTTAATATCCGGTTGTAGATAACTTGACACAATGTTTCAAATACACTACCAGCGTGTGTTCCGTGACTGTCAATTTCCGAATAGGGATTCGGGAGTTGAACACGGAGGGGTTATGTTTGTTGAGCTTGTAGCTAGGATCACTTCGTGATCACTTCTCGTCCGAGGCTTTCTCTTCTCGCTCTCACTCAAGTAAGCTAGTTGCTAGTTGCTGCTGCAGACACTTATTCTTTTCTTCAGCCTTTATCCTCTCCCAAAGGCTTAAATAGTCTTGTTACCCTGGAACGGGATTGCTGAGTCCTCTGTGGCTCACAGTTACTTCACCACACCAGATGCAGGTCCAGTTGTGAGCTATCCAGGTGATGGCACCAAGCTGGATTGGGAGTACGACGAGGAGCGTAGTCGGTACTATGTGCGATATCCGGATGATCAGTAGTGGAGACTCCTACTAGGATTCGATCCGCCTGTGGTTTATTTATTTCAGTTTGGTATCTTGCATTTGGATTTTGCCCTTAGAGGGTTGTGATGTTCTTAATGTATGATGATTGAGACTTGAATTGTAATTCTGTGACGTGGCGAGTGTAAGCCAACTATTTTTGTTTACAATCCCCTCTTTTACATGAGTTGTGCAAAGATTACCAAACTTGAGATCATTCTAGGATGGATTTATGCCTTTAAGTCGTGCCTCGACACGTAGGAGGTATAACTCCATCCTGGGCATTACAAGTTGGTATTCAGAGCCTTCTCCGACCTAGGAGCCCCCACTGTTTGATCGAATCGTTGACGGTCGAGTCTAGGCACACACTGAAAACTTTTTGAGTCCTATATTATATCGGAGAGTAGGATTTCTTGCTTCTCATCCCTTTTCTCTCTGGTGAGGACTCTTGACGACTACTCTTGTCTCTCCTATCTTCAAAAATTGCACAAATTTTTTTTTAGGAATCCCGCGAGTATTCTGGGATTGCTTCGATGTTCTTGTGACAAGGATATTGTTCTCGATGCCTCCTGTTACCGAGGAGTTGAGCTTCGGGGTATTGTTGTCACAAGCATATCGCGGCAGTACTAAATACTTAAGACAGCCGACATCGAAAATCTCTCCTATACGGCCAGTGGCAAGATAACCCCGACATCACCCAGTACTGGGGAGGTAGTTCGGGAGTATTGCCATAGCTTGTTATAGTGGATGCTTTTCGAAGGTCCGAGGCACACAGTTTCCGAGAAAGACTGGTTATGTGTTGAAGGATGGATACACCTGGATGTAGGTTTAGAGTTGATTGCGCGGTGCTTCCCGTGTATCCCCAACACCTGATTGCATAACTGGAATCTTTCGGAAATCTATAGGTGGGTTTATCCAGTAGATCGTAGGCATTCTTCCAACGAATGCAGGTTAGTGAGTTCGGGGTTCTACATTGAGTGAAGGGGTTATATGACCGATGTTACTATCAGGAGTTGCTTCTTAAAGGATCCTTGGCTATGCTGATCCGGGGATTGCAAAACCTTTTCGTAACGCGTTCATTTGCTTTCAGCACAAAGATGTTAGAACAAAACTCCTCTCTTGTGTTTGTTCCCGTCTGTACCTTGTTGTTTTCTTATTTTATCCTTTTGTCCCCTATGTGGCTTCTCGTGAAGACTGATGTTATCATTTAACTGAGAATTTTCATTCGTTCCTCTTGTTCGAATGATTTCATTCGTTCTTATTGTTCGAATGATTATTGTGAAGACTTGTTGCAATTCATTCCATTGATTCAGCTTATACCTTTTGTCAATCAATTGCTGATTCGTGGTCATCTCTTACAGGATGGCTCCAAAAAAGGTTCCCAACGCTAACCCAGAGGTGGAAGAGGTCCCAGATCGTCCTCCTTCCCCTCCTCCTCCGCCTGAGGCTTGGAGAGCAATTATGCAGACTACAGCTCAGAACACCCAGTTGATGATGCAGATGATGCAGCAGATGCAAGCTAATCAAGCTAATCAGGGTATTCCAGGGAACCAAGGCAACTTCTTCAACCAGCAGCACCATGCTACTCTCAACCAATTCTTGGCCAACAATCCTAAAGCTTTCAGTTACTGTGTCGACCCTCTTGATGCTGAAGATTGGTTAACCGATATAAAGAAGCATTTTGAGTGCAGTAACGTAAGAGAAGAGGATTATGTGAAGTTTGCAGCCTTCCAACTGAAAGATCAAGCAGCTGATTGGTGGCAGCAGTACAAAGACTTCGGGTCAGGTCAAGTGATCTCTTGGGAGAATTTCTGCAAGGATTTTCGCTCGCACCACATTCCTACAAGTGTCATCGAGGGTATGCGTGAGCAATTCCGCAACCTGAAGCAGGGCTCCATGACAGTCTATCAGTATAATGTCAAGTTCCAAAACCTCGCTCGCTATGCTAAGCAAGACATTCCTGATGCCAAGAGTAAAATCTACCAGTTCCGTGGAGGTCTCAAAAATGAACTTCACCTTGCTCTCACTTTGTTCGAGCCCGATGAATTCGACAAGTTCTATAACATGGCTTTGAAACAAGAAGCATCTCAGCTTAAGATGGAGGCTTCTAAGAAGAGAATTCGAGATGCCGTTCACTCTTCCTCATCGTCTCAGATGGTCTCGAAGCATCAGAAATTCTGGCTTCCTCCTCCTCCAGTGATTCGAGCTCCATACAACAACTCCAACAACTCCAACAACTCCAACAACAAGAACTTCGGTGGACGTGGTTTCTCCCACCCACCCAACCCGAGCAACCAGTCGAAGAAGCAGTTTCAGTCTCAAGGCTCCAAGTCAAGTGGCTCTCATTTCCGTCCTCTTTCTGAAGTGGTGTGCAACAAGTGTGGCCAGAAGGGTCATTATGCCAATAGATGTCCGAATCCGAAGCGTCTTCCTCCTCCTCCACCTGTGAGTTCAGCTATTGTCAAGCATGATCCAAAGTCTGCAAGGGTCAATCTGATGAGTGCAACTGAAGCGGAGAACTCTTCTGATGTCATTTTGGGTAACCTTCCAGTGAACTCTATCCCTGCTAAAGTATTGTTTGATTCGGGTGCATCTTTGTCCTTCATTTCAAGACCTTTTGTTGCCAAGCATGAATTTGTCACTCAAGTGATGCCGAAGCCGTTGAGCATTATTTCTCCTGGTTTGCAAATGACCTCTCGGGTGCATGTCCCGGATGTGTCTATTCGCATGGGTGATTATCGATTTTTGGCTTCTCCGGTGGTTCTTGGTAATTCTGACATCGACCTCATCCTCGGAATGGATTGGCTTTCTCAGCATGATGCTCACATTGATTGTGCTCAGAAGGAAGTCAAGTTGACTCATTCTGATGAAGATGTGATTATCTTCGCCTCCAGGGATAACACTACCAGGCTTTTCTCTCTCAATGATAAGGGCGAAATTAATGCCATATCTCAAATTCCGGTGGTGAACGAATATCAAGACGTCTTTCCTGAAGAACTTCCAGGCAGGCCTCCACACCGTCAGGTGGAATTCGTTATTGAACTCGAGCCGGGTACTGAGCCAGCATGCCGGCGTCCGTACAAGCTCTCTCCGGATGAATTGAAGGAACTGAAGAAGCAGCTTGATAAGCAGGAGAGTATGGGTCTCATCAGACCTAGTACGTCTCCATGGGGTTGTGGTGTCTTATTTGTCAAGAAGAAAGATGGCACGGAGCATCTCTGTGTTGACTACCGGCCATTGAACAAGAAGACGATTAAGAACAAGTATCCGCTCCCCAACATCAACGAACTCTTTGAGCAGCTCAAAGGAGCTAAAGTGTTCTCTAAGCTTGACCTCCGAATGGGCTATCATCAAATTCGCATTCGCGAGGAAGACATTCCCAAGACGGCCTTCAGAACGAGCTACGGTTCATACGATTATACCGTCATGTCCTTCGGTCTCGCCAATGCTCCTCCTACCTTTTCAAGGATGATGCATTACATCTTCAACCCCTATACGGGCGAGTTTGTGCTTGTGTATCTGGATGATATTCTGGTGTTTTCCAAGAATGAAGAAGATCACGAAAAGCACTTACGTCTGGTTCTTGATCGACTCCGAGAGCATAAATTCTATGCCAAGTTCTCCAAGTGCGAGTTTTGGCTCGATAAGGTTTTGTACCTGGGCCACATCATCTCAGCTGACGGTATTGCGGTTAATCCCGAGAAAGTTGAAGCAATTGTCAACTGGGAAGCGCCTCAGAACGTCAAGCAGCTCCGCAGTTTTCTAGGTCTTGCCGGCTATTGCAGAAGGTTCGTTGAGAACTTCTCCAAGATTGCCAAGCCTCTTTCCAACCTGCTTCAGAAGAATGTCAAATACTTTTGGTCACCAGAGTGTGAAGTGGCATTCAAAACTCTCAAAGAAAAGGTTGTCTCTGCTCCAGTTCTGACTCCTCCGGATGAATCCAAGCCCTATGAAGTATTCTGTGATGCTTCTCTTCAAGGTCTTGGTGGGGTGCTTATGCAAGATAAGAGGATTGTGGCATACACTTCTCGTCAGCTAAAGCCAAGTGAGAAGAACTATCCCACACATGATCTCGAGCTAGCAGCTATGGTACATGCTCTGATTACGTGGAGACATCTGTTGTTGGGCAGAAAGGTCGACATCTTCACTGATCACAAGAGCTTGAAGTACATCTTCACACAGCCGCATCTGAACCTCCGCCAGACTCGTTGGGTTGAAATGATCCAAGAGTACAATCCCAGCATTGAATACACTCCTGGCAAGGCTAATGTGATTGCAGATGCTTTGAGCAGAAAGGCATATTGCAACAGCCTTCTTATCAAGCCGTACCAGCCTGAGCTTTGTGAAGCTTTCAGGAAGCTCAACCTTCAAGTTGTTCCGCAGGGTTTTCTTGCAAATCTCCAAATTGCTCCTACCTTGGAAGATCAAGTCCGTGAGGCCCAGCTCAGTGATACCATGGTGAAGAAAGTGAAACATGGGATTGCAAAGGGCACTCCAAAATACAAGTGCTTCCGTGTTGATGAGAGAGATACCTTGTTCTTCGAGGACAGACTCGTTGTTCCCAAAGGTGATCTCAGGAAGCTCATAATGGAAGAAGCTCATGATTCTCTACTTTCCATTCATCCTGGCAGTTCCAAGATGTACCAAGATCTCAAGCAGTCTTACTGGTGGACACGCATGAAAAGGGAGATTGCCCAATTCGTGAATGAATGTGATGTATGCAGAAGAGTGAAAGCAGAACATCAACGTCCAGCCGGTCTTCTCCAACCTCTTCCTATTCCCGAGTGGAAGTTCGACCACATTGAAATGGACTTCGTCACTGGCTTTCCTAAATCCAAGCGAGGAAATGATGCTATCTTTGTGGTGATTGACAAGCTTACCAAAGTCGCTCACTTTCTTCCAGTCAAAGAATCAATCAATGCAGCTCAACTTGCAGAGCTGTACACTTCCAGAATTGTGTCCCTACATGGCATTCCTCAAGTTATTTCCTCAGACCGTGGAAGCTTGTTCACATCAAGGTTCTGGGACTCCTTTCAGTCCGCCATGGGCACTAAGATCAGGTTCAGCACTGCATTTCACCCTCAGACTAGTGGTCAAGTTGAGCGTGTGAATCAGATTCTAGAAGACATGCTCAGAGCCTGTGTCATCTCCTTTGGCATGAAATGGGAAGACTACCTTCCATTTGCCGAGTTCTCTTACAACAACAGCTTTCAAGCAAGTGCAGGCAAAGCACCGTTTGAAATTCTCTATGGCAGAAAGTGCCGTACCCCTCTCAACTGGTCTGAAACAGGCGAACGTCAACTCCTTGGCAATGACTTGATCTCAGAAGCCGAAGAAATGTGCAAAGTCATACGTGAGAATCTCAAGGCCGCTCAGTCGCGCCAGAAGAGCTACTATGACGGAAAGCATCGTGATTTGGCCTTCAACATCGATGATCATGTCTATCTCCGTGTGTCTCCGATGAAAGGCACCCAAAGATTCGGTATCAAAGGAAAACTTGCTCCTAGATACGTCGGGCCTTTCAAGATTCTTGGCAAGAGAGGCGATCTAGCCTATCAACATGAGCTCCCTCCCAACTTCGCAAATGTTCATGATGTCTTCCATGTGTCTCAACTTCGCAAATGCTTCAAGGCACCTGAGCGCATGATTCCGTTTGAGGAGATTGATCTTCAACAAGACCTGTCCTACCGAGAGCATCCAGTTGCAATTCTCGAAGAAACCGAACGCAAGACCCGCAACAAGTCCATCAAATTTCTGAAAGTCAAGTGGTCACATCACACCGACCGAGAAGCTACCTGGGAACGAGAAGATCATCTTCGTTCCGAGTACCCTTCCTTTTTCCAGTCCTAGATCTCGGGACGAGATCTTTTTGTAGTAGAGGAGAGTTTGTAATGCCCCGGATGTAATATTTTCCCTTTTGGGTATATAATATATCTCCGGCTTCATCTATTTCCATTCCGGGTTCTTTGTCTTTCGGGTTTCGTCGTTTTGTTGTGCGAGTGTGTGGCATTCATTCATATCATGTAGACATGTGCATCGCATTGCATTTGTGTTGTCGGTTGCATCCGGTTCCACGCGTTCCTTCCCGTTGTCCGTTTCGCGTTCCGGAGCTCCCTCACGTGTCCGTGACGTCCCGTAGGCCTACTTTGTTGTTTGGGCGTGTAACGTTACCGGTGTGCCGCGAGGTTGTGGTGTGTGTTGTTGTTTTGTTGTGTGCAACCCGCCTCTCAAATCTCGTCGCGTTTGGACTCCGTTGGTTTTCCCATCCGATGTTCGTGTGGGTCCAAAGTGCCTTTACTTTGTGTCCCAGAAACACCCCTACTGCAGTCTACTACTTTCTCCTAGGCCCTTCTAAACTACCCTCGCGATCGGATCCGTCGGATCGTGATCGGAGGGCTCCTAACGCCCCCAAATCCCCTAACCCTAAAAATCTGCTATATTTAGACCCCCTAGTCTATTTTGGCATCCCTAACCCTAGCCCCTTCTTCCTCCTCTCTTCTCTTCATTTTTTTTCTTCAGATCCAAAACTCCATCTGCCACTTGGCCTTTTTCTCCCGAGGGAATCAGCGCCGCCGCAGCTGATCGATCTGACCGATCGATCCATCGCCAAGTCAACGCCACTTCGCCCGCCAAGCCTCGAGCCTCCGCACATCGCATCGCATCCATCGATCTCCAGGCTCGGGGAGCCCGGGGGACCGCATCGCCGCAGCCGATTCCCCGCAGGCCGGCCTCGCCATCGCCCGCCGAGCGAGCGCCGCGACTCCTCCTGGGCCCCGAGGCCCACCTCCACCATCCCACCACCGCGCCAGCAGCTGCGGGCCTCCCGCCCCGCCGCTCCTCCGCCAGGCGCCAAGGCCCGTCTCCCCACCGCGCCAGCTGGGCCGGCTCCTCCCGTCCAGCGGGTCCAGGCCGCCTCCGCGGGCCGCCTCCACCGCCGCCAGGCTCCGCCGAGTCGGGCCGCAGTGCCAGCCGCCGCCCTTCTTCGCCTGGGCCGGATCGGGCCAGATCCGCCCGGGCCCGTTTTTTTTTCCCAGATCAGGTTGACTCCCCCTCTTTTATCTCTAAGTCCCAGATCTGTTATTCTGTGATGCTATCTTTCAACTGTCGTAACTTTTAGTGTGGTGCTCCGTTTCGCGCATGTAGCATGTCCAGACGTTCGTGGAGACTTGCTCTACGTTTTATCTGTTATTGTCATGCATGTTAGAGATCATCTAGGTGCTTGTTTTGCTGTTGCAAGAGTGCATCGTGATATAAACTGCTGCTATGTGATGTTTTTATGTCATCTTTGCCATGTGATATCTTTTAGCTCGTTTGTCCGAATGATGCAAATGACATGTCCACGTGTTCGTCTTGCCATGATCTACATGTTGTATGTGCTAGGTAGCATGATAGATTTATTCTTGCCATGTTTATCATCGTTGCAAAGTGCCATGTGGCTGTGATGTTGTTTCACTTGTTATGAAATGCCATCTTGTTGAGCTCGTTGCTATCGTTGTGTTTATCTCCATGAAGCATGCTTGTGTGTTTCGGGATCACCTTCATGTGTACTTTGATGAGGTGCTTACCTCTTGCCATGTTTAGTTTCGAGGTGACTTAAACATGCTCTTTTATATGCCATGATGAAATTGTTGTTTTAGGACTTAGTGGATTTTCACTAAGTCTGAAATCTGTAACGTTCCGATGCCATGTTCGTGTGATGTTCTAGGACAAACCATGTTAGTTTTGGAGTGGATCTTGATTGTTCCTTGTAGTATATATTGTTGTCTTTCCATTCATGTTCTCACATGTCTATTTGAGTGGCTGTAGCATGTTTATCTTTTGCTCCAAAGTTTCAATAAAATTCTGCTGCCAGAATTTTATTGTCAAGTTCAATATGTCCAAGATCATTGCTATTGATCCGTGGCTCCTTTGGGGGTGCACCTTTGGACTTAGTTTCTGTAGTATATGTCTAGTTTGTGTTCATGTCCTTTGCCATGATATTTGAGTGCTGTAGCTTAATTATTTTGAGCTCCGAATTTGCTATGATGCTGTAATTTTCAGCTTTCGCTCATTTCTTGTTTTGGGCATAACTTTTAGCCTGTAACTCCGATTTCAGCGAATCTTATATGAAACTTGATTGTTTTTCTGTGTAGATTAATAATATCAGATTGTTATCATGTTTTGAGGTGTTTTGCTTGAGTGCTATTTTACGTGCTCCGTGTGCATCCTTAGTGCATCCATCATGCATTCATCTTTTTCGAGTGCGCATTGCATCTTGTTGATTGGTGCTTGGTGTGATTGTTTTGTTTAGAGCCGGAAGCAGAGTCTGAGTTCGAGTACGAGCACGAGGTTTCCAACGAGGTTGAGCACGAGGACCCTTCTTACGATCCGAACGACTTCTCTTCAGGCAAGATGACCGAACCCCGATAACATTACTATCTTTGCCTATTGCTAGTAGTTCCGCTCTATAGTTTTGCCTCGATGCCCATGATCTTCTTGTCAGCCTCCTACTTGTAAACCATTGCCATGTTTAACCAACCTACCTATGCAAACCGTTGCTTGGCTAAGTACGCTTCGCTCAGCCCTTCTTATAGCGTTGCTAGTTGCAGGTGAAGATCGAAGATGCTTGCTTCATGTTGAAGTTTGGTTGGGTTATATCACACTATATAAATGCTTAAAATGAAATCATCTATATATTGGCAAGGGTGGAAGGCTAAGCCTTTTGCTTGGTGATTTGTTCCACTCATGCCGTTAGGAACTGTATAAACCGGTGTTATGTTCCTTGATTATGCGTTCCTAACACGGTTGAGGTGTATGGGACCCCCTCGATAAACCGCTAAGTGCTAAGTCTTTTCCAGCAAGTCCCAACATTGGTACTATTCGCCTAAACAACTAAAACTTTCCGAGGGAGTAATTAACCCGAGGCTTAATTAATTCAACCCTCCTGGGCCAGTGCTCGACTTGAGTGTTGGTCCAAACTAGAGCCACTTGCGGATACCACCCAGTTCACTGGGATCTTCGGTATCTGTACGTACTTCTCATCCGGTCGTGGCCTGAGACTAGATACGCGCGGCTACTATCAGGGTGTCGGCACGCCGGGAGGATTTGCTGGATTAGCCTTACCTTAGCTCGGTATATCTTGAGCACGGGATTCCGAGAATACTCGGGTCTTCCCACTTTGGAGTTGCGACTCCGCGGATCGTGGGCTTGTAATGGGTCAAGTTGGAACACCCCTGCAGGGTTTTGAACTTTCGAAAGCCGTGCCCGCGGTTATGTGGCAGATGGGAGCTTGTTAATATCCGGTTGTAGATAACTTGACACAATGTTTCAAATACACTACCAGCGTGTGTTCCGTGACTATCAATTTCCGAATAGGGATTCGGGAGTTGAACACGGAGGGGTTATGTTTGTTGAGCTTGTAGCTAGGATCACTTCTTGTCCGAGGCTTTCTCTTCTCGCTCTCACTCACGTAAGCTAGTTGCTAGTTGCTGCTGCAGACACTTATTCTTTTCTTCAGCCTTTATCCTCTCCCAAAGGCTTAAATAGTCTTGTTACCCGGGAACGGGATTGCTGAGTCCTCTGTGGCTCACAATTACTTCACCACCCCAGATGCAGGTCCAGTTGTGAGCTATCCAGGTGATGGCACCGAGCTGGATTGGGAGTACGACGAGGAGCGTAGTCGGTACTATGTGCGATATCCG
Source organism: Secale cereale (assembly GCA_902687465.1). Classification (NCBI taxonomy): domain Eukaryota; kingdom Viridiplantae; phylum Streptophyta; class Magnoliopsida; order Poales; family Poaceae; genus Secale; species Secale cereale. The sequence goes on from LR738710.1 coordinate 589,987,031, forward strand.
GATGATCAGTAGTGGAGACTCCTACTAGGATTCGATCCGCCTGTGGTTTATTTATTTCAGTTTGGTATCTTGCATTTGGATTTTGCCCTTAGAGGGTTGTGATGTTCTTAATGTATGATGATTGAGACTTGAATTGTAATTCTGTGACGTGGCGAGTGTAAGCCAACTATTTTTGTTTACAATCCCCTCTTTTACATGAGTTGTGCAAAGATTACCAAACTTGAGATCATTCTAGGATGGATTTATGCCTTTAAGTCGTGCCTCGACACGTAGGAGGTATAACTCCATCCTGGGCATTACACTCTAGGCCTAGACGCCAGGGTTCCCGGCGTCTGGCCCCTAGCCTCCGCAAAACTTCCTTTTGCACTTTCCAAAACCTTCGTGGGCTTTACCCCTTGGCCCAAATAAAGTGTTCTCGTGCCCAAACATTTCGGGATACATCCGAAACCCCTTTAGGTGAATTTCAGAACCTTTTTGGAGTTCAAACACTATTATCCCATATATTAATCTTTACCTCTGGACTACTACAGAGCTCCGCGTAATGTTCGTGATCTCATCCGAAACTCCGAACAACATTCTGTCACCATCATACATAACTCATATAATACTATATCATCAACGAACGTTAAGCGTGCGAAGCCTACGGGTTCGAGAACTATGCAGACATGACCGAGACACCTCTCCGGTCAATAACCAATAGCGGAACCTGGATGCCCATATTGGCTCCTACATATTCTATGAAGATCTTTATTAGTCGAACCATTATGACAACATACAGAATTCCCTTTGTTTGTCGGTATGTTACTTGCCCGAGATTCGATCATTGGTATCTCTATACCTAGTTCAATCTCATCACCGACAAGTCTCTTTAATCGTTCTGTAATACATCATCCCGTGACTAACTCATTAGTTATTTGCTTGCAAGGCTTATTATGATGTGTATTACCGAGAGGGCCCAAAGATACCTCTCCGATACTCGGAGTGACAAATCCTAATCTTGATGAGCATCTTTATAATCACCCAGTTACATTGTGATGTTTGATAGCACATAAGGAATTCCTCCGATATCTGGGAGTTGCATGATCTCATAGTCAAAGGAATATGTATTTGACATACATGAAAGCAGTAGCAATAAACTGTACGATCAAATGCTAAGCTAATGGATGGGTCTTGTCCATCACATCATTCTCGTAATGATGTGATCCCATTATCAAATGACAACTCATGTCCATGGTTAGGAAACCTTAACCATCTTTGATCAACGAGCTAGTCTAGTATAGGCTTACTAGGGACACGATATTTGTTTATGTATTCACACATGTAATTAGGTTTCCGGTCAATACAATTCTAGCATGAATAATAAACCTTTATCATGAATAAGGAAATATAAAATAATAACAACTTTATTATTGCCTCTAGGGCATATTTCCATCAGGGGGGAGGTAGCTAGCGGTAGTGGCCACGGTTTCTTCATGTCGGTGGATGAGTTTTATCAAATGATACAAACACAAGAACAAAAAAAATCACAGAAAATCAAACCATTATACGATTATTACTTTATGTAACAAGGATATAGAGAGATTGTAGAAAGGGATGTGATAGTTATTTTTGTACGAGACTTGTTTTAAATTCTTTAACTTAAGAAAAAACAAAAAAATACATATACATAACATAATAATAATAAGTAAGATGATATTCGACCTCCTCCTACATATTCAGTTTCTTCTCCTATACTGAAACTAGCAAGATATACTCCATTGGTAACTCCATCAATAACACCCTTATAAAAAAACTCTGTTAGTTTGGTTAATCCTATTATACTCAGGATAAAGACCCTATTTTACAAAATAGCTATATCACCATGAGTATATGACCAACTATATTTTTTTCGTTCCTTTCTGTTTTAGTAGTCACCAGACAATAAATTCCCAACACTTTTGTACATTTGCATGGTAAAAAAATTAGGACATTTTTTTGATCCCAACTGGCAGAAATTTTTGTATAATTGTTGTCATTTTCACATGGCAAATGTAGGTATTCTGTTTCTGAGTTGGACCATGGCAAAAAAATGTATTTACCATGACATTTTTATTTTTATTTTCTTTTTCACCATATTTTTGTAGATCCCATGGCATATTATTTTCTTGAACATAGTATTTTTCCACCATGCCTTTAAAAAATCCACTCATTTATGATTTTCCTACCTTTCACTGTTATGTAGACATGAAAACTATACACATATGACAAATTTCATTTGTCCGAGTTTGAACGAGCCAATGTGAATTATGATTACACATGTCATTTTTTGTTTCCTTTGCCATGTCCATGTCCAAAAGTAGGAAAATGAGATTTTGCCAGGTTTCATCTACACTTTTGACGATCCATGATGATTTGTTTCCATGACGCATGGAAATTTGGTATGATGACACATGGTATTTGGACATGTTCATGTCCAAAATGAAACCAATTTTGCCATGTCTCATCCAAAATGTATCCTACATTTTCCATGGCAATTCTTTTTGTTGTCTTTAGCAATTAATTTCTCAATTTTCCCCCGCAACTAAATATCCTTAACTTTTGTGTTCCCATGGCAATTTTTGAGTTGTTTGTTGGAAAAAATTGCTATTTTTTCATGCCTCATCTACGATTTTTTTACTACATTTGCCATGGCAAAAGAAGATCATTTTGTTACCTTGGCAATAAAATTTATTTTTTTCCCATGCCAACTAAATATACTTCAATTGGAGTTTTTGTTCCATAGTTTTTGTAGCATGGTAGATTTTGGTTTTCCAAATTTACTTGCACAATATTATAATGAATTAGATGTATGTACCAAGTATAACTTTACATACCATGGTCGATTATTTTGGTACATTTATTTCGGACATGGAAAATTTATTGCACATACCATGGCAAATTAGAGTTTTTGACAAATTATTTTGCGTATGCCACGGCAAATTTGTTTTTACATGACTATTTCAAAACTTTTTTTCCATCTTCTCTTATGAAACTATTCTTTGGTAAATCTGCTATGTGATTGCTACAAATAATTTTAGAATTTCGCATGCTCTATACAAACAATTTCCCCTTAATTGACATGTGACGTTTTACACTTTTCTTCCAAATCTTGCCATGATTGACTTTTTAGTTCACAATGGCACGATTTACATTCATTAGTAAAATTCAAACTTTCAAGGGCCATCAAATTACATTGCTAGACCATGGCTGGCTTCACATCCATGGCGAAGAAAAACAAAATCAAAATTTTAAACAAAATAGCATTGCTAGGCCATGTCAATTTGTGTCTTGCACATTTATTTTAATGGACATGGAAAATTTATTTCCAGAGCCATGTCAATTTAGTTTTTTCCCTGTACCGTGACAAATTTGTCTTTGACATCCATGGCAAATTTAGTTTTTTGGCAATTTGAAAAACCCCGCACGTTAAGTTCATTACAATCATCGTCTAAAAATTCAAATTGCATTTTTTCAGTTAGTGTTACCATGTTAATTTAGTTACAACCAGCACAATTTTTGTAAGTGTTATTTTACCAAGAGAAAATGTCCACAAGTCAACGTTTTTTCCATCATACACATGGAAATTTTGTATACAAAATTTATTAATTAAATCATGCCAAGTTTACATGTCTTCCAATACTTGTTTGAAGTGGGGGTTGGGGGTTAGGAAGCGAAGGGAGGGGTATTTTCTGCCTAAGTATTTCTAAGTTTTCCATGATCATGGTCACCCGCAAAAAAAAGTGTTAAGTACAAACTTTTTTTCAAGTTCTCCTTTATCTCTAACTCTATAAATTAGATGGTGGCAGCTTCATATAACATAACATGGTATTTTTTACAAACTAGAGCATGTAAACTTGTAAAAAAAATTGTTTATCGCATTTAAAGAAAAGTAGTTAACATGGCCTAGCCAGTTTTCCCCACACATTGTTTGGGCCAACCCGAGGCTGCTCTGAAATCCCACTGCAGCGAACTTTCCACAAATGGGGAATGGTTCGCTCAATGGAACCACCATATATGACGTTGGACCAATATTGAATCCAAAATTAGTACTCCCTTCGTTCCATAATACACCCTCCGTCCCAAAATAAGTGACTCAAAAGTGACTCAACTTTGTACTAAATAAGTGACTCAAAAGTGACTCAACTTTGTACTAAAGTTAGTACAAAGTTGAGTCACTTTTGAGTCACTTATTTTGGGACGGAGGGAGTATAAGATGTTTTGACATCAAATATATATTGATAAATATAAGATGGAGGGAGTACATACCCGAAAGTACCCTTATGAGCTCGAGCTCAAATGAGCTTGGATGAATAGTAAAATAATAGTAAGTAATAATTCTGAATATTTTTGTGGTAAACTTCGACAAATGTTCTAGGTGTTTGAAAACTTTGACAAATATTTTTGTAGTTACGCTTTCCACGAATGTGATCTCATCATGAAAAATTTCGAACACCTAGAACATTTGTCAAAGTTTACAAAAAAATCAGTTTTTTTTATATTTTTTTTCGATTTTACTTTTCATCCGAGCTCAAGCTCGGATACTCCGCGTTCGTAAATACCATGATTTTTTTCGACAATAATACATACCTCGCTCGCATTGAAATTTCACGGACTTAGAAATCAAAGTAAATAGCAGAAAACTACCAGTATTTCGGTTAGGATTTAAAAACTATCAACTTTTTTCACAAATACCTACCAACTATCTGGCTTTTCGTTTTGGACAACTCAGAGTAACCAACAATTTTGTTAACGCCTTTAGCTTTTCCTCCCATACCCTTGACTGCTAGGTCAAACTTTCCCCTCCGAGCTTCAATGGCAAGACCATGAATTCTGCTCCCCTCTGTTTGCCGCTCTGGTGACCAACGACGGGGAGGGGAATTATGGTGCCTCCGCCCTTATAAGTAGTTTACGTTAAGTTTATTTAGTCCTTGCATGTGCACCGTCACACGGGTGGATGGTGACGCTTCTTCTTTGAGTTTGTCTCATGGGCTCCAATCATCCTCGAGTTCATCCAACGGACGTAGTCGACGGAGCTACGACATAGATTCTTGACGCCTCCTTAGGACGGTGAGTTTAGGGTTTCTCGTCGCATGGCGAGATTTTGATTTCAGATGCTTCATATATATTAAAGTGTTCAACGGCGACGACTATGGATCTAGGGTGTTAGTCCTTACGAACACGTGCACAAAGACTTCTGGGTTTTCGTCGATAAGGTTAAGCCAGCTCCGGTAAGGGAGCAACGACAATGACGTGGCGGTGGCTTGTTCTAGTAGTGGTGGTCGTCGTTTGATGGTTTCAGAATCTCGACGTAATTTTATTACATTTTAGGTGTTTTGTTCCTATGTGAACTTTGATGGATCATTTTCATAATAAAACGTTGTAGGTATTTGTGAAAAAATAAAATTAGGTAGTTTTCAGAACCTTAACTGTAATTGTAATACCGATGGTTTTATGCTATTTACTCCAAAAATCCAGGCCCGCCCAGTCAAAACTCACACCAGCCATAGTTTTTTATAGGAAAGGACCACCAGCCAACCAGTGACGCCCCCGATTTGACCGTACACTAATCATGCACGCAAATGTGTACGACCAAGATCAAGGACTCACTAGAAGATATCACAACACAACTCTAGACACAAATTAAAATAATACAAGCTTTATATTACAAGACAGGGGCCTCGAGGGCTCGAATACATAAGCTCGAATACACAAGAGTCAGCGGAAGCTACAATATCTGAGTACAAACATAAGTTAAACAAGTTTGCCTTAAGAAGGCTAGCACAAAAGCATCAATGATCGAAAAGGCAAGGCCTCCTGCCTGGGACCTCCTAACTACTCCTGGTCGTCAGCTGTCTCCACGTAGTAGTAGGCTCCGTCGGGGTAGTAGCAGTCGTCAAGTGTGGCGTTTGGCTCCTGGACTCCACCATCTGGTTGCATCAACCAGCAAGAAGAAAGAAGGGGGAAAATGGGGAGCAAAGCAACTGTGAGTACTCATCCAAAGTACTCGCAAGCAAGGATCTACACTACATATGCATCGGTATCAATGAAAGGGGGTAGTATCTGTGGACTAAGCTGCAGAATGCCAGAATAAGCGGGGGAGAAGCTAGCCCTATCGAAGACTAGCATCTTCTGGAAACCACCGTCTTGCAACAAGAGGGGGAAGTAGAGTAGTATATCATAAGTCATATTTATGTTGTTGTTCCAACGCTCCGGGATCCTTTCTCGACTCCCGAAGCAACATATCCAAACAATGCCTCAGCATCCAGTTCTAGTTGTAGCGATCGGGATACAACTCCAAGTGTCCGTTACCATAGGACAGGCTATCGATAGATGTTTTCTTCCCTGCAGGGGTGCACCAACTTACCCATCACGCTTGCTTAACTCCGGCCGGACACACCATTAGGTCATGCCCGCCCTCGGCCAAACAATACGCCGCAACCCGACCTAGGCTTAATAGAGAGGTCATGCACGCCGGACTAAACCCTATGCGCCCAGGGGTCATGGGCCAATCACCCCGGGAACTCCTGCACGTTGCGTGGGCGGCCGGTGAGCAGACCTGGGCAACCTCCTTAAAAAGGTAGGTGCTTACGTAGTCCAACCCGGCGCGCGTCGCTCAGTCGCAATGACGTCAGTTCAGCTTCGTCTGATGCATACAATGCAGAACGCCCATACTATGCCCACGTGATAGTTAGCGCTATTAGGCCAGAGGCCCCTTGGATCAAATATCCAAACTGTTTAGTGTCTTGGGAACGCGCGGTAACGAGCAGAGACTCACGAAAATGTGACCCCATCGCCCTGTCTCGAGAACTTGAGGCAAGGGCGAGTGCCCGGCCACGCCTCGTATTTATCTCGCGAGCACCTTCCAGGTCAACCCGACTACACATCACTCGCAATTAAGCTCGCGCGGGTACCCCTCAGGGTCGACCCGTCTTTAGTAACCAGGTTCAGTGTAAGGTCATAGTAACCATAGTAACTGTGTGTCTGACACCAAAGGAAAACCTGAGGAAATCACCCTCGATGGAATTCCACCTGTGTTTATCGTCAAGGTGAACGAAAGAGGAGTCACCCTCGAGGTCCACTCTTGAGGAGTTGCACGACAGTGTCGTTATCGAGAGTGGAGAAAGAGGAATCACCCTCGATGACCACAACCGATGAACTAACCTACAAGGTTAACATCAGAAGTGCTGATGAGGTCTCACCCTCGGCACTCAATAGTAACCCAGTAGTGTCGAGCAACTAAGGGGAAAGTGATGTGCGGTGCCGGGTCCTGGTCTTCGATCCCATTGATCGGGTCTTCTGATAATCCAGCGGGGCAGTCGGGAAAAGGTAGGGGGTCACTGGTGGGTCTCTAACCAGCCTATACTAAGCAGTTTAGTATAAACATGTAAGGTATGAAAGCAGTATCAACAACAGGCTATGCATCAGAATAGGATCATACAGAAAGCAGTAGCAGTTCTAATTCAAGCATAAGAGAGAACAGAATGGGCGATATTGGAATGATCAAAGGGGGTTGGCTTGCTTGGTTGCTCTGGCAAGAAGGAGGGGTCGTCAACACCGTAGTCGTCACCGAGGTATCTTCGGTCTCGGGGTCTACCGGAGAGAAGAGGGGGAAGAAACAGTAAATATAAAGCAAACAGTTGCAACAGAGAAGCACGACAAGTCAACAGGGTGCTCTAACGCGGTGGTACACGGTACCGGCGAAGGGGGATAACACTCGGAAAAGTATCCCCGACGTTTCATGTTTTCGGTTAGTTGAAGCGGAGGGGGAAAGTTGCAGGTTCACTATGCTAGGGACGTGTGGCGGATGAACGGACCGCGTCTTCGGATTCGTCTCGTCGTTCTGAGCGATTTTCATATATAAAACATTTTCATCCGAGTTACAGATTATTTTATATGAATTTCTAAAGTTTTATACATTTTTAGGAATTTATTTAATTAATTTAAATCAACATTATCCAGAATAGTACGTGATGACGTCAGCATGATGTCAGGGTGATGTCGCCGGTCAGTTGACTTAGTCAAACTGACGTGTGGGGCCGTGCTGTCATAGACTAATTTAATTAACCAGGTTTAATTAGACTAATGTGTAATTAGTTTAATTAAACATAATTAATTAGGATTTAATTATCAGGATTAATTAAGTTAATTATTAATTAATTAACTTTTTATTTATTTTTATTTTTTATTATATTTTTTAAAACTTCTTTTTTAAACCCTGGGCCGTGGGGCCCGTGCGTCATAGGGTCAGGGGCCTAATGGGCGACGGGTTTCGGGCGTGGGCGCCCGCCCGAACACGCACATGCGCGTGTGGTGCGGGGCGAGGCCGTTCGGCACGGCGGGCGGGGCTCCAAGGTGCCGGCCGGCCAGGTGCGAGGGAGAGCCGCGCCGGCGCAGCCGCGGTGGCAGGTGGGTGCGCGTGGCCGGGGAAGGTAGGAGGCGGCACGGGGAGGCCACGGTGGGGCGGGCCCGACAGTGGAGGACCGACGGGGCTGGCTGGAGTGGTGGGGCGCGGCAACGGGATCCGGCGCCGGCGGCTGTGGCCGCGGCCGCAGCAGCTGAGGGCGACGGGAGGAAGGGACTGGGCAGCGCCAGCAGCGGTCAGCGGCAGGGTCGGCGAGCAGCGCTGGGCGCGATGGTGAGGGGCGGGGCAGCGCGGCCAGAGGCATCAAGGGCAGGGGCCGGCAACGGCGGTCGGAGGCGCGGGCTCCGGCGGGCGTCAGCAGCGGCATCAGGCGTGCGAGGGCGCACCGGGCGGTGTCGACGCACGACAGGCGAGGCGGAGCTCGCGACGGGCGCGGGCACAACTAGTGGAGGCCGTCCGGTGACTGCGGTAGGGCGTCGTGTGGGCGCGGC
>LR738710.1:589995979-590063549 GCA_902687465.1 Secale cereale
GGGGGGGGGCGCGTGCGGGCACGGTTCAGGTCACAACGACGGGAGGAAAAGGGGGCGGAGGCCGGGGCCTCACCGGTGGCTGTAGAGGCACAGGGGCGGTGTGGCTCGAGGAGGCCGGCGGAGACGTGTCAGGACCGGATTTTCGGGGGTATTGGATTCCCAAAAATGGCCCTTGTGCTCACCAGCCCTAGGATTACTGTTAGCTGATGAGGCACCACTTGATACAGAAATCTCCAAGCAAAGGTACAAATATGTAGTACAAGACCATACTGGTCTTTAAGTACAACACAAGGTTTCTAGTGGCTGATGGCGGAAGCGGTCTGTAATTCGTCGGTGTTTGTGGAACTCCATTTCCCACGGGAACAGCTGACTAGGTTAACTCCTATCTTCGCGAGGCTGCTATCACCGTTGCACAGGTTCCGGGTAGTCGTCGCAACGCTCCTCTCCAAGCAAGAAATCTGGCCAAGACAATAGCCAGGGACAAGCCAGTGAGTACTTTGAATGTACTCGCAAACATTATGAATATGGGTGAAATATGCTCATGCTCGAGAATATTCGATGATCACGATGTTAATTTTGATATGACGGTCCATGATGCAAGCAGTTCATCTGTATAAAATGCATATGCAAACAGGGAATGATAATAAAATAAAAGGCGATCATGCCACAGTCGGGCGTCTGAGCGACACCACATAAAGGGCTTATAAAGAAAAGTAAATAACAAAATGCCACAGTCGGACGTCTGAGCGACATCACATAAAGGGCTTATAAAGAAAAGTAAATAACAATATGCCACAGTCGGACGTCTGAGCGACATCACATAAAGGGCTTATAAAGGAAAGTAAATAACAAAATGCCACAGTCGGACGTCTGAGCGACATCACATAAAGGGCTTAAATAAAAGATGGGTGATAGTGAATATCCAGGAGGTAGAACCATCCCAGGGATACTCATTAAATTAAAAGTAATACAAATGGTTAGTTCACCATAATCAATGTCACCATAAACCACATGTCAAAATCAAGGTTCTGGTTTTAGCAGTTTTCTCCTCTGAAGACCGACACTTGACCCTTTCCAGACTGTAGTCCTAACCCAGGGACACGGCTATTCGAATAGATTTAATCTCTGCAGAGGGTGTACTCTTTACCCACGAATGACGGATTCCTTTAGTCCCTCTGGACTAATTCCGTCTACAGTCTTTTAATTTGAAGACACATCTGACCGCACACACCAGCCTAACTTACCGGCGTCTGGAATCACCCACGACACTTGTCAAGCCAAACTCTAAGTGGGGAGGCTACAACCTCGACTAGCATGGGATCACAAAATTTATAACGCGCGCAAACTGGGGAAGCTATCCCCTTCGGCTTCAACCGAAACACCCATGCCCCCGAACCAGGTGGCATGCCTACCGGATGCAGTCGGTATCTTCCACCATGGCCTCTCTGTACGGTGTGTGCTAGGACAGGGGTCAACAATTTACTGAACCGTACCCTACATGTAGCAGGGACAAGTGGTAGTACGAAACGAGCATGGGGGTTACTGGAACAAGACTCGATCTATGGTCGACTCAGGAGGTTTCAGCATTATTTGCATGATTAGCATAATCATTATATTCATAACCATAGTCGGAATCGCCACCCGTCATGCCTCACCAAGCCATACCGGACTCCGCCGTCTAAACGAGGAGCTAATGACAAGCTCGTGTCTACACAAGACCACGACTTCCACGGCTTTCTTCCGTTAGGCATGGGAAGCATACGAGGGGGATACCGTCATGCATATTAAATATTCACAGCAAGGGGTCTACCTCATGCACTCACAGGTAGGATCATATCATCACATATGAAAGAATAGAATGCATCCACATCGTTGTACTCGGGTCAATGACAATCACATGCATTAGATCAAGGTTCAAAAATGCTTGCCTTCAAGTAGAGGGGAGGAGAAATGCATACCAAAACTTTTGGAAGTTTTCTCCCTCTTCAAAAATCCTAATAGAAAGAAAATGAAATTAATACATAGAATCAAAACAGCACAAAAAAAGTTGTCTGGAAAATTTTCAAATAAATTTGAAAATAAAGTAGACCAAATTTGAGGAACAGCAGAAAAAGAATCAAGTCGTTTGGAGTTATATTTAAAAAGTTAAAGCCAGTCAAAGTTTCAGTCAAACTCTGATTTTAAAATAAAACAGAAAAGAAAACGTTTTCGAGAAGAATGCGTATTCGATGCGAAGAGACGTACTTGGGAGTTTACGCCTTCACTTAAAACGCGTGGAGGCGGGGCTGTGTCACTGACAGTGGGTCCACGGGGCCCACTGGTCAGGTTTGACCAGTCGCCTCTCCCTCCTCTTCCTCTGCCCGAGCGGAGGCGGGACTCCGGCGATCATCGCCGGCGAACGGAGGCTCCTCGAGGGCATTCGAGGCCAGGGATGGATCCATCACTCCTAGGCGGTCCTCCCGGTGGTCGACTGGCCGGCGAGGACGGAGGGAGTCGTTGGCGATGAGCTCCGGGGCGGAGGGAGCTTCGGGCATGATTGGGTATTTGTGATGTGGTGGGTTTTGATCGCGTTCGAGGAGTCGGGCAGCTTCGCAAGGTCGAGGGGAAGGCGACGGTGGTGTTGGATGGTCGGGGGAGGCCCTGGTGGCGCCGGAGTGATCGAGACAGTGGCGGCGGCAGTGGTTGCCGGAGAAGAAGAAGATGACCTCTCTGGTCTTTCTACTGCTACGGCCGGATCAGTGGGGGAGTGTGAGAGGCTGCTTGAGGGCCTGACGAGCTCGGGGCTTCTTATATAGGCGGGCAATGGCGGTTCCGCGGTGGCCGGGGATAAGATCGCCGGCGACCGCCATTCTGTAGCAGCAAGGGACGTGGCAGGGCTGAGGATGGCGGTAGAAGCTAGCAGACGAGCGGGTTCTGTACCAGGGGCGAGCTGGCACGCGCTCGTGGCTTGGGCAGCGCCGACCACGGCAGAGTCCCACTGTGGCCGCCGGCATGCTGCCAAACGAGCTCTGGCAAAGGCGCTGTGGAGTTCCAGGGGCTGTTTGGCGCGTTCTGGCATGTGGATGAGGCCGGGGGTGGCTCTGCAGGCGAGCAAGGGCCGGGGCGCGACGCGGCGACCCGAGCGCACGCACGTGCAAAATGCGCGCTCTAGGCGCGCCCAGAGCACGCATGCTACGTGCTCGGCAATATGCCAAGGCATGCTAGGGGGCTCCAAACCACAAGGGGGTTAGCAGGGTGGGGCTATAGGCTAGGGCAAATCCATGTGACATGCTGGTTTAGTCAGGGGGTCAAGTTCATAACACAAACCAAAAACTGAGCCAAAACTGGTCATGCACTCAGGGTGTTTGACAAAATGCCGATGGCATCTAGGCAACTCTTGGGGTGGCCAAATTCTCCAGACCAGTGTCTCCTTGGATGAGTAAGAGGGTGATGAGGTTAGTTTATCAAAAGCAAAAACCTGTTAGTGCAAGTTTTGCAAGATTCCAGTTCTGGACAGAAAGAGAAGGGCATAATTACATGGACCCAAGATGATCCAAATGCTCCAATCTCCTGAACTTAAGGGTTTGGTAGGAGGGACTACAAGTAGGAAAAAGCTCATGGCCAATGGAGCAAGTTAGAATAGGGCTGCAGTAGAAAGTGACAAACTGGACCAGAGAGCAAAAGAGGATGTTTTGCTCAACTTTTCCAAAGGATACCCAAGGATTTTTGCATAGAGGTGATGTAGGGGCTTCATTTGACATCCTTGAATTTTGGTGGAATTTTTGGACAACTCCATCAAATGGTTGCAGTGCAAACAGGGCCCAAAAAAGAAGGTAATCACTTTAATTAAATAAAACTCAGAGAGAAAAAATAATGATGCAATTGATCCTACAACTAGGAAGATTGTTCTTCTTGGCTTAGGGCAATTAAGTCCAAACAACATGCCAAGAATTTTGCACTGGGGCAAAAACTCCATAATAACAACAGAAAGGAAGCTTTGACAATCAAACAAAAACCCAGAAAAAGAAAAGCTGAAACTCCTTGTCAAAATTTTATTACTAAAACAAGGGCAAAATTTTTGGGGTGTTACAACACCACCCCCCTTAAGAAAAATCTCATCCCCGAGATTTGTTAAGGGTTGCTATAAAAAGATCTTCTACTGCCACAAAAGATATTACCAAAGTTAACCGCTCTGCTAATGCAAATAAATGCCACTACAGTGCAGGGGCAATAAGTGGTGTAGACTGCAGTGTGAAATACTGGCGCTGCGTGGAAAGAAATCTATGGTCGTGGAAAACGAGATATATCTACTACGGGCTATAGTAAATTTAGAAATAATATTTCTAAATTTTTAAAATACGCTGGTTGCACCCGAGAGCACAATGCTCTCACTGGCAGATAGGTGGGCCCTGGGTCCACTGTCAGTCTCTTCTTCTACCTCTGGTTCTCTCTTCTCCTCTCTCCCGCGCGCTTTCTCCACTGGCGACGGCTAGCTCGTAGGGCATCTAGGCCGTACTGCTATAGTGCGCGGCGCGCTAGCTGCCGGTGTAGCGTGCACTCACCTCGCGGGCCAGCGTGCTGTCGGCACTGCTCGCGGATTCGCCTCCGAACACCGGCGGTCGAGCGACGAGCGGCGCTGGTGGACTCCGCCCACCGTACACCGATCTCGAGCTATAAAACGACCGAGGTGCTCCTTCTTCCTCCTCACACCTGGCCTCACTTCTTCTTCTTCTTCCCTCTCCTCCATTTGTGTTTGCAGGAGCTCGGGTCGAGGCTCTAATGGCGGAGGTGATGCCGGACTGGTGCATGATCCTAGTGTGCGTGGGGTTGGCGGAATTGCTGGGGGTATCCGTTCTCTTGTGTGCGATGATCCTAGATGATCGTCGTGATGCTGCTCCTCGAGTGCTAGCTCTTCGCGGCGGCGGCGATCACGAGGATTAGGCGTGGGTGTCGGGTGCTAACGATGGTTTGTGCGCGGAAGGCAACTAGTGCCTGAATAAACTCCCACGAGTTTCTCCTCAGGAGACTGTGGAGAGGTGATCAATTGGCTGCCACACGTGTACGTGGATTAGCAACTTAGTGTACTGTGTGGAGTGGCCGGAGTTGTAATCTTGCTGTTGCGGTGCTGCGCGAGGGAATAAAATATCTACATTATGCAGAGAGATATGTTGCAACAACTCAGGGAAGAAAACAATTAATACTTCACTCCAGGTTTTTACTTAGCGCAAAAATTTAGTCAAGAGTTATCAACAGTGGAACTATTCCATAAATAAAAATTAATTATTTAAATCGACATACAGCTTACAACTCATAAGCAGATAGTAGTTACGCCTAAAACATAAACGGTAAATGGACAGGGTCCTGGAAAAAGGTCTCTGGTGCTGGGGGACACTCTTCTTCTATCGGCGGGAGCGGGTTGACTAGTCGATGAATGTGCTTCTCCTGCCCGGGCCTCAGTGGTCGGCCGATGGCGATCCGAGGATTTAAATCGGCGAGGCTCTGTAGATAACCCATTATCCGCTGGGTCAAACGCTCTTGTGCGATGACATACTGCGTAAGGTTGGCCAGCACTGGGTCTCTGTCAGGCCCAAGATGCGATTCTATCCCGATCACGTGACACTTACGTGATTGGGGCACAACCGCATTTCGGGCGCTTAGCAAGATGGATATCATTACATCGTACCATACATACATACATGGGGGATACAACCATAAATACAAGTCACATGAAAACAACACCATCAATACAAAGCATCCGACTACAGATGCAAACATGAAAAGAACAACGACATCCATCTGCTATCCCAGGCTACCGACCCGGAACCTAACCCAAGACTGAAGAAGAAGAAGAAGAAAGAACTCCAAACAACGACCATCGCTCTCACGTCAAGACATCGAAAACCTGCACCTGCAACTGTTGTTGTAGTATCTGTGAGCCACGAGGACTCAGCAATCCCATAACCATGGGTAACAAGACTATCAAAGCTTAATGGGAAGGAAGAGGTAAAGTGGTGAGGTTGCAGCAGCGGCTAAGCAAAAACATGGTGGCTAACTTACGAGTACAAGAATAAGATGAGCATCTACGCAAACGGTCGCAAACTAGTAATGATCGCTAAAGATCCTGAACTACCTACGAGTCACACATAACACCACCGTGTTCTCTTCTCAAAGTGAAAAGAGACAGTCATGGTTACTCACACAGTTGTGTGTTTTACTTCGGATCCTCTGTCAAGTTTTCTACAACCGGACATTAACAAATTCCAATCTGCCACATAACCACGGGCATGGCTTTTGAAAGATCATAACCCTGCAGGGGTGTCCCAACTTAGCCCATCACAAGCTCTCACGATTAGTTGAAGTGATAAATATAATATTATCACCCCTTATCTTAGGGACAATCCGATCAGGCTCGGCATCCCGGTGCACAAGACATTTCGACAATGGTAAAACAAGTCCAGCAAGACCTCCCGGCGTGCCGACACCCTGATAGTAGCCGCGCGTATCTCGTCTCAGGCCACGACCGGATGAGCACAGCGTACAGCAGCCAAACCCCAAGTTTCCAAGGGGGGGCGCCACACACGACTCTATTTGGGACCAACACCATCAGCAGTGCCCCCCTGCTATGTAGAAGAATCCACGGGTAGTGCTAACTCCCTATGCAAATTATGTAATTAATTAAGTTGTTATTATGAGCAAATTAAAACCAATGTTGGGCCTTGCTGGAGTAGTTTTATTCAAAGACGAAGTGTCAAGGGGTCCCCATATACCCAACCGTGTAAGGAACGCAAAATCAAGGAAGATAATGCCGGTTTATCGGCGCCTAAGGTGGCATGAGTGGAACAAAACACCGAGCAAAAGGCCAAGCCTTCCACCCATGCCCAGTATATAGGTGTGTTAATAATAATAATAGATATTGTGATATTCCAACAACAAGTTCCAACATGGAACGATCTTCATCTTCACCTGCAACTAACAACGCTATAAGAGGGGCTGAGCAAGCGGGTAACATAGCCAAACAATGGTTTTTGCTAGGAAGGTGTCAAAGGTTAGAGGTTTCATGGCAACAAGGAGAGGGGCTGCCAATAAGATGGGTAACGCGACATATAATGATAGCATCGAGACAACTAAGCAAAAGCAATGATAGTAAAGGTATCCAAGGGTATGGTCATCTTGCCTGAGATCCCGCAAGGAGAAGAACGGATTCATGAAGAAGACGAAGAAGAAGCCTTGAAGAAGAACCACGGGTAGACGAACGAATCCTCTCGAATGCAACGGAACAAGCACTAACGAGAAGAAGCAAGAAACACGGTAAACACACCACACGAGACATGACAATATGCTCAACCAAGTATGATGCAAGACAGTTCTATATAGGATGCACTAGAAGTCTATACAGGAAGCAAAACATGGCAAGGTAGGAAGCACAGCAAAACAACACAAGTCTATATATGATGCAATACATGGCAAGGTATGATGCAAGACAAGTATATACAAGAAGCAAAACATGGCAAGGTAGGAAGCACAGAAAAACAACACAAGTCTATATATGATGCAATACATGGCAAGGTATGATGCATGACAAGTCTATACAGGAAGCAATACATGGCAAGGTAGGAAGCACAGAAAAACAGCACAAGTCTATATATGATGCAATACATGGCAAGGTATGATGCATGACAAGTCTATACAGGATGCAATACATGGCAAGGTAGGAAGCACAGAAAAACAACACAAGAACATGACAATATGCTCAAGCAAGTATGATGCAAGACAATTCTATATATGATGCAAAACATGGCAAGGCAGGAAGCACTCAAAACAACATAAGTCAACAAGTTTAAATGAGGCCGGAAACTACATATAACAAATCCGGTAAGTCCTCATATGCATAGTTTGAAATTAGTCCAGATCTGAACAAACCTTAAGTTAAAGTTGTTAAACAGCAAGTTAACATGCACCATGATGATCTACATGAAATTCTAGTCAAGTTTCATATAAAGTTTGTTTAATTCGGAGCTACGGCCTAGAAGATATGAGCAAAACAAGACAAGCATGACAACGGTGCAAGATGCACCCAAACATCAAGCAAACATACTCCAAACATGTAAACAAGATGATATTATGATTCTACATGCAAAAACACCCAAGTTTCATATATGGCACACCCAAAACGGAGCAACGGGCTAAAAGATACACATGAAACAAGATATAACAACAAGCTGAAGTTAACAGCCACATAGCAACTTTGGAGCAAGAAATATATACTCTACAGCACTAAAACATGATAACAAGAAGCATGGACATGAAGTAGACATATCCTAAAGCAAACAGCTCCATTGGAGCAACTCCATAGGAGGCATGGATCAATAGCAACAAGCTACAACATTTTGATCATGACGCTAAAAACCTGACAGTAATATTTTGTAGCAACTTGGGAGCAAGAATTAAATAAGCTACAGCAAGTCAAATGAGCAAGTAAGGGCAAGAATGGATATACAATAACGTATACAACAAGAAATGATCAATGGCCACCCCAAAACTAACATGGATTTGCCTAGGGCATCAAGCAAACATAGCAACAGGATATGACAGATTCCAGACTTAGCCAAAGTTTCACTAAGTGTAAAACAGTAACAACAACATGGCATGTTTGCGAGCATGTTTAAGTCAACACAAGGCATATCATGGAAAGATAAATGCACCACAGCAAAGACCATATAATGGTGCTTCTAAAACATCTACACATGTGGCATGAGGACAAACACACCAATAGCAAAGAGCAATTGAAATTAGCATCTCATAACAAGTTTCAGCTCTTAACAGCCAAATGCACTTTTGCAACAGAGATTAACATGGCAATATGGACTCAAACAAGCATGCCATAGCAACCAACATGTAGAGTATCTCATGATGAACACTTTGACATATCATTTGCTTCATTTGGATAAACATGCACCAAGTTATCATATCCCAAACATGGCATGAAAATAACAAGTAGCAGCAGTTTATAACAAGTAGCACCCTTGCAACAGATATTAGAGCATCTAGATGAACTCAAATGAGTATGGCACAATGGAACAAAGTGTAGAGCATATCACCATGATCATTTTGACATATCATTTGCACAATTTGGACATACACACAAATAGTTACAAGCTCACAAAGATGCAACCAAAATACTGACAGAAAAGGACTTGGCAGTTTTTAGACAAGGAAAAAAAACAAACGGGCGTCATATAATAAAATGCGCATGGGGCAGGGAATAACGGTGGCTCACCCAGATCTGGAGAGGAGGAGGGAGGTGGGCCGCGGTGAGGGGGCGGCCCATGAGCGGCGGGGGCGAGGAGGCCCGGGGCTGGGCCTGGGGCAGCTAGAGGAGGCCGAGGGGTGGCTTGGGCCGCAGCGCGAGGAGGGCGACCGGCCCAGGCGGTGGCAGGCCCAAGCGGCGCGAGGAGGCCTGCGAGGCCAACCCTACTGGTCGTCGTCCCGCTCGTTCCCGAGCGGACGCCAGCAGCGGCGGCGGCAGGGCAGGGCCCTCCGGCGGCTGGCCGGCGAGGAGGCCGAGGAGGGCAGGAAGACATCGGGAAGGAGTGGATCCGGCCCGATCCGGATGCGGCGGCTCCATTCCCGGCGTCGGGGAGGAGCTTCGGTGGGGCGACGGCCTCAGCGCGGTGGCGGCGGCGTGCTCCTTCGGCGAGGCGAGGCGGCTGGATTGGAGAAGTCCGGCGGCTGGGCAGAAGGGCGGCAAGGCGCGGGGCGCGGTCGGGCCCGGTGCGGCCCGGCGCGGCCCGGCCGTGGGCTCGCGGGCCCGGCGCGGTGGCGGGGAAGTGGGCGCGCTGGCGGGGCGAATCAGGGGGCGCCACATGGCGGCCCCGCTGAGGTGGCGGCGCGGGATTGGGCGGAGTGAGGTGGAGGGGCGCTGGACATATCCGACGGCGAGCGGACATGTCCGGCTGCGCGGGGAGGAGCATTTTTAGGGTTGGATCTGCGCGAAAATGGAGGGGAAGCACATATTTATAGCTAAAGGGAGCTAGGAGTGTCCAAATGAGGATCCGTTCACGGCCACGCGATCGTGATCAAACGGCCAAGAGCATGGAGGGGTTAGAATGGGCTAGGTGGGCTGTGTGAAAGGGGTGTTGGGCCAAAAGGCAAAAGGCTTCCGGCGGTTAACACGGTTAACCGTTGGGCTATCTAACGAACTCCGAACGCGACGAAACTTGACAGGCGGTCTACATATGCTATAATAAGACCACACGCCAAGTTTCAACCCATTTCAAGAACGTTTTTCGGCCACTCATAAAATAAATATTCGGAGGCACCGCGGCCGCGTGTGAGTGTGTCTGGGCTCAGAACGGACAACGGAAAGGACGAGGAGACTCGGACGGATGCAAGTTTTGAAAACATGCTGATGCAACACACATGATGACATGGCAAGATGCCACACGCAAGCAGATGACATGGCAACGATGACGAATATCTATCTGACACCTGGCGCACCGGTCTCGGGGTGTCACAACACTCCCCTACTAACAAGAGATCTCGTTCCGAGATCTTAGGAACGAGACAGAAGAGAAAAAGGAAGAACAAAGTTCTTCGAGGACAAAAGAGCGAACCCAAAGAACCTTGAGAATTGAACCACGGAAAGAAAGGATACAACGGAGATAAACGAGATTGAAAACTCCGGTAAAATGTGCAACAAGGCATAAGACGAGAACCAAGAGGATAAGGATATGAAGCACGAGTTGAAGGAACAAAAATGAATTCGAAACCACTCCAGTTAATAAGAGATAGAAAAGAATTCGAACAAAAGAATTCGGGTAGCACTCCGGCTGAAACTGAAAGAAATAGCACACCGGTTGAATATGAATGGAATGGAACAAGAACATGGAAAGATGAAACGATACTCGACGAGAGTAACAACACAATGCCTCCGGAAGAATTGAAATGATGGAATTGAAAGAATGGAGAAGAAGATGATAACTTCGAGCGCGATTGACTTGAGAGCATCCTTAGAAGGAAGGATTGAACGGAGTCGTTGAAAAATCAACAACGAAAGAATCAGCTTGATGTGGACTTATTTAAACATCTCAAGACTTGAGGTGCATTATGCCGCAACCAAAATATTGAAATAGATGAGAATGAAGAAAGAAATGCAAAACTCCACTTCAAAAGAATCCGGAGAATTATTTGCATCTCAAGACGCAAAATAATAATGCTTGAGCTACTCCAAAGAATTAGATGCACGTTGAAGAATGAATTAAATGATGAAGAACCACCACAGAGAACTCCGGTAATGAGAGGATGCTGATATAGAAATGACGAACGAAAGGAATAAGATTAAGCCTTGCGATGATTTAGATGGGGGGTACCGACGAGATAGCCGAGAAAATTTGAACTCCGGAAAAGAAAAGAATAACACACTTGGAATTAGAATTTATTCATCAAGAATAAACTCCGAAGGAAGGAATAAATCTACTTGACGAGAATGAATAAGAATTATGGTATGCTTATCCTCCACCAATTAAATTGATGAGAAGCAATGGATTCACATAACACTTATTCGCGTTAACAAGATTAAAGAGGGATATATCGTGAACTTGCGAAAAATCTTTATGAACCACCGGTAGGATTGGAATAAAATGAATGGATTGATATGATAACACCGGAAAGAACTCTTGAGCGAACCACCGTAAAGAATTAAGGCCGAGTGAAGAAAAGAACGAACCACCGGGAAGAATTAATCGAGTGATGAAAAGGAACAAACCACCGAGAAGAATTACAATCGAGTGAAGAAAGAGAATGACCACCGTAAGGAATGAAATCGAGTGAAGACAAGAGAATGAATCTCCGGGAAGAATAAAGCACTTGAGGAAAATTAGAGAACGAAGAGATCGTGAACTGATTGAAGAATACTTGAACGAAGCACCGAACGAATGTGAGACGGGCGAAGAGACATCGATGAGGAATATTTGGAGGACGAAGTTGAAAACTGCGGATGAAGAAATCTTCTGATATGATAACCTTCGGAGAAACACAATGAAAATAACTCATGAAATACTCCGGATGAATGACAAGAAGAAAGGTTGAACCCACGACGAAAGAATTGAAAGCGATCTTGGAGAAGGCATATGACTGATGGAATCCATTCTTACGTCACATTGAAAAGAATTTCGGAACACTCCGGGAAAATTAGAAGAGTCAGGTAAGACCCTGGGAAAAGACCTGTGGGTTATGAGCCCACCGAAGAGAAAAACCACCGTTGGAAAGGATCGAAAAGGAGATGATGCACCGGAACAATTGAAAAACTCGAATGAGGTGACAACCTCAAATTAATTGGAACACAAACGAATCTCCTGAGATGTCTTCAGAACTCCGGAATAATAAAATGGCAAGAGACGAACGAGCAAGGTGAAGCTATTGAGCCGAGGAAAAAGAATATGATGAACACCGAATATTTGAATTGAAATCCACCGGAGAAGAACAGAGGTGAAGAATATCGAATCGAGAGGAGAATTCATCGGAGAATAAAGGAGATGAATGATGATGAACTAGACATGAATCACCGGTTGGAATAATTAAGGAAGAAAAACAAAGGTTTCCCACGAGTAGGATGGATACTCGAATAAGGACTCCGGCTCCGAGAAGAAAAAGGGTGGGCGGGTGGGAAAAGAAAAGACCACATCGGACGGAGGAAAAACATCGGTTGCAAAGAACCGAGGATTGAACTTGTAAAGAAGAAGAGGGTTGAATCCACTTGACGAGAGATGCACCAGATGACAAGAACTAACAACGCAATGAACGAAAACTAACCACACAATCCTAAAAAAAATTTGAAGGGGAAGAGAAGTAATTCAAAACACCTACGTCAAGATTCCTCACCAGAGCGACGAAGGGGCAGGGAAGTAAAAGAATTCCTACTCTCCGATATAACTAGACTCCGAAAAAGTTTTCTGCTAGACTCAACAACGGCCAAACTACGATCTATCAAGGGGGCTCCTATGGTCGGTCGAGGCTCTGATACCAACTTGTCAGGCCCAAGATGCGATTCTATCCCGATCACGTGACACTTACGTGATTGGGGCACAACTGCATTTCGGGCGCTTAGCAAGATGGATATCATTACATCGTACCATACATACATACATGGGGGATACAACCATACATACAAGTCACATGAATACAACAACATAAATACAAAGCATCCGACTACAGATGCAAACATGAAAAGAACAACGACATCCATCTGCTATCCCAGGCTGCCGACCTGGAACCTAACCCAAGACTGAAGAAAAAGAAGAAGAAAGAACTCCAAACAACGATCATCGCTCTCACGTCAAGACATCGGAAACCTGCACCTGCAACTATTGTTGTAGTATCTGTGAGCCATGAGGACTCAGCAATCCCATAACCATGGGTAACAAGACTATCAAAGCTTAATGGGAAGGAAGAGGTAAAGTGGTGAGGTTGCAGCAACGGCTAAGCAAAAACATGGTGGCTAATTTACGAGTACAAGAATAAGATGAGCATCTACGCAAACGGTCGCAAACTAGTAATGATCGCTAAAGATCATGAACTACCTACGAGTCAAACATAACCCCACCGTGTTCTCTTCTCAAAGTGAAAAGAGACAGTCACGGTTACTCACACAGTTGTGTGTTTTACTTCGGATCCTCTGTCAAGTTTTCTACAACCGGACATTAATAAATTCCAATCTGCCACATAACCGCGGGCACGGCTTTCGAAAGATCATAACCCTGCAGGGGTGTCCCAACTTAGCCCATCACAAGATCTCACGATCCGCTGAAGTGATAAATATAAAATTATCACCCCTTATCTTAGGGACAATCCGATCAGGCTCGGCATCCCGGTGCACAAGACATTTCGACAATGATAAAACAAGTCCAGCAAGACCTCCCGGCGTGCCGACACCCTGATAGTAGCCGCGCGTATCTCGTCTCAGGCCACGACCGGATGAGTATAGCGTACAACAGCCAAACCCCAAGTTTCCAAGGGGGGGCGCCGCACACGACTCTATTTGGGACCAACACCATCAGCACTGCCCCCCTGCTATGTACAAGAATCCACGGGTAGCACTAACTCCCTATGCAAATTATTTAATTAATTAAGTTGTTATTATGAGCAAATTAAAACCAATGTTGGGCCTTGCTGGAGGAGTTTTATTCAAAGACGAAGTGTCAAGGGGTCCCCATATACCCAACCGTGTAAGGAACGCAAAATCAAGGAACATAATGCCGGTTTATCGGCGCCTAAGGTGGCATGAGTGGAACAAAACACCGAGCAAAAGGCCAAGCCTTCCACCCATGCCCAGTATATAGGTGTGTTAATAATAATAATAGATATTGTGATATTCCAACAACAAGTTCCAACATGGAACGATCTTCATCTTCACCTGCAACTAACAACGCTATAAGAGGGGCTGAGCAAGCGGGTAACATAGCCAAACAATGGTTTTTGCTAGGAAGGTATCAATGGTTAGAAGTTTCATGGCAACAAGGAGAGGGGATGACAATAAGATGGGTAGCGCGACATATAACGATAGCATCGAGACAACTAAGCAAAGGCAATGATAGTAAATGTATCCAAAGGTATGGTCATCTTGCCTGAGATCCCGCAAGGAAGAAGAACGGATCCATGAAGAAGACGAAGAAGAAGCCTTGAAGAAGAACCACGGGTAGACGAACGAATCCTCTCGAACGCAACGGAACAAGCACTAACGAGAAGAAGCAAGCAACACGGTAAACACACCACACGAGACATGACAATATGCTCAACCAAGTATGATGCAAGACAGTTCTATATAGGATGCACTAGAAGTCTATACAGGAAGCAAAACATGGCAAGGTAGGAATCACAGCAAAACAACACAAGTCTATATATGATGCAATACATGGCAAGGTATGATGCAAGACAAGTCTATACAGGAAGCAAAGCATGGCAAGGTAGGAATCACAGAAAAACAACACAAGTCTATATATGATGTAATACATGGCAAGGTATGATGCATGACAAGTCTATACAGGAAGCAATACATGGCAAGGTAGGAAGCACAAAAAAACAACACAAGAACATGACAATATGCTCAAGCAAGTATGATGCAAGACAATTCTATATATGATGCAAAACATGGCAAGGCAGGAAGCACTCAAAACAACACAAGTCAACAAGTTTAAATGAGGCCAGAAACTACATATAACAAATCCGGTAAGTCCTCATATGCATAGTTTGAAATTAGTCCAGATCTGAACAAACCTTAAGTTAAAGTTGTTAAACAGCAAGTTAACATGCACCATCATGCTCTACACGAAATTCTAGTCAAGTTTCATATAAAGTTTGTTTAATTTGGAGCTGCGGCCTAGAAGATATGAGCAAAACAAGATAAGCATGGCAACGGTGCAAGATGCACCCAAACATCAAGCAAACATACTCCAAACATATTATATTATGATTATACATGCAAAAACACCCAAGTTTCATATAAGGCACACCAAAAACGGAGCAACGGGTTAAAAGATACACATGAAACAAGATATAACAACAAGCTGAAGTTAACAGCCACATAGCAACTTTGGAGCAAGAAATATATACTCTACAGCACTCAAACATGATAACAAGAAGCATGGACATGAAGTAGACATATCCTACATCAAACAAGTCCATTGGAGCAACTCCATAGGAGGCATGTATCAATAGCAACAAGCTACAACATTTTGATCATGACGCTAAAAACTTGACAGTAATATTTTATAGCAACTTGGAAGCAAGAATTAAATAAGCTACAGCAAGTCAAATGAGCAAGTAAGGGCATGAATGGATAGACAATAACATATATAACAAGGAATGATCAATGGCCACCCCAAAACTAACATGGATTTGCCTAGGGCATCAAGCAAACATAGCATCAGGATATGACAGATTCCAGACTTAGCCAAAATTTCACTAAGTGTAAAACAGTAACAACAACATGGCATGTTTGCGAGTATGTTTAAGTCAACACAAGGCATATCATGGAAAGATAAATGCGCCACAACAAAGACCATATAATGGTGCTTCTAAAACATCTACACATGTGGCATGAGGACAAACACACCAATAGCAAAGAGCAATTGAAATTAGCATCTCATAACAAGTTTCAGCTCTTAACAGCCAAATGCACTTTTGCAACAGAGATTAACATGGCAATATGGACTCAAACAAGCATGCCATAGCAACCAACATGTAGAGCATCTCATGATGAACATTTTGACATATTATTTGCTTCATTTGGATAAACATGCACCAAGTTATCATATCTCAGACATGGGGCATGAAAATAACAAGTAGCAGCAGTTTATAACAAGTAGCACCCTTGCAACAGATATTAGAGCATCTAGATGAACTCAAATGAGTATGGCACAATAGAACAAAGTGTAGAGCATATCACCACGATCATTTTGACATATCATTTGCACAATTTGGACATACACAAAAATAGTTACAAGCTCACAAAGATGCAACCAAAATACTGACAGAAAAGGACTTAGCGGTTTTTAGACAAGGAAAAAAACAAACGGGCGTCATATAATAAAATGCGCACGGGGCGGGGAATAACGGTGGCTCACCCAGATCTGGAGAGGAGGAGGGAGGTTGGCCGCGGTGAGGGGGCGGACCATGAGCGGCGGAGGCGAGGAGGCCCGGGGCTGGGCCTGGGGCAGCTGGAGGAGGCCGAGGGGTGGCTTGGGCCGCAGCGCGAGGAGGGCGATCGGCCCAGGCGGTGGCCGGCCCAAGCGGCGCGAGGAGGCCTGCGAGGCCAGCCCTACTGGTCGTCGTCCCGCTCGTTCCCGAGCGGACGCCAGCGGCGGCGGCGGCAGGGCAGGGCCCTCCGGCGACTGGCCGGCAAGGAGGCCGAGGAGGGCAGGAGGACGTCGGGGAGGAGCGGATCCGGCCCGATGCGGATGCGGCGGCTCCATTCCCGGCGTCAGGAAGGAGCTTCGGTGGGGCGGCGGCCTCAGCGCGGTGGCGGCGGTGGCGGCGGCGTGCTCCTCCGGCGAGGTGAGGCGGCTGGATCGGTGAAGTCCGGCGGCTGGGCAGAAGGGCGGCAAGGCGCGGGGCCCGGCGCGGGCCGGCCGTGGGCTCGCGGGCCCGGCGCGTTGGCGGGGAAGTGGGCGCGCTGGCGGGGCGAATCAGGGGGCGCCACGTGGCGGCCCCGCTGAGGTGGCGGAGCGGGATTGCGCGGAGTGAGGTGGAGGGGCACTGGACATGTCCGGCGGCGGGCGGACATGTCCGGCTGCGCGGAGAGGAGTATTTTTAGGGTTGGATCTGCGCGAAAATGGAGGGGAAGCACATATTTATAGCTAGAGGGAGCTAGGAGTGTCCAAATGAGGAGCCGTTCACGGCCACGCGATCGTGATCGAACGGCCAAGAGCATGGAGGGGTTAGAATGGGCTAGGTGGGCTGTGTGAAAGGGGTGCTGGGCCAAAAGGCAAAAGGCTTCCGGCGGTTAACACGGTTAACCGTTGGGCTATCAAACTAACTCCGAACACGACGAAACTTGACAGGCGGTCTACCTATGCTATAATAAGACCACACGCCAAGTTTCAACCCATTCCGAGAATGTTTTTCGGCCACTCATAAAATAAATATTCGGAGGCACCGCGGCCGCGTGTGAGTGTGTGTGGGCTCAGAACGGACAACGGAAAGGACGAGGAGACTCGGACGGATGCAAGTTTTGAAAATATGATGATGCAACACACATGATGACATGGCAAGATGCAACACACAAGCAGATGACATGGCAACGACGACGAATATCTATCTGACACCTGGCGCACCGGTCTCGGGGTGTCACAGTGATACGTCCAAAACGTATCTATAATTTCTGCTTGCTCCATGCCACTTTTGGGTGATATTGCTATGATATTCATACACTTCCATACACTTTTGATCATATTTGGACTAACTTACTAATCCAGTGCACCCCAGTGCCAGTTTCTGTTTTCGGCTGTTTTTGTATTTCAGGTTTTCACGTTTCGAGAACTGCCCAGAAAAATCCAGAAAAATTATATAAAAAATCAGCGAACCGGAAACAACACTGCGTCCGAAGGGCAGCCTGGGGGGCCACAGGGGCTCCAGGCGCCCTGTGGGCGCCCCTCGCTGGGCCGCGCCGGGGGGGCGCCTGGGCCCCCCGAGGCTCCCCCGGTGCCCTACTTTGGCATATATTTAAAGGGTTCCCCATAACCCTCAGACCAGGACTTCTTTTCGCGATCCCATCTCTGTTCCACCGCCGCCGCCGCTTCCAAGATCGGGAGCACCAGGAGAACTCTTCCCGGCACCCTGCCGGAGGGGAGGATCACCACCGGGAGCTTCTCCACCACCATGGATGCCTCCCGGATGACTCGTGAGTAGTCTCCCTTGGACCATGAGTCCATGACCAGTAGCTATGTGATGTTCTCCTCCCGTTCTTGTGCTTCACTAATTTGTCCTCATGAGCTGCCCTACATGATCGAGGCACCTATGTAATCCTTATGCTGTTGCTATGTTGAGTTTGCTGGGATCCGATGGATTATGAGATTATGTTCAGATTGATTTTGAGTAATATATTTGATTCACCTCTTTTATATTTTAGTTCATAAGTAATTCTTGCATGTTCTCCGTTGTTATTTATTGCTTTGGCCGAGTAGTAAATAGTGACT
Source organism: Secale cereale (assembly GCA_902687465.1). Classification (NCBI taxonomy): domain Eukaryota; kingdom Viridiplantae; phylum Streptophyta; class Magnoliopsida; order Poales; family Poaceae; genus Secale; species Secale cereale. The sequence continues at coordinate 590,014,648 of LR738710.1, forward strand.
CCAAGAGGGAACGTTATGCTCGATTGTGGGTTCATGCCCCTCGATGACTGGCTTGAGTGACAGAAACATGAGTCTAGGGGATGTGCTGTTGCCACAAGGGGGAAAACAACGGTGCTTGTGCCCGCGGGTGCAAGGATTGTTTACTTTACGCAAAGTTCTTTTAATGCAGTTGTCTGTTGCATTGAGTTTACACTATGGGTGGGACTCGCAACCTAATACCAGCGAGATGTTCTGGATAGATATCTCAAGGTGGATGATTAGTAGTAGATATTGATGGATTTCGGTCTACTTACTTTGGCGTACCGCCCATGCTTTGAACCTCAACTTTTCTTGCAATGTAGTCAGCATTGGTTTGCGTTCGTGGTCCTGTCAATTGCCCAGCTGTAATTTGTTACCTCACATAGCTGTTTTATCGTCTTTTGGGAGAGAGACATCACTAGTGAACATCATGAGACTCCGGTCCATATTACCATCATTGATCACATACAATATTTACTTTTCGCTATTTTATTTACTATTGCAAAACACTATCTATCACTACTATCATATTGCTTTTAACCCTTTGTGAACTACAAGGCCGGAGAGATTGACAACCTCTCTGTACTCGCTGGGAGCAAAGTTATTTGTATCTGTGTGCAGGTCCATGTTGATTGCTAATTGCGCCGTTAGCAGTTGACACCTACTTGTTGAACCTAGGAGTCTCTGGGGATTCGAACCTTGGCATCTTTGCTAGGGGAAAACACTTCTACTTACTGCATCTTACACCTTCCACTTGGGGTAACCAACGAGGGGTTCGAGGCCCATCAAGGAGTATTTTCTGGCGCCGTTGCCGGGGACTCCACTCTTCAGGATAGGGGAGTTGCATGTTATCTTTTACCTTTGCTTTTTAGTCTTGTTAGTTTACCTTTCATTATTGCTTTAGTTCCTTTTATCGAAAATCACAAAAATAGTTATCTTGCTTGCTTGCTACTATGGGTTCTACCAAAAACACTAAATGGGAGGAGTACACCCTTACTTCCATTGCCCCACTTATCTCTGACGGGGTTTACAAAAAAGATAAACCTTGTGATTACACTAGTTATGACGGAGAGTTATGCCCATGGCATGGTCTTCCAGAAAAAAAGTATGAGCCTCAGTTTAAAATTGCTCCTGAGCTTCCCAAAACTTGGGAAGATGTTCAAACTCTTATAATAGAGCGCGAATTAAACAAAAAGGATGACACTACAATTCTGCCCACTAATGATAAAATTGATTTTGATAATTGTAGTATTTCAGAAGTTGTCGCCTTTCTACAAGGAATGGCTAATGATCCCAACACTCGCACGCTTAATCTTGCCTTCACAGAGCATATCACTAATGCTCTCATCAAAGCTAGGGAGGAGAAACTTAGAGTAGAAGCCTCCATACCTAGAAAGCTAGGAGATGGTTGGCATTCTATGATTAAAATTAAGATAAACAACTTCTCATGCTTTGCTTTATGTGATATTGTAGCCAGTACTTCTATTATGCCCAAAAGACTATATGATATGCTTAAATTGAAATCTTTTGATTCTTGTTCTTTTGGTAATGTTCTCGTTGATTCTTCCATAAAGAAACCTTTGGGGAGGATCGACGATGTTCTTATTGTTGTCAATGATAATAATGTGCCCGTTGATTTCACTATCATGGATATTGAATGTGATCCTTCTTGTCCAATTATTTTGGGACGTCCCTTTTTGCGCACCGTTGGTGCTATCATTGACATGAAAGAGGGTAATATAAAATTCCAGTTTCCTCTCAAGAAAGGGATGGAACACTTCCCTCGTAAGAAGGTCAAGTTACCTTTTGAGTCCGTTGTACGGGCTAGCTATTCTTTTTCTCTTGATAAAACTTGATCTATGCATTATGCCTAGCTTAAAGGCATAAAAGAAAGCGCTTTTGGGAGGCAGCCCACATGAATAAAATTTTTGCTTTTGTTGTGTCTTCATGTTGTTTACTGCTGTAACATCATCATTGTATCTTTGCTTTTCATATTTGTGCCAAGAATAGCCTCTGATTGCTAGAAAGTTCAAAAGTTGTGAGGTGCTGTCCAGGAAACAGATTCTGTCCTTGGATAGAAAAATTTGTATAAAATCACCAGGTCATATTTTTGATCTGAATTTTTTCGACAGCGTTCTCTATATAATTGTCTTTCGTGCATCAGTTCTGAGTTTTTTTATTTGAGTTGCAGAAGTATCCCGAACAGGTCAATTACTGCCTGCTGTTCTGTTTTTCACAGATTCTGTCCTGTTTTGCCTTACCTTCACTTTGCAAATTAAGAACTTGCTTTTCCTTTGCAAAAACCTTTTGGCAATCTTGAGAAACCGTAGAAATTCAAGAATATCCTTATTTCCAGCAAGGTATAATTATTTTATTAAGGGTACTAACCTCGCTAATCAGATTATGATGAGTTATGTATGAAGGGAGTTTTCAAGTGTGCGAGGGGAGATGATAAAAAGATTTAGGAGTGTCAAGCGCTCAAGCTTGGGGATGCCCCCGTGCACCCCCAAGAAATATTCAAGGAGACTCAAGCGTCTAAGCTTGGGGATGCCCCCGTGCATCCCCTTCTCCATCAACATTATCAGTTCGTCTTTCGTTCCGCTATATTTTTATCACTTCATGTGTTATGTGCTATTCTTGGAGCGTCTTGCTTTTAGTTTTCTTTTTAGTTTTTCATAACGAGTCGGAACCCAGCATTCCTTTATGTGGGAGAGAAACACGCTCCACCTCTACCTAGAACATTACATATAATTTTCATGTCTATCTATGATGTGTGTGTTCTTTGTCTTTAAATAGCTACTATCGTGCTTTGCTCTTAGTATTCATGCTTATCTCTTCAAGAGCTTTTATTTAAGTTGGTTGCTTGAACTCTCTTTAATTACCATGCTCACCTTATTAAGAGAGTTTGCTTCCGTTGCATGGGTTAATGTGTCTATGATAAAGATGTTACTTTCATGATGGTGCTTAGTAGTTCAGGTTTTCTTATGGTTAATCTCGAATAGCTGGGGGGTTCCCAATGTGTTATTGGAGTACCAACTTGGTTTGTTTGCCTATGATGTGGTATGGTTTAGTAATATCTTCCTTCGAGAATTTATTTTGATTGACTTGGCGTATGCTCACGCATATTTAAGACTGTAAAGAAAGTCTGTCAAGCCTTGATGATCTTTTATTTCTAAGTAGCGATATAACTACCATGCCTGATTCAATATTGCTTTGTCGCTCTGCATGATTATGACAGTCATTGCTCTCTTAGTTGGTCGCTCCCAGTCTTTTGCTAACCTCCACCTGCACTAAGCAAATTAACCATGCAATACATAGCTCATGGGAAAGTAGCCTAAAAACTATTGTGGTAAAGAATATGTTGCCTATGTATCTTATTTCTTATGAGTTGCTTGCTGAGCGGTAACCATGTTTCTGGGGACGCCATCAACTGTCACACTTTTGTTGAATATCATGTGAGTTGCTATGCATGTTCGTCTTGTCTGAAGTAAGGGTGATTTACCGTGGGTTGAATTAATATGCATATTGTTAGAGAAGAACATTGGGCCGCCAACCAAAGCCATGCATCATGGTGGAAGTTTTAGCTTGGACCTTAATCCTCAATCTCCCATGAGAATATGCTTATGCATTAAAGAGGAGTCCATCATCTATTTTCTATGTTGTCCCGGTATGGATGTCCTCAAGTTGAGATCTATCAAAAATGAGAAATCAAATGTGATCTATCTCCTTGGACCTTTGTACAGGTGGCATAGAGGTACCCCTTTGTGACACTTGGTTAAAACATATGCAATGCAATGATAACCCATGGGGATCCGAGCTAATTAGGACAAGGAGCGAGCACTATTAGTATTCGATGCATGAGGCTTGCAACTTATAGGATGTTTTATGCATGACACATATGAAGTACTACTACCGTTGACACAATTGCTTCCATGTTTTAAAATAAAAAGCTCTAGCACTTAACCTTTCTTTTACCTTTATGTTGAAGCACCAACTACTGAGAGCATGATTGTTTGTGCATTGTTCCAAAGTAGCATTGTCTTTTGCATGATTGTGATACCGTTTATTCTGAAATGATTGTATCTAGTCATCACTTAAACCTTGAAGGTGCCCCTGCACTTATGTTTTGCATCACTAAAGGGGGCAAGCTAGATATCACTTGATCATATTTGCACATCATGTTCATTGCAAATCTTTTTGATGTTTCAGTTTCATGTTGTAAAACTTTCAGCCATTTGTGATTTTCTCTTGAGACAACTTAATTACTTTAGAATCATTGTCTCAGTAAGCTTTTGTCATATGACTATGAGAAAGTCCTATATGGTTAATAGCATGTCACCACACAAATTATTTTTGTTATCATTTACCTACTCGAGGACGAGCAGGAATTAAGCTTGGGGATGTTGATACGTCCAAAACGTATCTATAATTTCTGCTTGCTCCATGCCACTTTTGGGTGATATTGCTATGATATTCATACACTTCCATACACTTTTGATCATATTTGGACTAACTTACTAATCCAGTGCACCCAGTGCCAGTTTCTGTTTTCGGCTGTTTTTGTATTTCAGGTTTTCACGTTTCGAGAACTGCCCAGAAAAATCCAGAAAAATTATATAAAAAATCAGCGAACCGGAAACAACACTGCGTCCGAAGGGCAGCCTGGGGGGCCACAGGGGCTCCAGGCGCCCTGTGGGCGCCCCCCCCCCCCTGGGCCGCGTCGGGGGGGCGCCTGGGCCCCCCGAGGCTCCCCCGGTGCCCTACTTTGGCATATATTTAAAGGGTTCCCCGTAACCCTCAGACCAGGACTTCTTTTCGCGATCCCATCTCTGTTCTGCCGCCGCCGCCGCTTCCAAGATCGGGAGCACCAGGAGAACTCTTCCCGGCACCCTGCCGGAGGGGAGGATCACCACCGGGAGCTTCTCCACCACCATGGACGCCTCCCGGATGACTCGTGAGTAGTCTCCCTTGGACCATGAGTCCATGACCAGTAGCTATGTGATGTTCTCCTCCCGTTCTTGTGCTTCACTAATTAGTCCTCGTGAGCTGCCCTACATGATCGAGGCACCTATGTAATCCTTATGCTGTTGCTATGTTGAGTTTGCTGGGATCCGATGGATTATGAGATTATGTTCAGATTGATCTTGAGTAATATATTTGATTCACCTCTTTTATATTTTAGTTCATAAGTAATTATTGCATGTTCTCCGTTGTTATTTATTGCTTTGGCCGAGTAGTAAATAGTGACTCCAAGAGGGAACGTTATGCTCGATTGTGGGTTCATGCCCCTCGATGACTGGCTTGAGTGACAGAAACATGAGTCTAGGGGATGTGCTGTTGCCACAAGGGGGAAAACAACGGTGCTTGTGCCCGCGGGTGCAAGGATTGTTTACTTTACGCAAAGTTCTTTTAATGCAGTTGTCTGTTGCATTGAGTTTACACTATGGGTGGGACTCGCAACTTAATACCAGCGAGATGTTCTGGATAGATATCTCAAGGTGGATGATTAGTAGTAGATATTGATGGATTTCGATCTACTTACTTTGGCGTACCGCCCATGCTTTGAACCTCAACCTTTCTTGCAATGTAGTCAGCATTGGTTTGCGTTCGTGGTCCTGTCAATTGCCCAGCTGTAATTTGTTACCTCACATAGTTGTTTTATCGTCTTTTGGGAGAGAGACATCACTAGTGAACATCATGAGACTCCGGTCCATATTACCATCATTGATCACATACAATATTTACTTTTCGCTATTTTATTTACTATTGCAAAACACTATCTATCACTACTATCATATTGCTTTTAACCCTTTGTGAACTACAAGGCCGGAGAGATTGACAACCTCTCTGTACTCGTTGGGAGCAAAGTTATTTGTATCTGTGTGCAGGTCCACGTTGATTGCTAATTGCGCCGTTAGCAGTTGACACCTACTTGTTGAACCTAGGAGTCTCTGGGGATTCGATCCTTGGCATCTTTGTTAGGGGAAAACACTTCTACTTACTGCATCTTACACCTTCCACTTGGGGTAACCAACGAGGGGTTCGAGGCCCATCACACAGTCTCTCTCCATTCGCCCACCAGGAAAAGATGCTGCTTCTCCGGGTGCTGCGCGGCTCGGAAAGTAATAATATCCTCGTTCGCTGGCATAGGGCACCGCGAATCGAAGGCGAGCAAGTGCTTCATATGCGGCAGCCTCTATGGCCATCTGAGGAGTTGGCATGGATTTCTCTATGAAGGAAACTTCGGTGGGGTCTTGGTTTGGGTTTGCGGGAGGGATGTGTACTACTGCCCAATATTTCGAGGTGGATGGTGTGATCCTCGATTTGAGCAGCTCATACTGGGGTGGACGGGTAGCACTCATGGTACTGCAGGTAAAATCCCACAATATTTTCACGAAACTACCAGGGGATGCCTCTGGGGTTCTCAGATATATACTAGGGATCGGCATGGCGAAGGAGATGGCTGTGAGAGTAGTGCACCAGGTGAGGGATGCTTGGCAAAGTTACGATGTGGCATTTTATATAGTAACTGGGCTGGTTCATAGAATCATAGTTAGGGGTGTCTATTTTGTCGGTTTCGCTTTATAGGGTCGGGGTCAATGCTGCAGATACACACGTCTAGCAAGGTGGCGTGCTTACTGTAGAATTTGTCGGTGAGGTGCTTTGGAAGTCACACCCGAAAAATATGCATTCGTACACTGGCATAACTGTGCACGGCTGCTATATAAAATAAATAAGGGCACAAGGTTAAACTGTATATACATATGGGAATACATGTTACATCACCACGGGGTGTGGACAAGATAAGGTTTGGTACTACTCGTGTGATTTAATCAACCTCGTTTATATCCAAGCGGCCTTGCCTTGTGGACGCTGAAGCTTCTCCAAGAGCTAAACTGTCCGTGTTGGCTGGAGGTGGCTGAGGGGCTGCAGGGTCGGGGCAGTGATGATATCCCTCGCGGGGATTGTTGGCCACAATCCCGTTGGAGCGTGCGCCAAACAGGCGACGCATCACCTCTGGAGACACCAAGGCGTTTTGGTCAATGACCAAGGCAGGCCTCAATGACTCGATCGGTTGTCCGAACAGTACGACTGGGTTGTCGGTGCCGGACTCATCTCCTCCTCTTGCCGGGGCTCGGCGAAGCAGTTCTCCACGAGCTGCGATCAGATCAAGAGTGATTTGATCGAACAGTTCCTCTAGCACACTAACATAGCGTACCAGATGCAATAATGCAGGATCTGTCTCGTGGTCTCCGCTCGCAACTTGGGGAGGCCTACCATACCCTTCACGGCTGGGGTAGTAGTAGAATGAGCGACAGTTAACTCTGGGCGACAAATGCCGGAGTTGAACTATAGCTTCTCGTGCAGCTAGTTGGATAGCTTGCGGTTCAAAGGAAGTTGTCCTTCCTGTGAACCTGTAGGGACATTCTGGTGATAGACCCCTACCGTAGATGTGCACAGTGGCCCAGAATTGACGGTTTTCACCGCCCATGGATTCTTGGTACACAACATATTCTGGGGGCTCCTCTAACGCAAAGGCACGGCGGGTGAGGTTTGCGAGCACGGTCACAAAACCTCCAAGGTTGGTTGTTGTGGCTTCATTGTGGACAATGGGTCCTGGCATTTTAGCTCGGTCTGGGGTAGAGGATGTGTTGTGCTGGGTTTGGGGCTAGCGTGCCCTATTTATGGGAAAGGACGGAGTCTTCCTTCGCACGCTTGCGGGGGAAAATACTGTTTGGGCGTCGGTCACTGGTGGGTGATCGACAGACTAGACTGATAGGTTGGGCACCGACTACCAAAGGTGTCGGCCCACTGTGTGGGTATCTTACGCAAGAAGCTTGGCCGGGGTTAGGATGTGGTCTGGTGTGGTGGTTAACCTAGGTTTTTGTCCTGGCTAAGATAGGATTAGCCAACGGTCAGCCTGGCTCTGATACCAAGGTTGTCAGGACCGGATTTTCGGGGGTATTAGATTCCCAAAAATGGCCCTTGTGCTCACCAGCCCTAAGATTACTGTTAGCTGATGAGGCACCACTTGATACAGAAATCTCCAAGCAAAGGTACAAATATGTAGTACAAGACCATACTGGTCTTTAAGTACAACACAAGGTTTCTATTGGCTGATGGAGGAAGCGGTCTGTAATTCGTCGGCGTCTGTGCAACTCCATTTCCCACGGGAACAGCTGACCAGGTTAACTCCTATCTTCGTGAGGCTACTATCACCGTTGCACAGGTTCCGGGTAGTCGTCGCAACGCTCCTCTCCAAGCAAGAAATCTGGCCAAGACAATAGCCAGGGACAAGCCAGTGAGTACTTTGAATGTACTCGCAAACATTATGAATATGGGTGAAATATGCTCATGCTCGAGAATATTCGATGATCACGATGTTAATTTTGATATGACGGTCCATGATGCAAGCAGTTCATCTGTATAAAATGTATATGCAAACAGGGAATGATAATAAAATAAAATGCGATCATGCCACAGTCGGGCGTCTGAGCGACACCACATAAAGGGCTTAAAGAAAAGTAAATAACAAAATGCCATAGTCGGACGTCTGAGCGACATCACATAAAGGGCTTATAAAGAAAAGTAAATAACAATATGCCGCAGTCGGACGTCTGAGCGACATCATATAAAGGGCTTATAAAGAAAAGTAAATAACAAAATGCCACAGTCGGACGTGTGAGCGACATCACATAAAGGGTTTAAATAAAAGATGGGTGACAGTGAATATCCAGGAGGTAGAACCATCCCAGGGATACTCATTAAATTAAAAGTAATACAAAGGGTTAGTTCACCATAATCAATGTCACCATAAACCACATGTCAAAATCAAGGTTCTGGTTTTAGCAGTTTTCTCCTCTGAAGACCGACACTTGACCCTTCCCAGACTGTAGTCCTAACCCAGGGACACGGCTATTCGAATAGATTTAATCTCTGCAGAGGGTGTACTCTTTACCCACGAATGACGGATTCCTTTAGTCCCTCTGGACTAATTCCGTCTACAGTCTTTTAATTTGAAGACACATCTGACCGCACACACCAGCCTAACTTACCGGCGTCTGGAATCACCCACGACACTTGTCAAGCCAAACTCTAAGTGGGGAGGCTACAACCTCGACTAGCATGGGATCACAAAATTTATAACGCGCGCAAACTGGGGAAGCTATCCCCTTCGGCTTCAACCGAAACACCCATGCCCCCGGACCAGGTGGCATGCCTACCGGATGCAGCCGGTATCTTCCACCATGGCCTCTCTGTACGGTGTGTGCTAGGACAGGGGTCAACAATTTACTGAACCGTACCCTACATGTAGCAGGGACAAGTGGTAGTACGAAACGAGCATGGGGGTTACTGGAACAAGACTCGATCTATGGTCGACTTAGGAGGTTTCAGCATTATTTGCATGATTAGCATAATCATTATATTCCATAACCATAGTCGGAATCGCCACCCGTCATGCCTCACGAAGCCATACCGGACTCCGCCGTTTCAACGAGGAGCTAATGACAAGCTCGTGTCTACACAAGACCACGACTTCCACGGCTTTCTTCTGTTAGGCATGGGAAGCATACGAGGGGGATACCGTCGTGCATATTAAATATTCACAGCAAGGGGTCTACCTCATGCACTCACGGGTAGGATCATATCATCACATATGAAAGAAAAGAATGCATCCACATCGTTGTACTCGGGTCAATGACAATCACATGCATTAGATCATGGTTCAAAAATGCTTGCCTTCAAGTAGATGGGAGGAGAAATGCATTCCAAAACTTTTGGAAGTTTTCTCCCTCTTCAAAAATCCTAATAGAAAGAAAATGAAATTAATACATAGAATCAAAATAGCACAAAAAAAGTTGTCTGGAAATTTTCAAATAAATTTGAAAATAAACTAGACCAAATTTGAGGAACAGCAGAAAAAGAATCAAGTCGTTTGGAGTTATATTTAAAAAGTTAAAGCCAGTCAAAGTTTCAGTCAAACTCTGATTTTAAAATAAAACAGAAAAGAAAAAGTTTTCGAGAAGAATGCGTATTCGATGCGAAGAGACGTACTTGGGAGTTTCCGCCTTCACTTAAAACGCGTGGAGGCGGGGCTGTGTCACTGACAGTGGGTCCACGGGGCCCACTGGTCAGGTTTGACCAGTCGCCTCTCCCTCCTCTTCCTCTGCCCGAGCGGAGGCGGGATTCCGGCAATCGTCGCCGGCGAACGGAGGCTCCTCGAGGGCATTCGAGGCCAGGGATGGATCCGTCACTCCTAGGCGGTCCTCCCGGTGGTCGACTGGCCGGCGGGGACGGAGGGAGTCGTCGGCAGCGAGCTCCGCGGCGGAGGGAGCTTCGGGCATGATTGGGGATTTGTGATGTGGTGGGTTTTGATCGCGTTCGAGGGGTCGGGCAGCTTCGCAAGGTCGAGGGGAAGGCGACGGTGGCACTGGATGGCCGGGGAAGGCCCTGGTGGCGTCGGAGTGATCGAGACAGTGGCGGCGGCAGTGGTTGCCGGAGAAGAAGAAGAAGACCTCTCTGGTTTTTCTACTGCTACGGCCGGATCAGTGGGGGAGTGTGAGAGGCTGCTTGAGGGCCTGACGAGCTCGGGGCTTCTTATATAGGCGGGCAATGGTGGTTCCGCGGCGGCCGGGGATAAGATCACCGGCGACTGCCATTCTGTAGCAGCAGGGGACATGGCGGGGCTGAGGATGGCGGCAGAAGCTAGCAGACGAGCGGGTTCTGTACCAAGGGCGAGCTGGCGCGCGCTCGTGGCTTGGGCGGCGCCGACCACGGCAGAGGCCCACTGTGGCCGCCGGCGTGCCGCCAAACGAGCTCTGGCGATGGCGCTGTGGAGTTCCAGGGGCTGCTTGGCGTGTTCTGGCGTGTGAATGAGGCCGGGGGTGGCTTTGCAGGCGAGCAAGGGCCGGGGAGCGACGCGGCGACCCGAGCGCACGCACGTGCAAAACGCGCGCTCTGGGCGCACCCAGAGCACGCATGCTACGTGCTCGACAATATGCCAAGGCATGCTAGGGGGCTCCAAACCACAAGGGGGTTAGCAGGGTGGGGCTATAGGCTAGGGAAAATCCATGTGACATGTTGGTTTAGTCAGGGGGTCAAGTTAACACAAACCAAAAACTAAGCCAAAACTGGTCATGCACTCAGGGTGTTTGACAAAATGTCGATGGCATCTAGGCAACTCTTGGGGTGGCCACATTCTCCAGATCAGTGTCTCCTTGGATGAGTAAGAGGGTGGTGAGGTTAGTTTATCAAAAGCAAAAACCTGTTAGTGCAAGTTTTGCAAGATTCCAGTTCTGGACAGAAAGAGAAGGGCATAATTACATGGACCCAAGATGATCCAAATGCTCCAATTGCCTGAACTTAAGGGTTTGGTAGGAGGGACTACAAGTAGGAAAAAGCTCATGGCCAATGGAGCAAGTTAGAATAGGGCTGCAGTAGAAAGTGACAAACTGGACCAGAGAGCAAAAGAGGATGTTTTGCTCAACTTTTCCAAAGGATACCCAAGGATTTTTGCATAGAGGTGATGTAGGGGCTTCATCTGGCATCCCTGAATTTTGGTGGAATTTTTGGACAACTCCATCAAATGGTTGCAGTGCAAACAGGGCCCAAAAAAAGAAGGTAATCACTTTAATTAAATAAAACTCAGAGAGAGAAAATAATAATGCAATTGATCTACAACTAGGAAGATTGTTCTTCTTCGCTTAGGGCAATTAAGTCCAAACAACATGCCAAGAATTTTGCACTGGGGCAAAAACTCCATAATAACAACAGAAAGGAAGCTCTGACAATCAAAGAAAAACCCAGAAAAAGAAAAGCTGAAACTCCTTGTCAAAATTTTATTACTAAAACAAGGGCAAATTTTTTGGGGTGTTACAAGACGTTGGTCGGCGATGGTCGACGATGAGGCAGTCCGACGGGGAGGCGGCACGGGCTTCGGGCGACGATGTCCAGCGGCGTCGAGCGGCGGGACGGCGCCAGGGTCGATCCCGATCCAGAATTGGATCGGGGAAAGAGTGGTGAATGGGGTGGGGCGTCGGTTAGGGTTTGGGGGAGTGGGGGCCTATGTAGCCCAGTTGCGCCGAGAGGGGGGGGGGTTCTTTTCTTATTTTCTGTTGTTTTACTTTTCTGTTTGTTTTTTTTTCTTTTTCTTATTTCTTTTCTGTTTCAATTAGTTTAGGACACTTCAAACATTTTGCAGAATTGTTGGCCCAACACCAATATTAACAAAAGAAAATTTGCCACATGATGAACATTTTAGTTTTCATGTTTGAGAAAATTTTGAATTTCACTTATCATTTGAGTTTGAAATTGACTGCAATTTGAAATGGAATATTGACCAAAGTGATTAAGCATTATTTTAGAAAAATGATTAACTTAAACCCAACGGTTACTATAGCATCATTACAGCGGGGTGTTACACAGCCCGTGGATTCGCCTCCCCTCTGGCTGCCGCTCCAGTGGCCGGTAGCGCGGAGGAACATCCTGGTGCCTTGACTCTGGCTAGTAGTTTAGGTTAGGGTTTGTTAGTCCTTGTAGAGGCGATGCTCGGGCGGATGGTGGTGCATCATCTTCGAGTTGGTCTTCTGGGCTTTGATCCTCCTCGAATTCTTCTGTTCGGACGGAGTCAATGGAGTTCCGGCATACATTCTTGCCATCTCTTTGGGGAAGTGAGGTTAAGGTTTATTGTCGTACGTGCACGGCGACTGGTGTCAGGCACTTCAAATTAATTCAAGGGTTAAATGGTTTAGTGATGATGACTGTGGCTCCAAGGCGTTGACCCTTAGAGGCACGTGCATGAAGACTTTCTGGTTGTCATCGACGAGGTGAGGTCGGCTCCAGTATTGGAGCAGCGACAACGGCGCATCAACCACTCGTTTTGGCAACAATAGTAGTCGTCGGTAGTATAGGAATCTCGATATAATTTTTATTATGTTTGTACTTTGTACTTAAAGTGAACTCTCCTAATAGATCAATGCCTTTTCTCAACAAAAAAAGAAACAAGAGTTTTTCTTTTTCTTTTTACATGAAGAACCAGAGTTGCTCGTAGCCATCCACCCACAAACACTTAATTTTCAAGGGTACACCGATCCTCAAGTTGTTTGCAACAGGCCGGGCCGCACTCTCCGGACTTAATTTTCCATCTAACGCAGACCTGTATTGGTCTGTCAACCAGTTTAGACGTGCTCTTTCCCGCAAATCGAAAACAAACTGGGAGGGGAGGGACTTTGCGGGCGACCGGAATCCCGTCCGCCCGCTTATAATTGCCTTGGTCCACCCAAAAACTCTTCGTCGCCGGTGCCCCTACACGCCCGAAGGCAGCTGCCCGCATTAGTGCAACTCTAGAGCGATCGCTCCGCATTGACGCCAGCCTAGAGCGGATGTGACCTCTTGCTGGCACCGACATTGAAGCGGCTCACCAGCCAAGGGTGCCACCCGCACTGCATCCCCGGTGTCCGCGTCGGTTCAATGCCAGAAAACGTTCACTGGGCGGGATGGGAAGGATATGTACCACGACCATTCAATGTCCGTCCCTTCGTCTGCCGCCATTACATAGGCTCATAGGTCGAGAAACCAGCTCCCGCTCTCGCACACTGATGCACCCAGATGCTTGGCCTCACTGGTATTCCACTATTTAAGGGTGGCCACAGTCGGGTCACATCACACCATAACCCATCCGCTACACATCTTCCTCCCTTGCACCATATCTGGCATGACCACGAGCGAGAACGCTTTGTGAGAGAGACTGTCGACAAGTAGAAGCACTAGGTGGCCGCCATGCTGGGCGGATAGAGGCTGACATGCTGGCTAGTTCTCCGAAGGTCTCGGACGACGACCCCACGATGAAGACTAGATTTTACAACGACTCCATGTCGGAGCCCGTGTCGGTGCATGTTGGCTTGACAATGGAGCAGGCACAGACGCACTTCAATGGCGCCATGGTCGAGGAGCAGCCGACGTCTACACCTATGTCGGTATTTCGGCAGGCACAAGAGGAATAACGCTACAATCTATTCCTCCTCGAGAAGCATCGGCTGGCGGAGGGCCAGATCAACGACGAGTGTGCGAGCGAGGAGGCCATGGTGGTCATGGTCCCGATGAACCTCAACTTTATACTCGAGCAGCAGACGCTCTACAAGGCCACCCATGCTCAAGCCACCGCTTGCAACATACAGGTGGCACATGCGATCACGGACGAGAACACCGCAAGTTGCACATCCTACGTGCCGCCAAACGTTGTTTAACCATGATGGTGGGGCGACGAGAGTGTCGGCTTCTCTACTTCCATCGTGGACCCCACGTCTGCCGGCAACAGACACGCCGCAGACTCCGGTGAGGATGAGTAGGGCATGGGAGGCGGCAGGGCTCGAGTCCCAAATGGGTCTTTCCGTCTCCCATGTTCTACTCTTCCTCGCCGGCGACTGCACATTCACTTTACGTGTCTTATCCCTGCCGCTCATGGAGACGGCAGATAGAGGAGGCGGTCGTGGAAGGAAACAACAAAGACTTGGATGACGGGCGCCGCCGTAGACTAGGTTTAGGTCCGGTCCTTTTTCTTAATGAAAACTGGTCAAAATGTAATGGATGTGCTCCGATTTATATGAAAATCATCGAGTTTGTATGTAATTCGCCCGGTTTGTTCAAACCCGCCGTGAAATGTATGTGAATAGCTTTAGATAGCCGCCTTTCGCATTGGTATCAATGGACTGGTCCCGCGAACAGATGTATCGGCACATGGCTTAATCCCGATCACATCCTAAGAGCATCTCCAACAGGCGCGGCAAAAGGCGCGCGCGCGCAAGTTTCGTTTTAGCGCGCGCCGGCTGCTTTCGCGCGCTCCAGCGGTGGCGGGAAATTACCGCGCGCGGGAAGCGTCTGCGCGCGCGAGGGAGAAAGCGGCACGCGGCGTGGTAGATTTGGCGCCTATAAAATCCCGCGCTCGCCACGCGCACAGCACACATCCACGCTCCCTCTCCTCGCTTCGCTGCTTCGCCACCTCTCTGCTTTCCGCGCCACCATGCCGCCGCGCTACCGGGGTTCTTCGGGCGTCCGCGGCGTCCGCGAGCACCCTAACGGCTGGTACTCCGCCGAGATCCGGTCCGGCGACGTCTGGCTCGCCCTCGTGTCGTTCCGGAGCGCGCACAAGGCGGCCCGCGCGTACGACGCGGTGGCGTGGCGCTTGGAGAGGCCCCGGTCGCAGCTGAACTTCCGAGACGTCTCCACGCGCGAGCAGGCGCAGCGCCTCGCCCCTCCGCCGCGTCTCATCACCGACGTGGACCGTGCCGAGCACACTCGGCGGCAGCGCCGCCTCCTCATCGCCGAGGAGGACGAACGAGCCATGGCGGAGTGGCGCCGTCGCTACCCGGACGACGTCACCGACGAGCGTGCCTACTGGGCGGAGAGGACGGCAAGGCGCCGCGCGGAGCGGGCGGACCGGCGTCGGCGGAAGGCATTGGCGAATGCGCAGTGCGATATCGTTGCAGCGGGTGGGAGGTCGATCTTCACGCCAGACGATGAACGTTGGGACGACATGTGGCTCGATACCTCGGACAACACCGACGAGGAAGAAGAAGATGATGATGATGATAGCGACTTGGAGTAGTTTCTATGTATGTATGCCGTAGTAGTTTCTATCTAGTTGCACCGTAGTTCTATCTATCTATACTTTCGAACTATCTATCTAGTTGCACCGATGTAAAATACCTTTGTATCGTTTTTAATTATATCTATGTAATTTTTTAAAAAATATTGTGGAATTGCAGCGCGCTGCATTTTGGGGCCCTGCTGGAGCTACGCGCGCGCTGCATTTTAGCGCGGCAGATGGAGCCAGCGCTGCGCGCCGCGCCAAACTAGACGATACGCGCGTGACATATCTGTTTTTTACGCGTGACGCGACCGACGTCTGTTGAAGATGCTCTAAGGCAATAATAGAGCGAATAAATAAAAGAGTGCCTCACCAGGAGGAGCGAAAGCACGCTCAGCCAATCCTCACTCGACGGCTCCATCTTTGCTCGCAGATGGAATTTTTTTCTACCTTTACAGCTCACTCTGTCAGTCCACTAACATCACACATATTCTGGTCATGAAAGAATAAATTTCAGATTAAAAAACATACTACTCCCTCCATCTTAAAATAAGTATCTCAGCTCTAGTATATACTCCCTCCGTCCGGAAATCCTTGTCATCAAAATGAATAAAAAATATGTATCTAGATGTATTTTAGTTATAGATACACCCCTTTTTGTCCATTTTGATGACAAGTATTTTCGGACGAAGGAAGTATAACTTTGCACTAAAGTTAATACAAAGTTGAGACACTTATTTTGAGACGGAGAAAATAGCATATATTCTCACCATGAAAGAATGAGATGGCTTTACAAAAGAGTGGTAGTGGACCACCAAAATTTCGCCAACATCACTACCCTCTCTTTCCCCTGCAAAATTTCGAACTGCGTTGCGCTACGCTCGTCGACCAGCGATGCGGCCTGCGGCGAGTCCCGGCGGCGGAAGGAGGATGTCCCCGGCCGAAGAGGCTCTGCGGTCGTTGAAGAGGCCGCGCCACCCCGTGGATCCCGGCTCCGGCTCCGGCTCCGACTACGGCTCCAGCTCCGGCTCGGAATCCGACGGCGATTTCGTCAGGTGCCGCGCATCTGATTTCGAGCTTTTCCTCTTCGATTCGGTGGCTCACATTTCTAATTCCTTCTCGGTTTAATCCCGTGATGGCTCCTTTTGTGGCGGGCGTAGTGACTTGAGGCAGATCGCGTGCCTGCTGCGGTTGATCAAGGGCGGGGCCAACAAGGATCGCCAGAAGATGTGCGAGCAGATCATCGCTAGGTGCGGAGAACAATCTTCTTTCGGTTGCACCTCTGAATTTTCCCTTATCGCGGTATGTGCTAGCGTGCAAAAATATTGGGATATGCGTATATGCTACGTTGGCGGCTTCTTCTGATGCATTTCGTGCTCGCTGATTTGTTCGGAGAGACTTACAGTTCATGTTCACTGGGAGGGATGTGCAACAAATTAACGTTGCACGTTTGCAATCCTGCAATGTGTTCACTCGGCTGATTATATGTGATCAATGCAGGAACTAGGTCCGTTTGGTACCTGTCAGTTTTTGCATATTATGCGGAGCGATATGCACTGTGAGTGATGTAAGGAAAATGGGCATATTAATTTGATGGGTTCCCGCATTCGTGTTTTGTACTTATGTCATGGTGTGGCTTTGTTCGGGTGAGTTGATTTTCAGAACTACGGCGGGCAAAGCCAGCCTGAACATTTCTATAAACTTTTCAGAACTATTACAAAGAATTATTTACACAGGCATCGGGGAGAAAAAGCAGCCAAAGATTATAACATGTGGTCTAACCGGGACTCCACTGACTGTACTGTGAAGTTTGAAGTGCATAATGTTGCTGATCTTTATTCTTTTACCTTTTTCTTACCCCGTTTATTCCTTTACTTTTCACTACCTGGCAGTGTTGCAGCCAATATTCAGACTATGCTTGAAGATACCAAGTCCAAGTTTGAGAAGGAAAGGTAACTCGCTTGCTTGTGAACTGTGAAACAATGCCTGCATGAACAATTACGCCCGAAACCAGTTCTGTCTGAAAAGAAACTTGTTCGTTTTTATTTAGAACGTAGTATCAGTGTTATATTTGCATGTGCAGGCAGAATTTGCTGAAAGTACTGTCAGGCACTTCGAAAGAGGTATTCAGTTTAGAGTTCTTTCGGATTGTCGACTAACTTACTGATTTGCCTAAGATTGAAATATGGCATGTGATTTGCTCCATTAGCAGTGTGAAAGTTCATTGAATGAAGAGTACACCAAGCTTCAGGAAACATATGAAGTGTTCTGTGAAGAAAATGATGCACACTTACAAACCTTCAAAGGTATGTCAAATAAGAGCTAGTTGTCATTTTCACAAGTATATCATGTGCTTCTATCCAGATCTATCTAGGATTTTAGGGCGTTGTGCCATGTGATGGTTATTTCTCATTTGGTCTAATCAGCTACTCCCTATGAACTGTGATTCTTATCTTTGGAAAACAATATTGAGGAATGAATTATACCTGGTTTTGATGCAAACGGAATCTACATGACACTTGTATTCAAACTATGTGTGTTGTTTCTAAATACGCATTGCTTGGCAGCTGCTTGTCAGCGACTTGGCATTATTTGGATGATGTTCCCATAAATGACGTTCCGATCTTATTGATACTGCAAAAAATATTTGGCTCTTATTTGACTTGTTAAATGTCCTGTTATGCAGACCTATTCTCACAAGTTGAAGTTGAGAAAAAGAAACTGCTTGAGCAGTATAAATATCAGAGTAAGTGGCTAGAGGATTCATCATTTCCCTGGGACAGAAATACGCTATTCTTACACACAAATCCTTGAAACAGGGGAGGAGACGGCTATGTTGTCTGAACTTGGTGACACCTTCTCAGAGAAGATAACAAATACCAAACCATCACCGAAAAGGATGAAGCAGGTGTGGCAAAATTCACAACTGCTTGCATTTCTTAGACTTCGTTTTTAGCTACCCCGTCAGGCCTAAAGCTGAATGACCAGCCAATTTCCTTTGTTCCATGGCTTGAAACACCTCTTCCTGCAAAATACTCTATTCTTTTTTCGCAGGATGACAAGTCTTTCATCGTCTTCCGCAAGTCGATTGGTTCACATCTCGACTGCGCCTCAGACGACGATTTTGACCTTGATGATGAGTGACGCTGCTTCTCTTCTTGTCCAACATACTAATCCTTTGAAGCGACACATACAAAAAGTTCATGTTTTTTTTTCCTTTTTTTTCACGTTTTCTCCTTTAACCGACAGCTTAGAGCATCTTAAGGACATCACATATAGCCTATAGGTGAGAAGGCTTAACAGTTTGTATTATGTACATTGCCTCAGACTTTTTTTTTTCTGAAATAGGTACATTGCCTCAGCCTCTTGAAAAGGAAGTGTATCATAAATCTGTCTGCAATGTTGGATTGGCTTGAGAGGTTTATGTAAAGCCCGAGATATAAAACTAGCTCCGACCCAACCTTGTGTTGGTCGGCTATTTACGTGTAGCAATTCTTATTATGTTTTCATCCTCGCTTCTTATTATGTTTTCATCCTCGCTTCTCGCAAAGTGTTAACCAGAGTTTTCAATGGAACACTTGGGTTTATATGGTGGCACGCAATCACTTGAACGCTAACCATAGTTTTCAACGGAACACTTGGGTTTATATGGTGGCATGCAATCACTTGAACTAGCAAAGTTGGGACTATCCCTGCTATGCTGACACACCCACGAGGACAGAGAATTTTCCAAGATATTTGAGTTTGTGAAAAAAATCTATGAAATGTAGCACAAAGACATACTTCTGAAAAAAGGACTTGTGACATTAAGTCCTACAAATTCAAGCATGCTATCCATAGGATTGAGCAAACCATGGTCCTATAATACAAAAGGGTCTTACCGAAAAGTTTGTAAGGATCGGACTAGTCTAAAATTAGTGATAAAAAGTTGGGTTCCCGCCAGGCCTGCAAACCGTGATGAGCTAATACAGAATGAACTCTTTTTTTGTGGGAATGAACTTGAAGCACTAAACTGCTCATATGTCTTGGACATCGACACTCAAAAACTGGAAGTGGGCTGCGGCTTGCACCCCTATCTAAAATACTCCCTCTGTAAACTAATATAAGAGCGTTTAGATTACTAAAATAGTGATCTAAACGCTCTTATATCAGAATGGGAACGGGCCGACCCGGCCCTGGCCTTGGACCTGGCCCTCATGGCCTCAAGGCCAATTTATGAGGCCAGGGGTCGACCCATTTCTAAATTGCCAATGGCTTTGCTGGCCCGATGGGTATCTTGGGTCGGCCCAAATTCTAGTTGTTACCAAGCTGGATAAAAAACATCTTCACGCCATCACCAGCAGGAAATTTCTCCATAGTAGCAACATTCAGAGCAAACTTTACAAACACTTAATAGCAAATCTAGCACTGTAGTTAACACGAAGAGCATGTGGTCTGAATGTTGCTGGGTCTTCATATTGACAATCTAGCACTGTAGTGCTTGTCTGAATGTTGCTTGGTCTACACATTAACGATCTAGCGTTGTAGTGCTGGCCTGATTGTTGCTTGGACTCAATTAACAATCAGAGCATGTGGAAGCAGGAGCCGCTAGTCTCCCATGTGCTTGGCAGCAGCGCCGGGAAGGTCAGGAAGCTGACCAAAAGTGCAATCCTCGGCAGGACGAGCGGCAGAGGAATAGTATAGCGAGTTGCACAATGGACGGAACGACAGCCGGGGCTAGCTGGACGGCAAGACGACGAGCGGCAAGCACGCAGCCGGCGGTAGGGATGGGCAGGGCGGCGACAAGGCCAGAACCAGCTGTACTACGCGATGAAGTTGAGGCCTCGGAGGTGGGTCGACCCCGCTGACCCATTGGGTCAGTCGGTGCCGGCTCTGCTGACCCAACTATGGTTCGAGGCCGACCCACACGGCCCATTGGCCTTGATTTTTCGGGCCGGGTCAATGACCCGGTGGGCCGACCTGGCCCATTCCCATCTTGACTCTTATATTAGTTTACGGAGGGAGTACCTTTGAAAATCTCCGAAGAAACCCTTGAAATGGAGCTTTGTCGCTGTAACACGATCAAAAGAACCAAAAAGATCATAAGGAGTATAATACTCCAAATTACGTTGAGCATGAACATACACTTTACAGTGTCAGTAAATTGACTACTTCGTGAGGTCAAGTTCACGAGACCCTAGGCCCCCCATGTTCAAGTATGCGACATCGATGCCATCCATTTCACAAAATAAAACGGTTACAGTTCAACCATCCAACTCTCAGATTCTGAGGTTAGATCACACTTCAACCAGATGGTACAGGCACTTACGAGATCAGTACCGACGTTGTGCAAAAAGAGTACCGATAATATTCAACCAGTTTCAGAACACATCGTTCCAATTGACGCTATAATTTTTAGATATGTAGTTTGTCATGCCAGACAGAATGACGCTGTCCATGGTCTCCAACATCTTGCGATTGCAGTTCAGATTCTCCTGCTGCTGTGCAGCTAGCGATTTCTCCTCATCTAGTTCATGCTACAAGGACCAGAAAACAACAAGCATCAGAGAATGCTTGCATAACTCCACTAATTACTAAGTAATATGCGAATAAAGCACAGAGCAGGAACACACATGTGAAATATAATTGCTATTGAATTTGAGAACCGAGAGTCTACAAAATGGATTTTACCTCAATTAGTGCAAAGTTCTCCACCTCATGTCTCCTGGAGAGTATCTTCGATTTTTTTAGAATCTCATAATCAGGATCTCTGTGGCCCACCCAGCGAAATTTTAACTTACTCCCAGGTCTCCGGGGGCGATCATTGAACATCTCAGCCGTAGCATGCTTCGCCCTAACAGGCCTTGGAATTCCAGAGATCATAAAAGGGAAGTCATGCAGCATACTGACCACAACTTCAGCATCCTTCTCAGTTTCCATCTCTACTAATGCAGATTGAGGAATATTGTAGGGAATGGTGTAGTTCACAACAAAACTAACCTTTCTGATACTACAAAATTGACTCAACGCTGTTTTTATGACTGCCTCTGTAGCCTGGTGAGACAGGTTGTCAAGGTACACGGTTCGTTTGACCTTCTCCTCGAACTCCTGATACTGTTTTATGGCTTCCAACTCTGCAGCACTCGTACTTTGATTAGCAGCCTGGCCATCAGAAGTGGAAAGCTTCATTCCAGATGTATTCTGGCTGGTGCCGGTAGCCTGCACTGCAGAGGTGCGCGGCTTCTTGCGTGGGGTGATTTTCTTATCTGGATCAGTTGATCTTTTGCTTGGGGCCTTGTTTCTAGCCACATCAGACAGCTTCTTGGTGGGAATGGTGTGGTTAGCATGTTCTAACATATCACACTTTGTAGCAGTGGTTGACAGGGTCCTGCTTGGGTTGCTCTTAGACTCTCTAGCCTTGTGAGAGAGGTTATCAAGATATACAGTTTCCTTGATCTTCTGCTCCAACTCTTGATGGTCCTTTATGACCTCCATGTTTGCAGCACTGGTACTTTGCTCCAGAGCCTGGTCAACAGAAGCAGAAAGCTTCATTCCATGGGTCTTCCCGCTGGTACCAGTAGCTTGTACTGAAGAGGTACACAAACTCTTGTGTGGGGCATTTTTGTTAGCTCGATAAGTTGGTCTATTGCTTGGGCCATTGTTTTTAGCCTCACCAGACAGCATCTTGCTGGGAATGGGATGATTAGCTTTTTCATTCACCTCTTTTTCATTCACCTCCTTAGACTTCACAGCAGCGATCGTTTGATTCCAGCTTGGGTTGTTACCCTCTTCATCTGCTACTTTACTGTCAGTATTGTAGAGCAGTTTCTTTCTTGGGGAGTTGCTATGTTCCTCCTCACCCTGCTTTCCAGTCGTTGCAAGGCCCTTGCTTGGGCTGTTGTCGATATGATCTCTAGGCAATTCCTGAAGTTGAAGACGAAGCATCATGCTCGAGATGTTGTTCACCTCTTCACACAATCCATGTTTAGCAGCGTAACTGCTTGGATCACTTCCTTGCTCTTCAGCAGCGACTCTCAGGTTCATGCTCAGGGTGTTGTCATTTGCCTCATCCGGTAGTTTGTTGCCTGAGGTATCGCTCTCAGATTCAGCGGACCGTGTCTTGCTAAGGGTGTTGCTATGGGCCCCATTACAGTGTCCCACACTTGGGGAGTGGCTGCTTGCCTCACCATGTGCTGGAGTGGTTATCAGATTCTTGCCTGGGTTGTCAGTAATCAGCATGTTGTCCTCAGGATACGGTTTTATGGAATCCAAATCTGCAGTACTCTTACTTTGATTAACAGCATGGCCATCAGAAATGGGAAGCATCATTCCAAATGTATTCTGGCTGGTATCAGTAGCCTGTAATGCAGAGGTGCGTGGCTTCTTGCGTGGGGTTCTTTTCTTAGCTGAATCAGTTGATCTACTGCTCGCGGCCTTGTTTCTAACCACATCAGAAAGCTTCTTGCTAGGAATGGTGTGGTTAGCATTTTCAAACATCTCACGCTCTATAGCAGTGGTTGACAGAGTTCTGCTTGGGTTGCTCTTAACCTCTGTAGCTTGGTGAGAGAGGTTGTCAAGATTGACAAGAAATACAGTTCGCTTGATCTTCTCCTCGAACTCTTCATACTCCTTTGTGACATCCGTGTTTGCAGCATTGGTACTTTGCTCCGCAGCCTGGCAAACGGAAGCAGAAAGCTTCATTTCCGGGGTGTTCCGGCTGGTACCAGTAGCCTGCACTGAAGAGCTAGGCAGCCTCTTGTGTGGGGAAATTTGTTTGGCTGGATCAGCTAGTGAATTGCTTGGGGCATTGTTTTCAACCTTCTTGGTGGGAACGGGGTGGTGAGCTTCTTCAACCACATGCTCATACTTCGCAGCAGTGATTGTCGGGTTCCAGCTTCTGTTGTTACCCTCTTCATCTTCTTCTTTGTTGTCAGTATCATAGCGCAGTTTCCTTCTTAGGGAGTTGTTATGTTCCTCATCACCCTGCATTCCGGGGGTTATATCATTCTTGCTTGGGCTGTTGTCTATATGATCTTCAGGTAATTCCTGAACTGGTAGAGGAAGTATCATGCTCAAGATATTGTTGTGGATCTCTTCACATGGTCCCTGTTTAGCAGCATAACAGTTTGCATCGCTTGCTTGCTCTTCACCATCGACTCTTAGGTTCTTGCTCAGGATCAGGGTGCTGTAAGTTGCCTCATCCGGGTGTTTGTGGCCTGAGGTATCGCTCTCTGATTCAGCAGACAGTGTCTTTCTCAGGGTGTTGCTAGTGCCCTCATTACACAGTCCCATTCTTGGGGAGTGGCTGCTTGCCTCACCCTGTACTGGAGCAGTTATCAGATTCTTGCCTGGTAGAGAAAGTATCATGCTCGAGATATTGTTGTTGGCCTCTTCATACGGTCCCTGTTTAGACGCATAACAGTTTGCATCACTTCCTTGCTTTTCATCATCGACTCTTAGGTTCATACTCAGGGTGCTGTAAGTTGCCTCATCTGGTTGTTTGTGGCCTGAGGTATCACTCTCAGGTTTAGCAGACAGTGTCTTGCTCAGGGTGTTGCTACTGCCTTCATTACACAGTCCCATTCTTGGGGAATGGCTGCTTGCCTCACCCAGTACTGGAGCAGTTATCAGATTCTTGCCTGGGCTGTCAGTACTCAATTCAGGTACTTCCTTACTTCCAGTTTTGTTAATCCTAGGTACCTTTTTGCTCAGGGTGAGGGAGGAGTCAGGTAACTTCTTCCTCGGTGGTAAACGTATACGTATGATGTTCCACGGACGGTCTCCCTTCCTGTCATCAGTTTCGTTGCTGATTTCAACAGCCTGGTTTTCTGAGGCAGACATTTCCTTGACACACACAAAAACTCCTGCAGGTTGTGAATCAAAAGGCGTGATGAGAATGAACAAGCAAAGTGCTCATAACATTATATGCTGACCATTCGAAATAGAAATCCATTCGAGAGAAAAAAACATCACATGCTGAATTAATAAGGTCCCAGTTGGTTCATCAATTTTAGCACAATGTCAAACTTAATTCACGCTACAATGTAGCCCTGGCTTGCTTCCAACAGTGTCCTTAAAGCTATTTGGTGACCTGACACATGTTACGCAGACACAGAAATGTGGATTCACCATTTCACAGAAAATGGTGACACAAGCTGCGGCTATATGTATACACAACAAATACAAAATAATGCATATAAAAATATATTTTCAAGTATATGTTTATGCTAAACGAAGATACTATAAGCCAGAAACATAGAAATTGATCCTTAAGCAATCTGGGAGGAGAGGAGAAGGAACTAAACAGGGTATGGTGGGAAAACCCCGGGCCAGAAACTAAGTGCTTATAAGTTATAACTTATAACTATCCAAAAAATATCTCTTGTGAGAGCATACAAACATATGGCCCGGTTGCACAATAAATGTAGAATTTAAACTCAATATTTAACGATCCCATGAGTTAGATAAAAGATGACGAAAACTACAAAAGTTAATACAGGGAAACAAAAGAGTACAAAATCGATGGTTTGGTTCATCTGCTCCTCCCACAACATCAAGTGAATAGTTAATCACTGAACCAACACCTTCAAGACATCAAAACATGGGAGCATTTCTTCATCTTCTGTTCTAAACATGAAACTGGTGATAAAATGCATCAGCTTGAGGATTCAATTCAGCGCATATGCAAAAGAAAAACATAGAAATTATACCTAAGACAGCACACGTACAGACATCCGCACGCCCGCGTTTGCAAGGGGGCGAGCAGCGAGCTCGACGGCGCACCACCGGAGGGGGGAAGAGGAGCCGGCGGTCCGGCGCGGAGGGGGAGGAGGGGAACGACGCGTAACAGCCGGTAGCGCGAAGGGGGAAGCCGAGGAGGAGCCCGACGGCGATCGTCTGAATCAGCGCCGGGAGCCGAGCAGTCAATAGCCGAGGGCAGGAGGGGTGGGGGCGCGCGCAGCACGACGCGGCAGCGCAGGCGGCGGCCGGCCTGAGCGCAGACGCGCAGCGCGGCGGCACGGTAGCGAGCAGTTTGCTTCGCAAAGCGAAGAGGAATGTAGAACAAGGAGAGAAGAGGCGACGCGTGCGTGCGTGCGCCCGGGCCGTGCTGTCTGCCTTCGCAGTGGGCCTTAGTATTCGGCTGGATCCCGGGCTGATTCTCAAGCCCGTAAACATAGGGTCCAGAAAATATATTGAGACCCCGGGCCGCGGCCCGTGCCAAGGTCCAGGTTATCAGCAGAGCAACGTCAAGGGCGCGGCTAGGGCTCGCCTGCAGGTTTTGGGCCGGCTCAGTCACCACGACGCGTCTGTTGACGTCAAGTTATTTTTGTTAGGCTTGTACAAGGGGCTGCTACGCGTCGGTCGGTGGATCTTTTAAAAAGATCCACCGCCTCGCAAGCCATTAGATACGACTATATCAAGCGGCTGGACATCTTTATCTTCTTTGTAACAATGATCTTGTTTCGGAAACTCTTGTGATACGGATTGTGTTGCGGATTTTTTTTACAACATCGGTCGTGTTGCGGGTTCTCTTTCTTGCAACATAGGTCGTGTTGCAGAAACTTTTTTCCCGACTTTACTTTTTATTGCAACAAAAGTATTGATGCGGAAAAACTTTGCAACGGAGGTGATGTTGCATATTTTTTTTCTTTATCTTCACCTCTATATGGTGTCACGGAAAAAACTTATGCAACATAACTAGTGTTGCAGAAATCTTTTCTGCAACAGAGTAGATGTTGCAAAACAAAACACCATCGTGGGCCTGTCGAAGGAGGAGAGACATGCTGGTCCAGTAGGTCACGTGTCGATTAAGGGAGACGGCGGACACCAACGCAAGATCCGCCGGTTGAGTGATAGTCTTTTCCTTGTATAAGCGGGTTTTCCCTCTAGCTAGGGTTTCTCTCCTCTGAGAAGCGATCTGCCACTGTTGAGATTATTCCCCCGCCGTCGATCATCTTCCCCGCGGCGAAGGTTTGGATTGATCAAGGGTGGTCCTTGTGACCACCTCCCACTCTTGGCCTCACAGCGATGGGGTAGCGGCGACTTAGGACACCAGCAAAAAAATCGATCAATCTCCTTCGGGTTAAGGTTCTGATGGCGGCGACTCATGATTCGTCGGGTTCAACGACGATCGATGAGACGACAAGACTAATGGAGGAGCCGAGGCTCCGATAAGAGGACCATGATGACGTTGTGTTTGAGGAGGACAAAGCTCGGCCGGCGGCAACTCATTGGATGGCTCTGGCAAAGGTCCACATGGACAAAACATATAGTCAATTTTGGTTCTACACGAATATGAGGGCTGCTTGGGATCTTCCACAAGATGTGAAGTTTCACTACCTAGAGGATAATCTATACACTCTCGAGTTTTTCTGTCTTGGGGATTGGGAGCGCGTGAACACCATCTGAGCACCATCAATATCTGGCAATGTTGTCATAATCATACCATTGGTTTAGTTACCAAACTGTCAACGATCCAACTAAACACCATCAATATCCGAATCTAAATCCATGACGTGCCTGATCTGTATGCTTGTCTTGTGGCTCCCCTAGCAGCCAAGGCATGAGAGGTGCTTTTCGTTGAAACCCAGAACCATGATTCGTGAACTTAACAAGCGGAACTACAAAGTTAAGTATGAACGGTTTCCTGATTGGTGTGCCGAGGACGGGGATGGAATTCATCAGCCTTCTACTCTCATCTTCAAAGATCTTAGGGCGAACTGGTTTATGGGACCTGGATGTGGTCCGGGGGACAACAAAGGCCGGTGCAGATGAAGCAAAGGAGGTTGAGGTAGCAAAGGGAAAGAGTCAGTGGGAGGAATTGCCACTTATGAAACAAATCTAGATGAGAAGGAGCAGTCTAACCGGTTTGACCTGAATGCTGAAATGAGCGATGCCGACCCAAACAGGAAGCGGCCAGCTGATCCTACTGTTGTGTCTGAGGGAGCGAGTATTGCACTCCCTCTGCCAGCACCAAATAACACTTTAGCCTTATTGCCACTAGTTATCCCACCTAGCTGATCTTCTAAGCAAGACCCCATGAAAAGCAAAGACTTCAATTTTAGAGAGAAGCAACAGAAGGAATGGTGCTCCGTCCGACAAATAAAAATGATCGAAAATCGGCGACATCCAGCTAGGTTGGAATTGTTGTGGTGCGTGCAAAGCCGCAACATCTCAGAGAGCTTCTTGACTTCGTGAAGCAGTTTGCCATGACTGTACTGTGCATAGTAGAAAAACAAATCTCAAAAGTGTGTATCGAGGGTTTAGCAAGTACCTTAGGATATGATCATAGTTATGCGGTCGATAGTTTTGGCCATAGTGGTGACCACAGTTTGTTTGGAATAAATCAAAAAATGTTGATGTTTTTGGTTATTTGGAGTACCATGTATGAAGGAAATATGCCCTACAGGCAATAATAAAGTTATTATTTATTTCCTTATATCATGATAAATGTTTATTATTCATGCTAGAATTGTATTAACCGGAAACTTAGTACATGTGTGAATACATAGACAAAACAAAGTGTCCCTAGTATGCCTCTACTAGACTAGCTCATTGATAAAAGATGGTTATGTTTCCTAGCCATAGACATGAGTTGTCATTTGATCAACGGGATCACATCATTAGGAGAATGATGTGATGGACAATACCCATCCGTTAGCTTAGCACTATGATCGTTTAGTTTTACTGCTATTGCTTTCTTCATGACTTATACATGTTCCTATGACTATGAGATTATGCAACTCCCGAATACCGGAGGAACACCTTGTGTGCTATCAAACATCACAACGTATCTGGGTGATTATAAAGATGCTCTACAGGTGTCTCCAAAGGTGTTCGTGGTGTTGGCATAGATCAAGAATAGGATTTGTTACTCCGAGTGTCGGAGAGGTATCTCTGGGCCCTCTCGGTAATGCACATCATAATAAGCCTTGCAAGCAAAAGAGTAATGAGTTAGTCACGAGATGATGTATTACGGAACGAGTAAAGAGACTTGCCGGTAATGAGATTGAACTAGGTATAGAGATATAGACGATCGAATCTCGGGCAAGTAACATACCGATGACAAAAGGAACAACGTATGTTGTTATGCGGTTTGACCGATAAAGATCTTCGTAGAATATGTAGGAGCCAATATGAGCATCCAGGTTCCGCTATTGGTTATTGACCGGAGATGAGTCTCGGTCATGTCTACATAGTTCTCGAACCCGTAGGGTCCGCACGCTTAACGTTTGATGACGATCGGTATTATGAGTTTATGAGTTTTGATGTACTGAAGGTAGTTCGGAGTCCCGGATGAGATCACGGACATGACGAGGAGTCTCGGAATGTCCGAGACGTAAATATTGATATATTGGACGACTATATTCGGACACCGGAAGAGTTCCGGAAAAGTTTCGGATTTAACCGGATTGCCTGAGGGGGTTACCGGAACCCCCCACGAGGGGGTATGGTCCATAGTGGGCCTTGAGGAAAGAAGAGAGACAGCCCATAGAGGCTGGCCGGCGCCCCACCAGGGAATCCTAGTTGGACTAGGATTGGGGGGCGCCACCTCTCCCTCTCCTTCCTTTCCCCCTTTTCCTTCTTGGTGGACTCCTACTAGGAATAGGATTGCAATCCTATTCCTAGTAGGATTGCCTCCCTGGCGCGCCATAGAAGGGTTGGCCGGCCCCTCCCCTTGCTCCTTTATATACGGGGGCAGGGGGGCACCCTAGAACACACAAGTTGATCAGTTGATCTCTCCGAACCGTGTGCGGTGCCCCCCTCCACAGAAACACACCTCGATTATACCGTTGCAGTGCTTAGGCGAAGCCCTGTGCCGGTAACTTCATCATATCCGTCACCACGTCGTCATGCTGATGAAACTCTCCCGTTAAGCTCAACTGGATCAAGAGCTCGTGGGACGTCATCAAGCTGAACGTGTGCTGAACGCGGAGGTGCCGTACGTTCGGTACTTGATCGGTTGGATCGCGAAGAAGTTCGACTACATCAACCGCGTCACTAGACGCTTCCGCTCCCGGTCTACGAGGGTACGTAGACACACTCTCCCCCTCGTTGCTATGCATCTAGTAGATAGATCTTGCGTGATCGTAGGAAAATTTTGAAAATACTACGTTCCCCAACAATGTAAATGCTACTCATAGAAGAAACACACAACTTTTAAGAGTGGAGTTAGCCCTGGATTTCCTAGGCGTGTAAGTCTTACTAACACCCTTCAAACTTGCCCCTTCTCTTTAAGTTGTTGTTTTATTCACCATCGTCACATGATTGGTCTTCTTCCAGATCCTATCTCTCATCAGTCCAATGCATAGTGAACACTTCACTAATACTTGCAAACAACCATTGCTTTGGACATGTCATATCTTTTACCCTTTGTGATGCGGAGCATCCTACGACTATCTCCATGTACACCTGAAAGAGCAATCATGCCCTTACATCATGTTTTGATGTTGATGACAGTATACATGTAGGGGACTAACAATGGCTGCTAAGTAAATCTCAGGTGTTATTCCCCGGTTCATCTAGGTGTGTGGATCAAGAGCATACAAAGTGATTTTACTCAAGGATGAAGAATAAAAAGTGATTTCATATTTGTTTTCTTGAGTATAGGATCCCGCACTATTAAGAGGGGATCGATAGGGCAGTTAAAGGCTTGCTCATGCCACAAACCTCCTTTCCATACTGCACATGCACGACTTTCATGGTTCTATCTCTTGGCTGCCGGATGTCCCGGCTTCAAGCCGGATGTCCGGGCCACACACCGGATGTCTGGGCCACACGCCGGATATCCGGGCCACAAGCCGAATATCCGGGCATAGCCATCCAGAGAGCACTTATGTGTTGTGCTGCACGCCGGATGTCCGGGTTTCTCCTCGGATGTCCGGGCCTTCCTGATACGCCGGATGTCAGGGCCATATCCCGGATGTCCAGCCTCCACTACCCGAAGAACTAAGAGGTTCTGTCATCTATTGTGATCACGCCGGATTTCCGGCCATCTGCCGGATATCTGGGCCTTCCAAACATGCCGGATGTCCGGGCTTGACCCCCGGATGTCCGGCCCCTCTCTTTTCTAGTCTGACTCTGTTTCTGTTCTTCGTATCTTACCAGGCCGGATGTCCGGCTCCTTGCCCGGATGTCCGGGCTGCCCACTCACTTACACTACAACGGCCATATTCTTGCTCTAACTATATATAGCCCTTCTGTTGGAATATTCCCTAGAGGCAATAATAAATTGGTCATTATTATATTTCCTTGTTCACGATAACTGTTTATTATCCATGCTAGAATTGTATTGATAGGAAACTCAGATACATGTGTGGATACATAGACAAACATAATGTCCCTAGTAAGCCTCTAGTTGACTAGCTCATTGATCAACAGATGGTCACAGTTTCCTGATCATGGACATTGGATGTCATTGATAACGGGATCACATCATTAGGAGAATGATGTGATGGACAAGACCCAATCCTAAGCCTAGCACAAGATCGTGTAGTTCGTATGCTAAAGCTTTTCTAAATGTCAAGTATCTTTTCCTTAGACCATGAGATTGTGCAACTCCCGGATACCGTAGGAATGTTTTGGGTGTGCCAAACGTCACAATGTAACTGGGTGGCTATAAAGGTGCACTATGGGTATCTCCGAAAGTGTCTGTTGGGTTAGCACGAATCGAGACTGGGATTTGTTACTCCATATGACGGCGAGGTATCTCTGGGCCCACTCGGTAGGACATCATCATAATGTGCACAATATGATCAAGGAGTTGATCATGGGATGATGTGTTACGGAACGAGTAAAGAGACTTGCCGGTAACGAGATTGAACAAGATACTGAGATACCGACGATCGAATCTCGGGCAAGTACTGTACCGATAGACAAAGGGAATTGTATACGGGATTGATTGAATCCTTGACATCGTGGTTCATCCGATGAGATCTTCGTGGAACATGTGGGAGCCAACATGGGTATCTAGATCCCGCTGTTGGTTATTGGCCGGAGAGTTGTCTCGGTCATGTCTACATGGTTCCCGAACCCGTAGGGTCTACACACTTAAGGTTCGATGACGCTAGGGTTATAGGGAAAGTATGTACGTGGTTACCGAATGTTGTTCGGAGTCCCGGATGAGATCCCGGACGTCACGAGGAGTTCCGGAATTGTCCGGAGGTAAATATTCATATATGGGAAGTCCCGTTTTGGTCACCGGAAAAGTTTCGGGCGCTATCGGTAGCGTACCGGGACCACCGGGAGGGTCCCGGGGATCCACCGGGTGGGGCCACCGGCCCCAGAGGGCTGCGTGGGCCAAGTGTGGGAGGGGACCAGCCCCAGGTGGGCTGGTGCGCCCCCCCACCAGGGCCCAAGGCACCTCCAAGAGGGGAAGGGGGCAAACCCTAGGGCAGATGGGCCCTAGGGCCCAATCTGGTGCGCCCCCCTCTCCCTCTCCCCCCTGGCCGCCACCCTAGATGGGATCTAGGGCTGGCCGCCGCCCCTAGGGGTGGAAACCTAGGTGGGGGCGCAGCCCCTCCCTTCCCCCTATATATACGTGAGGTTTGGGGCTGCCCAACATACGGTTTGACCTATCCCGCTTGGTGCAGCCCTACCTCTCTCCCTCCTCGTCTCTCGCAGTGCTTGGTGAAGCTGTGCTGGAGTCCCGCGCTCCTCCACCACCACCACGCCATCGTGCTGCTGCTGGACAGAGTCTTCCCCAACCTCTTCCTCTCTTCTTGCTGGATCAAGGCATGGGAGACGTCACTGGGCTGCACGTGTGTTGAACGCGGAGGCACCGTTGTTCGGCGCTTATATCGAAATCAACCGCGATCTGAATCGCTATGAGTATGACTCCTTCATCCGCGTTCTTGTAACGCTTCCGCATCGCGATCTACAAGGGTATGTAGATGCACTCCCCTCTCCCTCGTTGCTAGATTACTCCATAGATTGATCTTGGTGATGCGTAGAATTTTTTTGATTTCTGCTACGATCCCCAACAGTGGTATCAGAGCTAGGTATGTGCGTAGTTTCTTGCACAAGTAGAACACAAAGTAGTTGTGGGTGTCGATTTGTCAATTTACTTGCCGTTACTAGTCTTATCTTGATTCGGCGGCATCGTGGGATGAAGCGACCCGGACCGACCTTACACGTACTCTTACGTGAGACAGGTTCCACCGGCTGACATGCACTAGTTGCATAAGGTGGCTAGCGGGTGTCTGTCTCTCCCAGTTTAGTCGGATCGGATTCGATGAAAAGGGTCCTTATGAAGGGTAAATAGAAATTGGCATATCACGTTGTGGTTTTGGCGTAGGTAAGAAACGTTCTTGCTAGAAACCTATAGCAGCCACGTAAAAACTTGCAACAACAATTAGAGGACGTCTAACTTGTTCTTGCAGCATGTGCCGTGTGATGTGATATGGCCAAAAGGATGTGATGAATGATATATATGTGATGTATGAGTTTGATCATGTTCTTGTAATAGGAATCACGACTTGCATGTCGATGAGTATGATAACCGGCAGGAGCCATAGTAGTTGTCTTATTTTATTGTATGACCTGCGTGTCACTGAAAACGCCATGTAATTACTTTACTTTATTGCTAACCGTTAGCCATAGTAGTAGAAGTAATGTTCGGAGAGACGACTTCATGAAGACACGATGATGGAGATCATGATGATGGAGATCATGGTGTCATGCCGGTGACGATGATGATCATGGAGCCCCGAAGATGAAGATCAAAAGGAGCAAAATGATATTGGCCATATCATGTCACTAGTTGATTGCATGTGATGTTTATCATGTTTTACATCTTATTTGCTTAGAACGACGGTAGTAAATAAGATGATCTCTCACTAAAATTTCAAGAAGTGTGTTCCCCCTAACTGTGCACCGTTGCTAAGGTTCGTTGTTCTGAAGCACCACGTGATGATCGGGTGTGATAGGCTCTAACGTTCACATACAACGGGTGTAAGCCAGATTTACACACGCAATACACTTAGGGTTTACTTGACGAGCCTAGCGATCAACATAAAGATGTTCACCGTTGATGACTAGTCCGTCTCACGTGATGATCGGACACGACCTAGTCGATTCGGATCATGTATCACTTAGATGACTAGAGAGATGTCTATCTGAGTGGGAGTTCATTAGATGAACTTAATTGTCATGAACAATAGTCTAAGTTGTCTTCGCAAATTATGTTGTAGACCAATAACTGCGTTGTAGCTCCCTGTTTAATATGATCCTAGAGAAAGACTAAGTTGAAAGATAATGTAAGCAATGATATGGACTGGGTCCGTAGTGCGAGGAGTGTCCTCACTGCTACACAGAAAGCTTACGTCTTTGATGCACCGCTCGATGTGCAAACCCCTACAACGTCGTCTGTGGATGTTGTGAACACCTGACAGACACGTTTTGATGACTACTTGATAGTTTAGTGCACCATACTTTACGGCTTAGAATCGGGATTCCAATGACGTTTTGAACGCCATAGGACATATGAGATGTTCCAAGAACTGAAACTGGGATTTCAGGCTCATGCCCGTGTTGAGAGGTATGAGACCTCTGACAAGTTCTTTTGCCAACAAGATGGGGGAGAATAGCTCAACTAGTGAGCATGTGCTTAGAGTGTCTGGGTGCTAAAATCACTTGAACCAAGTGAGAGTTAATCTTCCAGATGGGATAGTGGTTGACGGAATTCTCTAGACGCTATCACCAAGCTGCTAGAACTTCGTGATGAACTATGACATGCAAAGGATGGAAATGATCCCGGAGCTATTAGCGGTGCTTAAGACCGCAAAAGTAGAAATCAAGAAGGAGCATCAAGTGTTGATGGTTTAACAAGACCACTGGTTTCAAAAGGGGCAAGGGCTAGAAGGGAAACTTCATGAATGGCAAACCAGTTGTCGCTCTGATGAAGGAACCCATGGTTGAACCCAAACCTCGAGACTAAGTGCTTCTATTGTAAGGGAAACGGTCACATGGTAGCGGAACTACCCCAAATAAATGGTAGATAAGAAAGCTGGCAACTTCAACAAAGTATATTTGATATACGTGTTATTGATGTGTACCTTACTAGTACTCCTTGTAGTATCTGGGTATTGGATACCGGTTCAGTTGCTATTATTAGTGACTTGAAGCAAAAGCTACGGACTGAACAGAGACTAGCTAAGGGCGAGGTGACGATGTTGGAAGTGTTTCCAAGGTTTATAAGATCACCATCGCACGCTCCCTCTACCTTCGGGATTAGTGTTGAACCTAGATAAATGTTATCAGGTGTCTACGTTGAGCATGAATATGATTAGATCATGTTCATTGCAATACGGTTATTCATTTAAGTTGGAGAATAATGGTTATTTTGTTTACATGAATAATACCTTTATGGTCATGGACCCAAAGGTTTATTGAATCTCGATCATAGTAATACACATGATATAATATTAACGCCAAAAGATGTAGAGTTAATAATGATAGTACCACTTTCTTGTGGCACTGCCGCTTAGGTCATTTTGGCATAAAATGCATGAAGAAACTCCATGCTGATGGATGTTTGGAGTCACTTGATTTTGAATCGCTTGACACATGCGAGCCATGCCACATGGGCAGGATGACTATGATCCCGTGTTCATGTACAATGAAACGGGCAAGTGACTTGTTGGAAATCATACATGCCGATGTGTGTGATCCAATGAGAATTAAGGCGTGTGGTGGATATCGTTATTTCTCATCTTCACTGACGATTTGAGTAGATATGGGTATATTTACTTAATGAAGCGAAAGTCTGAAACGTTTGAAAAGTTCAAGCAATTTCAGAGTGAAGATTAAGAATCATCATAACAAGAAGATCATGTTCCTACGATCTGATCAAGGGGAGATTTTCTGAATTATGAGTTTAGCAATCACTTAAGACATTGTGGAATTGTTTCGCAGTTGAAGCCACCTGGAACACCATAGCGTAATGGTGTGTCCGGACATCGTAATCGAACTTTATGAGATATGGTGCGATCTATGATGTCTCTTACCGATCTACCGCTATTATTTTGAAGTTATGCATTAAAGACAGCTGCATTCACTTTAGATAGGGCACCATCTAAGTCCGTTAAGACGACGCCGTATGAACTATGGTTTGGCAAAGAAACCAAAGTTGTCGTTTCTTGATGTTTGGGGCAGCGATGCTTATGGCTTCAGCCGGAAAAAGCTCGAACCCAAAGCGGACAAATACATCTTCATAGGATACCCTAAGGTAACAGTGGGGTATACCTTCTATCTCAGATCCAAGGGCAAAAATGTTGTCGCTAAGAACGGATCCTTTCTCGAGAAGGAGTTTCTCTCGAAAGAATTGAGTGGGAGGAAGATAGAACTTGATGAGGTTGTTGAACCCTCACTTCAACCGGAGAGTAGTGCAACACAGAAAGATGTTTCTGTGGAACCTACAACTGTTGAAGAGGAAACTAATGATAGTGATCATGAAGCTTCTGATCAAGTTGCTATCAAACCTCGTAGGTCGACAAGGATATGTACTACTCCTGAGTGGTACGATGATCCTGTCTTAGATGTCATGTTGTTGGACAACAATGAACCTACAAACTATGGAGAAGCGATGGTGGGCCCATATTCCGACAAATGGTTAGAAGCCGAGAAATCCGAGATATGATCCATGTATCAAAACAAAGTATGGACTTTGGTGGACTTGCCCAATGATCGGCAAGCCATTGAGATAAATGGATCTTTAAGAAGAAGACGGACGTGGACGGTAATGTCACCGTCTATGAAGCTCGACTTGTGGCAAAGAGTTTTTCACAAGTTCAAGGAGTTGACTACGATGAGATTTTCTCACCCGTAGCGATGCTTAAGTCCGTCGGAATCAAGTTAGCATTAGCTGCATTTATGAAATCTGGCAGATGGATGTCAAAACAAGTTTCATTACCAGTTTTCGTAAGGAAAGGTTGTATGTGATACAATCAGAAAGGTTTTGTTGATCCTAAGGATGCTAAAAGATATGCTAGCTCCAGCGATCCTTCTATGGACTAGAGCAAGCATCTCGGAGTCGGAATATACGCTTTGATGGAGTGATCAAAGTTTTTGGGTTTATACAAAGTTTGTTAGAAACTTGTATTTACAATAAAGTGAGTGGGAGCACTACAACATTTCTGATAAGTATATGTGAATGCCATATTGTTGATCCGAAATGATGTAGAATTTCTAGAAAGCGTAAAGGGTTGTTTGAAAGGAGTTTTTCAAAGGAAGACCTGGATAAAGCTGCTTACATAATTGGGCATCAAGATCTATAGAGATAGATCAAGACGCCTAATTATACTTTCAAAAGAACACACACCTTTGACATGATTTTGAAGGAGTTCAAAATAGATCAGTCAAAGAAGGAGTTCTTACCTGAGTTGTAAGGTGTGAAGTTGAGTAAGACTCAAAGCTTGACCACGGTAGATGAAAGAGGAAGGACGAAGGTCGTCCCCTATGCTTTTGTCATAGGCTCTATACGGTATGCCATGCTGAGTACCGCACCTGAAGTGTGCCTTGCCACATGTATGGCAAGAGGGTACAAAGGTGATCCAGGAGTGGATCACTAGATAGTGGTCAAAATTATCCTTAGAGGAATAAGGAAATGTTTCTCGGTTATGGAGGTGATAAAGAGTTCGACGTAAAAAGTTACGTCGATGCAAGCTTAACACCTATCCGGATAACTCTGAATAGAGATACCAGATACGTATAATGGAGCAACAGTTTGGAATAGCTCCAAGTGGAACGTGATAGCAGCATCTACGATATGACATAAAGTTTTGCGAAGTACATAGGGATCTGAATGTTGCAGACCTGTTGACTACAACCTCTCTCACAAGCATAACATGATCAAACCCAGAACTCATTGAGTGTTAATCACATATTGATGTGAACTAGATTATTGACTCTAGTAAACTCTTTGGATGTTAGTCACATGGTGATGTGACCTGTGAGTGTTAATCACATGGCGATGTGAACTGGATTATTGACTCTAGTGCAAGTGGGAGACTGTTGGAAATATGCCCTAGAGGCAATAATAATTTGGTTATTATTATATTTCCTTGTTCATGATAATTGTTTATTATCCATGCTAGAATTGTATTGATAGGAAACTCAGATACATGTGTGGATACATAGATAAACACAATGTCCCTAGTAAGCCTCTAGTTGACTAGCTCGTTGATCAACAGATGGTCACGGTTTCCTGATCATGGACATTGGATGTCATTGATAACGGGATCACATCATTAGGAGAATGATGTGATGGACAAGACCCAATCCTAAGCCTAGCACACGATCGTGTAGTTCGTATGCTAAAGCTTTTCTAAATGTCAAGTATCTTTTCCTTAGACCATGAGATTGTGCAACTCCCGGATACCGTAGGAATGCTTTGGGTGTGCCAAACGTCACAACGCAACTGGGTGGCTATAAAGGTGCACTACAGGTATCTCCAAAAGTGTCTGTTGGGTTGGCACGAATCGAGACTGGGATTTGTTACTCCGTATGACGGAGAGGTATCTCTGGGCCCACTCGGTAGGACATCATCATAATGTGCACAATGTGATCAAGGAGTTGATCATGGGATGATGTGTTACGGAACGAGTAAAGAGACTTGCCGGTAACGAGATTGAACAAGGTATCGGGATACCGACGATCGAATCTCGGGCAAGTACTGTACCGATAGACAAAGGGAATTGTATACGGGATTGATTGAATCCTTGACATCGTGGTTCATCCGATGAGATCATCATGGAACATGTGGGAGCCAACATGGGTATCTAGATCCCGCTGTTGGTTATTGGCCGGAGAGTTGTCTCGGTCATGTCTACATGGTTCCCGAACCCGTAGGGTCTACACACTTAAGGTTCGATGACGCTAGGGTTATAGGGAAAGTATGTACGCGGTTACCGAATGTTGTTCGGAGTCCCAGATGAGATCCCGGACGTCACGAGGAGTTCCGGAATGGTTCGGAGGTAAAGATTCATATATGGGAAGTCCCGTTTTGGTCACCGGAAAAGTTTCGGGCGCTATCGATAGCGTACCGGGACCACCGGGAGGGTCCCGGGGGTCCACCGGGTGGGGCCACCGGCCCCAAAGGGCTGCGTGGGCCAAGTGTGGGAGGGGACCAGCCCCAGGTGGGCTGGTGCGCCCCCCACCAGGGCCCAAGGCGCCTCCAAGAGGGGAAGGGGGCAAACCCTAGGGCAGATGGGCCCTAGGGCCCAATCTGGTGCGCCCCCCTCTCCCTCTCCCCCCTGGCCGCCACCCTAGATGGGATCTAGGGCTGGCCGCCGCTCCTAGGGGTGGAAACCTAGGTGGGGGCGCAGCCCCTCCCTTCCCCATATATATACGTGAGGTTTGGGGCTGCCCAACATATGGTTTGACCTATCCCGCTTGGTGCAGCCCTACCTCTCTCCCTCCTCGTCTCTCGCAGTGCTTGGCGAAGCCGTGCTGGAGTCCCGCGCTCCTCCACCACCACCACGCTGTTGTGCTGCTGCTGGACGGAGTCTTCCCCAATCTCTCCCTCTCTCCTTGCTGGATCAAGGCGTGGGAGACGTCACTGGGCTGCACGTGTGTTGAACGTGGAGGCGCCGTTGTTCGGCACTTAGATCGGAATCAACCGCGATCTGAATCGCTACAAGTACGATTCCTTCATCCGCGTTCTTGTAACGCTTCCGCATAGCGATCTACAAGGGTATGTAGATGCACTCCCCTCTCCCTCGTTGCTAGATTACTCCATAGATTGATCTTGGTGATGCGTAGAATTTTTTTGATTTCTGATACGATCCCCAACACCTTCTTCCCCATGGGAGAGGGTTGACCATTCACTTTGAACAAACCCTAGAACACATTTTCACCATCTCTCACTCCTCCACACCAAATCTTAGATCCCCAAGGGATTTGAGAGCATTTGTGTGAAGCTGTCCAATCAAGTGATAGATCCACTCCTTCCCCTTCTTAGCACCAAAGGAATTTGTGATTCGAGCAAGTCTTGAGCTTTTCCCCATCGTTCTTGTTACTCTTGGAGGTTGGAGACTCCTAGGCGATAGGAGTCTTTCGGAGAGGAATCAAACTCTATGATTTCCCCCGGAAAGTTTGTGAGGATTTGGAGGTCACCTAAAGGCCTACCACTAGTGGTTGGGAATCGCCTTCGTGTTGATATCTCAAAGAGAGAATAGGGTGAGCCTTCGTGGCGTTGGTGTGCCTTCGTGGTAACTCCCACCTCTATAAACGGTGATGTAGCTTCCCTCCAAGGAAGTGAACATCGGCATACATCCTCGTCTCTCGAAGTTTTGGTTATTCCTAACCTTAACTTTCTACTTGTGGTTACTTGTTCTCTAAGTTCTTACTTGTATCTTATTGTGTTACCTTACTTACCTACTCGTGTTGCTTGCTTAGCTTGTTAAGCATCTTACTTGCAATTGTTATGCTCACTTTCATATTCCGCACTATTGCCTAAAATTGCTAAGTAACAATTAAAATTTGTAATTGTACCTATTCACCCCCCTTTAGGTCCATCTCGATCCTTTCAATTGGTATCAGAGCCTCGTGCTCTATTCTTGTGGCTTAACCGCCCTAGAGCGAGATGAACCCCGATGGGACTCCCCTTGTTGTAGATCCGAAAGACCAGGTCTCGACTTCTTCGGGAGTCAAGACCTTCTCCTCTGAGGATCTAGAATGGGCCCTTGCTAAGCAAAAGGAGGAGCATGATGCCTCTCTTGAGGCCTTGGTCAAAATAAGGTTAGCCGCACTAACCACGAATTCCACGCTACTCCCTGGTCCGGATGGTGTGGCTTCGAGGCCAACTGCCCCTATTCCTTCTCTTGACCAACAACCTCCTAACAGTGGTCACTCTAGTGTTCCATGGCTCTATGCAAAACCTAAAGATGAAAAACCAAATTATAGGCATGGGGTGAACCTCCCGTGCTTGATAAAAGGCTGATTTTTCTATGTGGAGAGTTGCTATGCAAGATCATCTTAGGTACGCAAATGATGAGATGTTGGACATCTTGGAGGATGGCTACAACCCTATTGATCCAAAGAACCTCACTCCAAGAGAAATATATAACAAGCATCTCAATGACACCGCAATCATGTTGTTAAGGAAAGGAATGAGTGAAAAGCAAAGGAGACATTTCATACACATCACTAGTGCCAATGACTTATGGGATAGCATTGTGATATCCAAAACCGGCACCTCCACTCTCCGGCTTGCGCAATATGAGATTGCCAAAGGTCAATTGCAAAACTTCTGCATGGAGAAAGGTGAAACCCCCAACCAGCTCCATGAGCGTCTGATGACGCTTACCTCTGACATTGAGTCATGTGACTGTGACAAGACACAAGATGGATTCAACTTGACGAAGCGGTTCCTTGTGGACAAGTTGCTACATGCTCTTGCTCCGTATCATCATCAAATGGCGTGGGACATAAAGCAACACCATGGATTCAAGGAAATGACTCCAGATGACATCATCTCCACCTTTCAACTATTTGA
The DNA here is from genome assembly GCA_902687465.1 of Secale cereale. Taxonomy (NCBI): domain Eukaryota; kingdom Viridiplantae; phylum Streptophyta; class Magnoliopsida; order Poales; family Poaceae; genus Secale; species Secale cereale. The sequence goes on from LR738710.1 coordinate 590,055,726, forward strand.
AGAATCCAAGGCAAATGCTACAAGACATCTTGCCATGCATGGAAATTCATCTCCCGTGACCAACTTAGCCATGAAGGCTAAACAAGTATGTGAAGAAGAAGAAAGTGAGGAAGAAGATGATGAAGAAGGTCATGAAAGTGACTCTGATGAGGGACCCTCATATGAAGACATTGCTCTCTTTGTGAAGAAGTTTAGCGCGGGAAAATTCAAAGGAAGATTTCAAAAGAAGAAGGTCCGAAGTTGCTACAACTGTGACGAGACGAATCACTTCTCCAATGAGTGCCCATACGAGAAGAGAGAAGATAAGCCCAGATTTCCCAAGAACTTTGTAAAGAAGAAATTGCCAAACCCTGTGAACTCCAAGCTTAAGAAGAGAGATGGAAGGGCCATGATTGCTCAAGAAGATTCCGATCCAGATGATGTTGGCGGTGTTGCTGGTATTGCTCAAGATCCTCAAAACACCTTGAGACTAGTCAACAAAAGTGGTGAGGTTGTCACCTACAACTACATGAAAGACTACAAGGGCAACACTCACAAGTGTTTGATGGCCAACGCCATCGTTGAGGACCATGAGCAACAAACCTCTTCAGACAAAGTTAAGGTAACCTCTCGTTCGGATCCTCCTCTTTTCACTCCGCCTACTCCTAATGATGAATACCTTGATGCGGAGGATAATCATGAGGATAATGATGAGAATGATCCTATGTATGCTAAACTAGAAAAATTTATGTGTTCCCTCAAAGGAAAGAAGCTCACTATGTTTCGTATGCTTATGGAGATGGTGAGTAAGCACACCATCACCATTAAGGAACTCGAAACCCTCGTCACCGAGGAAAAGGAAAAATATGAAATCCTTGAGCGGAAAGTCCTATATGAGGAAGCAAAAAATGATGAACTATTCATAAAAATTGGTACAAACCTTGATGAACATGCCAAGAAACTTGCTTCCTTGGAAAAGGTTGAAAGCTCTTTCAAGGAGTTGATGAATGATAAGGGTAAACTTGTGAGGTCTCATGCTACTCTCTCTAAGGATTGTGAGCTTCTATCCGTGTCTCTTAAGACTAAGGAAGATGAGCTCACCCTTCTTACAAAGAGCTTTGAGACACTCAAACATACTTATCTCGAAACTCTAGCCAAGGTTTACTCCTCTCCTATTATAAATGTTGATGCCTGTACTACTAACGCAAGTTGTGATCTAGCATCTATTTGTGAGGAGAATCGATTTCTAAAAGCACAACTTGAGAAAGGACTCATGACATGTGCTAAAGGACAAAAGAACCTAAATGAAGTATTGAGCCGACACAATGAAGTTTTCGCAAAGGAAGGACTTGGGTACGACCAAAGCACAAGCAATACGAAAACGTCCACTCAAAAGTGCACCACTCCTCTCAAGGAGACATTTCTACGTGAAGGGCAGAAGAAGAAAGGGAAGAGTCAAGTCAACAAGGTTGTGAGTGAGAAGGCCACTAGGGGCTTACCCACTCCCGTCAAACCTAAGGGTTTCATGCCTCCATCCTATGTGCTTTGTAACACAAAGGATGGAGAGGTTTATGCTAAATTTGTTGGCCCTCATAATGCATTTCGTTTCTATGCTATTTGGGTTCCTAAGACCCTTGTGACTAATGTGAGAGGTCCCATTGCAAAATGGGTGCCTCTAACCAAGTTGTGAATTGTGTGTAGGTTGCTTTCTCTGGTGGAGTCAAATGGGTGATCGATAGTGGATGCACAAACCATATGACCGGAGACTGCAAATTGCTCTACGATTTCGTGGAAGCCATTCAACCATTTATGAGCATTGTGTTTGGTGGAGGAACAAAAGGACAGGTACTTGGATTGGGTAAGGTGGCTATCACAAATGACATGTCACTTGCAAATATCATGCTTGTCCAATCTCTTAAATATCACTTACTTTCCGTTCGTCAATTGGCTTCTATTGGTTATGATACACTATTTGGACTAACGGATGTGAAAGTCTTTAAGAGAGATACTCTTGAAGTGGCTTTTGTTGGAAAGTTGGATGGCAACCTTTACACGATTGATTTCTCGAAAGAGAGTACCTTCCATGCAACTTGTCTAATGGCCAAAGCCGACAAGGGATGGCTATGGCATCGCCGGCTAGCCCATGTCGGCATGAGAAATCTTCAAGATCTCTTAAAGGGGAATCACATCCTTGGACTAATGAATATTTCTTTTGAGAAAGATCATGTGTGTAGTGCATGCATAGCCGGGAAGCAACATTAATCAAAGCACCCACCCAAGAATATTGTGTCCACGTCAAGGCCATTGGAGCTTCTTCATGTGGATCTCTTTGGGCCTCCTTCATGGGATAGTCTTGGTGGGAAAAAGTATGGTCTTGTCATTGTTGATGATTACTCAAGATACACATGGGTGTTCTTCCTCAAGTCCAAAGACGAGACGAAGTTCACCTTCATTGATTTTGCCAAGCAAGCTCAACGCAAGTTTGACAAAGAAATCTTGGCAATAAGAAGTGAAAATGGCTCCGAGTTCAAGAACTACACCTTGGAAGAGTTTCTCAGTGATGAGGGGATTGAGCATCAATACTCCCCCCCTACACTCCTCAAAAAAATGGTGTAGCCGAAATAAGGAACCGTACTCTTGTGGAGATGGCAAGGTCCATGTTGGATGAGTACAAGTCACCATATAGCTTTTGGGCCGAGGCCGTCAACACTGCATGTCATGCCTCAAACTGTCTCTTCCTCCGCAAAATCTTGGAAAAGACCCCGTATGAGCTCCTAACCAGAAACAAACCAAATGTCAAGTACTTCCATGTGTTCGGGTGTAAGTGCTTCATACTCAACAAGAAAGAACGGTTAGGAAAATTTCAATCCAAAACTACTGAAGGTATATTTGTTGGTTATGGATCAAACTCCCACGCCTATAGGGTCTACAACAAATCCAATGGATGTGTTGTAGAAACTTGTGACGTGGTGTTTGATGAATTTAATGGCTCCCATGGGGAGCAAGTTGATCTAGGTGATGTAGGTGATGAAGATTCTTCTCAAGATATCTTGAACATGGGTGTTAGTGCTCTTCTTCCGATGGAACAAGAACCCCATGATGGTATGGAAGACGACGCACGACTTCCTATGTATCCAACCATTACAACACCCACACCACCATAAGATCCAAACGTTCAACCGATGCCCACAATTCAAGTAAAAGATGAAGATCAAGTCCTTCACCATGATCATCTACAAGAACAAGATCCTCAACAAGAACAAGAGCAAGAAAGTGCAATCATGGATGATGAACCTCAACAAATGCAACATGAAGAAGCAGATCTTCCACCACACATAAATGATCCATATGTTGAGGACATGGATGATGGACATGAAGTTGAACCTCGTGAAACTCTCACCTCCATCATGCCTCGTGTGTCCGGTCGTGTTGATGTTAACAAAATTCTCACCGGCATATCCGAAGGTAGAGTCACTCGTAAACATTTGACAAACTTTTGTGCTCACTTCTCGTTTGTGTCTAGTATTGAGCCTGTCAAGGTACAAGATGCATTGATGGACAACGATTGGCTCGTTGCTATGCAAGAAGAGTTGAACAGTTTTGAACGCAACCAAGTATGGTCTCTGGTGGAGAGACCAACTACAGAACACAATGTCATTGGAACAAAATGGATTTTCAAGAACAAGCAAGATGAGAATGGTGTCATCATCCGAAACAAGGCATGGTTAGTGGCACAAGGGTACTCACAAGTTGAAGGTTTGGACTTTGGTGAGACCTTTGCTCCCATTGCCCGTCTCGAATCTATTCGCATCTTACTTGCTTATGCTGATTTCAATGGTTTTACATTACATCAAATGGATGCGAAGAGTGCTTTCCTTAAAGGTCCTCTACAAGAAGTATATGTATCACAACCACCTGGGTTCGTTGATCCCGATCACAAAAACTATGTGTATAAACTTCATAAGGCTTTGTATGGCCTCAAACAAGCACCCCGTGCTTGGTATGATCATCTTAAGAAGTTTTTACTCGATGATGGCTTTGTGAGAGGGGTGATTGATCCCACTCTTTTTACTAAGAGACACAAGGGTGACTTGATATTATGCCAAATCTATGTAGACGATATAATCTTTGGTTCTCCTAACATTCATTTATGCAAGAAGTTTGCGGCTTCAATGACCAAGAATTTTGAAATGTCACTCAATGCAGACTTGAAATTCTTCCTTGGATTTCAAATTCAACAATTTCAAGAAGGAATTTTCTTGTCTCAAGAAAAATACCTCAAGGATATCCTAGCAAAGTTTGGCATGTCTGATGCTAGTCCATGTATGACACCCATGCCAACCAAAATTTTCCTCACTGAAGACACACATGGTATTCCTTTTGACCCATCTATTTACCGCTCTATGATTGGTTCATTGCTTTATCTTTGTGCATCTAGACCAGACATTATGTTTAGTGTATGCATGTGTGCTAGATTTCAAGCTTCCCCTAGAGAAAGCCATCATAAGGAGGTTAAGCATATTCTCAAATACCTTGTTCACACCCCAAAGTTGGGTCTATGGTACCCCAAGGATGCCAAGTTTGATCTCATTGGGTACACGGATGCGGATTGGGCTGGTGACAAAGTGGACCGCAAGTCTACCTCCGGTGCATGCCAATTTCTTGGACGCTCTTTGGTAAGTTGATCCTCAAAGAAACAAAATTGTATTGCCATCTCCAGTTGTGAAGCAGAATACATTGCAACTGCCAGTTGTGGAACTCAATTACTATGGATGAGGCAAACTTTGAAGGATTATGGTATCACTTATCGACATGTGCCTCTTCTATGTGATAATGAAAGTGCCATTAACATTGCTGAGAATCCCAAATATCATCTTCACACCAAGCACATTGACATTAGGTATCATTTCTTGAGAGATCATGTGGAAAAGGGTGACATTGATGTTGCCCACATTGGTACAGATATGCAACTTGCAGACATTTTCACGAAGCCATTGGATGAAGCTAGGTTTTGTCGACTTAGGCGTGAACTTGGTATCTTGGAGTTTGACAATATTATGTGAAATCTAGTACCCATTCATGCATGAACTAAATGTCTTGTCTTGATGTAGGCATATAGATAGGGGGGGGGGGAGACATTCAATTCATGAGTATTCTCACCCTACATAATGCATAAATAGAACAAACACTCTCTAAGTTGTCATGGTTCTCGAACTATGGTACTTTAACATGATGGAGTCGTGACTATGTGCCCAAAGTCTCCATCTTTGCGGTATTATATTCCATATGCTCAAACATGGTGACCTCGGTCACCGCTTGAACATTGCTTGTATGGTCCGTCATTTTCTTTGGGATGGGTGGTTGCTACATCTTAGTATGGCCTTAGATTACTCACGTGTTCTTTTCCCCCTTAATACTCTAATAACTCCTTGGCGGAGTCTATGATCAAATCATACTCATTGGCCCTCAAAATTTTCCTCCAACCCTGCTTCTCTGTCCAGTGACCGGACATCCGGGACGTCGCCGGACATCCGGGACGTCGCCGGACATCCGGGCCCTGAACATTTCCCTTCTGGACCCGCTCGCCGGATATCCGGGCCGTGCCACGGACGTCCGGGCCGCCGCCCGCAGCCACATATAACTAGGGTCGGGCATGGGTTGTGGGGGGAGGCAGTTCCTCACTCTCTCTCGTTCCTATCCCCATCGCACCTCTCAGCCGCCATCGCCGGGCCATTGCTCCGGCACTGCCCCGGCCCTCTCCTCCGACCTCCGGCCTTGATCTCCTGCTCACGGACTCTCCCCCTCCCGATCTACGATTCTACCCAATCCATTTCCTGGGTTGTGGTGTGCATCTCTCGGGAGGGACCGGTGTATCGTGAGATTTACCGCTGGAGGATCTTATGGCTCAAACCAAGAACTGTGGTCCCAATCATCTCGAGCCTTCTTCCCGGGGTATGGATGTTGTTTCTTCTCCATTCTATTTTTATCATGACAAATAAAATCTTCGGGTTTCATTCTCTCATGCAAATCTTGGCGTCTATATCTTTCTAGAGTTTGGTGTCTCTTGCCTAAGTCTCAACATCTTTGTCTGAACTAGGCTAATCATGCTAAATCATGGACATGTCGACTCATGCCATTGTTTAAATTGCTTATCCATGTTCATACTTACTTGTTGGCTTCTTCTCATCGGACCCTATTCATTATCCATTCTAGTTGATCACCGGCAAGGCTCAACCGACTTCGATGAGCATGCTCGACCTAAGAAGAAGAAGACCACCTTAAAGAAGAAGAAGCAGGCACCATCCACTAGTCCATCAGCCTCGGATCCAGATGATGCGGACTATGTTGGGGAGGAAGAGGATGACAGTGCACCACGACATTCTGTTGGACAGTCCAAGCCTGGTACTAGGAGGGTGCCGGTGCCTCAAGATCATGGTTCTGCAATGCCCATTGTCCATGGTCGTCGCACCTTCATGGAGCTTCCTGACAGTGGAAATTGCCCCCCTCATGACTTCACAACTATGGGCGCTGGACAATATCTTATGTTCTGTCGGGATATCAATCAATATGAGATGGTGGCTGATGCAGAAGATCCGCGGTTCCGGACTCGTATGCAGCAGGATCTCTATTCCAGTTTCGTCCATGGACTTGGACTCGCTCATCACTCATACTTGGATCTCAACATCCTGCGTGACAATCCTGCCATGTTCCCTAACGATCTGGTCAAAATCATTGATGATATGAATCTTGGTCCCGCAATGACCTTCAGGTGTGACTGGAATACAGCTGCCATTCTACAGTTCTATGCCACCTGTTTCTTTGGTCCGGACAACACTCTCACTTGCAGGACCGATGACACTACACTGAGCATCACCTATGACAGGTTTGTTCAGATTTTGGGTCTCTCCGGTGTTGGCCGTTGTATCCATAGTATGGATCCCGAGCACAAGCCCAAAGGGATTGACGCTTGCTTGCCACTTGTTAAATCTACCTCTCAGCTCACTGAAGAAGAACTTGAATATCCAGTCAATGAGGAATCCATCTTCCGTGCTCCTTACTACATCCTCTATCAGTGTGTGCTTCACACTCTCTACCCCAAGAAGGGTGATCACTTGAGGGCTCGCAACTATTGCATTGACTTGATGGTTCGTATGCATGACAACCCCACTGAGCCTCTGGACACTGCCAATTTCATTTGGCATGAGATTCGTCTTTGCAGTTTCATTCAGACACGCCAGTTCCCTCATGCTCCATTTATTCAGGCTCTGATTGATCACACTGCTCCCTTTGAGGTGGTTAAGACTGACGTGCACTCCATTTGGAAGCCTCCTTCTCACATGCGCGTGGCGTCTCCTGCTCCTACTCAGCCTAGAAGGTCTACTGGTGGGAAGCCAGTTGCTCCTACTCAGCCCAGTGGTTCCTCTGTTCCATCTTCCTCGTCTGCTCCTCGTGGATGCCTTGCCTTGTTCTTCAGCAAGGCTCAGTCTGCTCTCATGAAAGCAATCACCTTCAGCTGTCAACAGAATCATGATGTTCAGAAGCACCTCATCATCTCCAAGAATCAGCTCAAGCAGCGTCTTCGTGACCGTGGGAGCCCCGTGAGTGATGATGATCCTCTTCCCACGGCTCCATCCACCTCCACCTTCGATTTCCCGTCTCGTGATGAGTACCGTGAATTCCTTGTTAATGATGATGACATCCGCCAGGAGTGACTCCTATTACTGTTACTGATCTACTCCTATAAAGAAAAGTAGAAAAAAGATGAAAGAAGAAGAAGAAGAAAGGAAAGAAGAAGAAGAATAGAAAGAAAGAAGAAGAAGGATAGAAGGAAACACCCCGACCCCC
>LR738710.1:590063882-590157902 GCA_902687465.1 Secale cereale
CACCCGACCCCCCGACCCCGAAACAACACCCCGACCCCGACATGGCACCCCGACATCGACACGACACCCCGACCCCGGTTACTGCTGTGGATGACCTGTCAATGCTTGACCGATTACGTCAAGGTGGCCTTGCACATGTTGATGCCACTGAACCCTATGAGCCCGTCATTGATTATAGTGATGATGATGATTATGCATTTATTGATGATACTGATCGAGATTATTAGTAGTGTCAGGTATTCAATTTTTTTATGTTGTACTTGATGATGATACACTTAAGTGATATACATATTATTATTCATGTCGGTATTTTTTTATGTTGTACTAATTTCGTTTATTCTTTGTCATGGCAGGTGTTGAAAGATGGTGGCCGCTGGTCGGGAGCGCGCCGAGGCCCCTTCTTCGTCGGCGCGTGGTGTGAGGTCTTCCATTCCACACACACCTCTCCGCCGAGCGTTGCTGAACAGTACGGCGACACCGTCGGGCCCTTCTTCGTCGACCGTGGTGCCCAGCAGGGGACGAGGTAAGAAGAAGAGAGGAGGTGGAGCACGTGGTCGCGGGAGAGGAGGTAGGGTGACTGCTACGGCGCCTTCCTTGCCGCCACCCCCAGCTGTTTCACCCGAGCACGTGACTGCTAGGGTGGACTCGTCCGAGGAGGAGGCTACACGGACTCCGGTCCACGGGTCTTCGGCCCACGAGCCTCGAGTCCATGGGCCTTCGGCACACGATAGTTCGGCCCACGAGACCCCGGAGGATCACACGTCTGGATGGGGTACCTAGACGGATCAGCCTGAAGAGCCGAGTGGCCATGGTGATGATGGCGGGGATCCGACTGATATTGAGGAGGAGGGGGAAACCGTCTACCAGCGTGGTTGTACATGGCTCTCGTCTGTGCCGGCAACCCGCGAGCAGAGGTGGTTGATTTTCCCTGATGGGGAGAGGTAAGTGCATTTAATCTTTTTGTACCTTCTGCATTCACGTTTCTTCAAATAACTAATGCGTTGGCCTTGTCATGCTGCAGGGGTTGGGACCACCATGAGAAGGTTCGCCGGCCCAACTCCATCCTTGGAGTTCTTTGTCGGCAAAACTTCCCGGGTATGGCACGTTGCCTGGTGAGGGTCGGCTTCCAGAGCTTGGATTGAGTTGGGAGCACTACTTGGCTGCCTCAGCCCCGCCGGGTGAGATTATCGATGGTGTCTTGTGCAAGACGAGGGCAGACGTGGTGATCAGAAAGTTCTGGGTAATTTCTCCTTTACACAATTAAAAATCTTCAACTAGCTAGTTATTAATTGTACTAATCAATATTGTCTCATTTGATTGCACACATTCTACAGGTGCGAGGAGGGATACGAGGAGGAAGCGGCAAATGTTATCGATAACGTCTGCAAGCGCCTACTACAGAACTTACGGCACAAGGCTCGGGTGCAGGCTGTTCGAGACTACTATGCCTTGCGTGGTATCAAGACGACCAAGCCGGCGTCCCGCGAGTAGTTCTTAAGTAAGGAGGAGTACATGAAGGTAATTCTTAAGGCCTTGTACTTACTTCCTTCATTTAGTAATTCATAGCTGTAGTGCTCAAGTTTCTATTTGCTAACTTAGGCCCCTCCGAGATGGTGTGCGGATCGGATGGATTGTTGGGAGGTGTTGGTCAATGAGTGGTGCTCAAAAGAATGGCTAGCCCTCCACAACGCGGCTAAGGACAAACGTGCCCAAATGGAAGGTGTGCCACACCATCAAGGCAGCTCCAACTTATATCAGTTCGGGCGGAACTGGGTATGTGGTTTGCTTCATGATTCATGCAATTCATTCATCATGCTAGCTTTAGCCCTTTAATTACTAATTTACTTTGTTTCTCCCTTTCAGGCACGCTACAATAAGGCGGATAAGGTGCCAGAGGTGTACGACCTGTAAGCCATGGCCCACACTGGCTCTTACAAGAAAGTCAAGGCATTCTCTCCGTCTGACCTCGATGATCCAACGAACTTCACCAACATCTCCTCCCACGACAAGCTTGTGAAATATAGAGATCAGGGGAAGGCGAGGAAAGGGGAGGACTTTAACCCGAGCCAGGGCCCCATTGATACAGAGCTGTTGATGATATCTGGTGGCGGGACGTCCCATGGCTCCATAGCCATGGGATATGGACTTATCCGTCATCCTAGCACTCTCACGGAGATCAAGGCGCGCCAGTCGAGCTCCGCTCCTGAGATAAGGCCTCGTGAACGGCCAGTCCAACTCGCCATCAAGGTTAGTTATACGTACTCAGCTATCTTTCTCCATTACATTGTGTGCGCTTCCATCAATGATTACAAATGGTCATGTGAGTGGTGTTGCAGGCTGCTATACAGAGTGAGAGAGATAGAATGGAGAAACTTCTGGCGGAGGCGGCGGAGAGGCAGCGGGAGTTGGAGGAGAGGACGCCAAAGATGTTGGAGGAGGAGAGGGCACATAATGGCATGCAGGCAAGGGCCATGTACGAGCTCCTTGTGGTAAGTTTCTTCTGTAGATTAGCCAAAACATTCATGTAGTGTTTGTCTCATTACTAACTAGTACGACTGTGTTTGTCAAAACCAAATGTGCAGTCTGTGTGTGAGAAGTCCGGTCAGACCGCTCCGCCGATGCCAGTGATTGCTCCTGGGACCATGGTGAGTTTAATTTGAATGGACATTACTTGCTAGTCTTAACATTTGAGTGTCATCATGGTAACGAGACATTGGTAAGGATCATTAGTGCAGCGTAACTCCAGACAAGCATCGCACAATCCTTCTCCAGCTACCAGCACGAGCCAGCCCGCTCCTACACCTCCATGATCATGGTAAGTTTCTCTAGTGTTTTGCTTAACAAATGCATAAAGACCTAGACTTAGCTTTATTTCCTCCAATATGCTTACCATAATGACCTAGAGTTAGCTTCTTTCCTCCAAAATGACTTAATAAGCTTACTGACCTCCAAAACCATCCATTTTACCTAAGTTAGCTCTAAAACGATTTGTACTTAGCTTACTTATGTCAAAAATTGCATAATTATCTTAGTTAGCTCATAAACGATCCATTTTACCTAAGTTAGCTCTAAAATGACCCATTTTGCCTTAGTTAGCTTATAAATGATCCAGTTTATCCAAGTTAGCTCTAAAATGACCCATTTTACCTAGATTAGCTCCTAAATGATCCATTTTACATACGTTAGCTTTAAAATGACCCAATTCACCTAGGTTAGCTCCAAAATGACCCATCTTACCTAGGTTAGCTCCAAAATGACCCATCACACCTAGGTTAGCTCTAAAATGATGCTTTTTACTAAGTTAGCTCATAAACGATCCATTTCAACTAAGTTAGTTCACCTAAGTTAGCTAAAAACGATCCATTTCACCTAAATTAGCTCTTAAATGATCCATTTCACCTAAGTTAGCTCAAAAACGATCCATTTCACCTTAGTTAGCTCAAAAACGATCCATTTCACCTTAGTTAGCTCATAAACGACCCATTTCAACTAAGTTAGCTCATAAATGATCCATTTCACCCAAGTTAGCTCAAAAACGATCCATTTCACCTTAGTTAGCTCAAAAACGATCCATTTCACCTTAGTTAGCTCATAAACGACCCATTTCAACTAAATTTGCTCATAAATGATCCATTTCACCTAAGTTAGCTCAAAAACGATCCATTTCAACTTAGTTAGCTAAAAAACGATCCATTTCACCTTACTTAGCTCATAAACGACCCATTTCAACTAAGTTAGCTCATAAATGATCCATTTCACCTTAGTTAGCTCATAAACGACCCATTTCAACTTAGTTAGCTCATATACGATCCATTTCACCTAAGTTAGCTCATAAATGACATATACTTCTTGTTCTAGTCTTCTTCTTGTTCTAGTCTTCTTCTTCTAGTCACCTATTTCTAACTTTCTTATTTGCCATTTCGCAGATTTCATTCACTACATGGAAGCTAGCTTGCTATGATGGAGTGCTTGTTTTTTCTTTGATGAAACTTTGCATTGTATCCAGCTTGCTATGATGGAACTTGCTATCTTGATGAAACTTTGCATTGTAATATGTATATGGATGGAACAATGTGTATGGATGGAACTTGATGGAACTTGCTTATGTACGAATGGATGAAACTTATGTGCTGGATATGTGATATGTTTGCTGTTAAATAGCCCTGTGAAATATATCTATATATGTCATATATATTTGCTGTGAAAATTGTTGGATTAAAAAAACCCAAAAAAAAGAGCCAATATGCAGGCTCTTTGCCGTCAGCCGCGGACGGCAAAGAAGCCACGTGGCAGCCAACTGTGCTTCTTGGGAGCCGACCCATTTGGTCAGTTTGCTTATAGTGGCAGACGGCAAAGAGTAAACAATTTTGCCATCGGCGGCGGACGGCAAAGGCCTGCCGTGTAGTGACGTCTAGCTGACATCATACGGCGGACGGCAAAGGCAGGACAAATTTTGCCATCAGCGGGGGACGGCAAAGGCCTGCCGTTAGCCACCTAATGGACTAACATCACAATTTTTGCCGTCAGCTTTCTTTGCTGTCTGTTGCTGATGGCAAAGGCCCCTTTGCCGTCAGCCGCGTAAAGCAGACGGCAAATTAGGTGTTTGCCGGACCTTACTTTGATGGAGCCTTTTGCCGTCCGCGGCAGACGACAAAGACCTTTGCCGTCCGCTGTTCATGCCTTTGCCGTCCGTCGTGGCAGATGGAAAATTACCTATTTCCTGTAGTGTATGTTATTACCTTGTGGCTATGAAATGTTTTTAGTTTATGTATTGTGTATCCTAACATATTCATCTCATGCTCACAATGAGGGGGAGCTAAAAGCAACTAGAAACATCTACATACTTTGTACTTTTTGCTCTCATATTTGTCAATGATGAGACTAGGTATTGTATCTTTGATACTACATGTATGGTTGTCATCAACAAACAAAAGGGGGAGATTGAAAGAGCAATCATGCCCTTACATCATGTTTTGATGTTGATGACAATATACATGTAGGGGACTAACAATGGCTGCTAAGTAAATCTCAGGTGTTATTCCCCGGTTCATCTAGGTGTGTGGATCAAGAGCATACAAAGTGATTTTACTCAAGGATGAAGCATAAAAAGTGATTTCAAATTTGTTTTCTTGAGTATAGGATCCCACACTATTAAGAGGGGATCGATAGGGCAGATAAAGGCTTGCTCATGCCACAAACCTCCTTTCCATACTACACATGCTCAACTTTCATGGTTCTGTCTCTTGGCTGCCGGATGTTCGGGCTTCAAGCCGGAAGTCCAGGCCACACGCCGGATATCCGGGCATAGCCTTCCAGAGAGCACTTATGTGCTGTGCTGCACGCCGGATGTCCGGGTTTCTCCCCGGATGTCCGGGCCTTCCTTATACGCCGGATGTCCGGGCCATATCCCGAATGTCCGGCCTCCATTACCCGAAGAACTGAGAGGTTCTGTCATCTGTTGTGATCACGCCGGATGTCCGGCCATCTGCCGGATATCCGGGCCTTCCAGACATGCCGAATGTCCGGGCTTGACCCCCGGATGTCCGACCCCTCTGTTTTCTAGCCTGACTCTGTTTCTGTTTTTCGTATCTTACCAGGCCGGATGTCCGGGCTGCCCACTCACTTACACTACAACGACCATATTCTTGCTCTAACTATATATAGCCCTTCTTCCCCACAAGAGAGGGTTGACCATTCACTTTGAACAAACCCTAGAACACATTTTCACCATCTCTCACTCCTCCACACCAAATCTTAGATCCCCAAGGGATTTGAGAGCATTTGTGAGAAGCTGTCCAATCAAGTGATAGATCCACTCCTTCCCCTTCTTAGCACCAAAGGAATTTGTGATTTGAGCAAGTCTTGAGCTTTTCCCCATCGTTCTTGTTACTCTTGGAGGTTGGAGACTCCTAGGCGGTAGGAGTCTTTCGGAGAGGAATCAAACTCTATGATTACCCCCGGAAAGTTTGTGAGGGTTTGGAGGTCACCTAAAGGCCTACCACTAGTGATTGGGAATCGCCTTCGTGGTGATATCTCAAAGAGAGAATAGGGTGAGCCTTCGTGGTAACTCCCACCTCTCTAAACGGTGATGTAGCTTCCCTCCAAGGAAGTGAACGTCGGCATACATCCTTGTCTCTCGAAGTTTCGGTTATTCCTAACCTTAACTTTCTACTTGTGGTTACTTGTTCTCTAAGTTCTTACTTGTATCTTATTGTGTTACCTTACTTACCTACTCGTGTTGCTTGCTTAGCTTGTTAAGCATTTTACTTGCAATTGTTAGGCTCACTTTCATATTCTGCACTATTGCCTAAAATTGCTAAGTAACAATTAAAATTTGTAATTGTTCCTATTCACCCCCCTCTAGGTCCATCTCGATCGTTTCAACACCGTCATAACACCTCAAGCCCCAAGTGAACCTATCGGACTTAAGGTGAACCCGCTCCTCTTCGAGATTTACATGAATATCCTTTGGACTTGGTCACTACCTCACCACAGAACATTGTGCATCATTAGGTACGAGGACAACCACCTCCATGAAGCCGGGGAGTATCACCAAGTCCACATGGATAGAGAGAGATAGAGAGAGAGATAGAGAGAGAGAGATAGAGAGAGAGAGAGAGAGAGAGAGAGAGAGAGAGAGAGGAGGAAGAAGGACTCGCAACACACGGAGAGGCGGAAGCTCTGGACACCTCGGGTGCCCGGACCCCTACGCCCCCGGGTTCCCGGGCCCTCCAGCCTGGCGCAGACCCGCCACCCCGATTACCCGGCCAACTGGCCCCGGGTGCCCGGCCTACCTAGCTTGGGCGCTGGCCTCGGCCGCCACGGGTGCCCGCCCCCTTGGCCCAGCCACCGCTGGGGCTGCCCCGGGTGCCCAGCCTTCCGCCTCCAGCCTCTTGGCGCCGGCCCAGGTGCCCGGCCTTTCGGCCCCGGGTGCCTGACCATCTTCATCCGCACCACCTTCGGGTGCCCGGGCCACTTGACTCCGGGTGCCCGGACCCCTCCGCGTGCGTGCGTGCATTTTTGGGCATTTGACCCTTGTATCCCTCTCTCCCCTCTATTTCGTCCCTAGACTATATATACCCCTCTCCTAGATCATTTAGAGGATAGCAAAGTAGATGTGAGACATTTGTGAGCTTTGATCCTTACCTCTTGTGGATCAAGACCCCTTTAGGGAAGAATCCTTGTGGATTATCAAGACCCCTTCTAGGGAAGGTTCCCCATCATAGGATCACCAAGATCTCATCTCCCTTTGGGATTTGGGATGAACTCTATCATGTATCCATGTTCCCCTTGTTGTTCTTGTACCTTTGTGGATCTTGTGTGTATGTGAGTCTAGTGGATGTGTGATTTGGACTTGTTCTTGAGTGTTTCTCTTGTGTTCTTCCCTTTGTGCTCATCTTGTTCTTGAGGATTCACCTCCAATTCATGAAAGATCTCCACCTAGGGTTCCACCCTACAACATCATGGTATCAAGAGCTATGGTTTCTCACGAAATTGGAGCCCCCTTCTTGTTTTCTAGCCTAATTTTGTTGTCTTCTTGCCCAATTTGGAAAATCCCCACGAAAATAGCCCTAAAATTGTTTCTTGCAATTTGTTGGTTCTTGTGAGATTTGTTGTGGGATGTTTGGCAACTAGATCTAGCTTTCACCCATCCATCCCCGCCTTCCCACCACAAAATCCACCAATTTCTCACTTTTCCCGAAAAAATTCGACCAAATCCGACACCACCGGGTGCCCGCACCCCCGGGCCATTTTCCCCAGACCACCCCGGGTGCCCGCACCCCCAACCACCGGGCACCCGCACCCCCCCGAATCAGCCTAACCACACTACGGTTTTGGCCATAACTTCCACTCACGGAGTCCGATGTTCGTGTTCTTTAGCTTGTTGAGTACCTATTGACATCCCCCATCCATCTAGATAGGTTCCAACACCATTTGACACCATCAAAATTTGGCATATTTTACAAGTGTGTTTAGGCCATCCACCATATCATCCACCATACCACCATAGCTTTCCGCAACCTAACCCCTTTTTCGACCCATATAGCACTAGATGTTGTTTGAGTGGTGACTTGAGTCTCCTTAGGTGTTTCGGCTACTTAGGGACGAGTGCTTCTTCATCAATCACCACCACCACTTCCGCATTGCCATCTTCGACACCACCACCACCGCATTTCCGCTACCACCATTTGACATTTTCCGTTTGAGATTTTGAGTTTGTGGTTTCTCCGTTTCCTAAGGTGTTTCGGCTACTTAGGAACGGTTCGGCTTTGACTCCACCACTACTCATCATCACCAAGGACGGTATCCTCGATGACACCATTATACATATTCCTAGCCTTTGCATTGATAGCCCGAGCCTTTTGCGTACCTTACCTATCGAGACTAGCGAGTTGAGAATTGTCGGCCCATGCTATTTGTGCACCTTAGTAATATGCTTACGCCGCATAGCTAGTTTTAGCATGCAATCACCTTGCTATCATCATTGTGCCATAAGTCTCTCCCGTGCATATCTTACATACTTGTCTCATATTATACTTGGCTCGAGCATCAAGCATATAAAAAAGAGCAAAAGCTTTTAAGCAAAAGAGGAGATACAAAAGAGCTTGTAAGCAATAGAAATAGCATTGAGCCATTTTGCATAGTACATACACTTGGAGCATACATACATAGCATACTTGGGATTGAAGACGGCACGTTTACTAGGTTGGTGGACAAGCGTATCTTGCCCATTTGAGCAATCGAGCTAGTGTCTCTCTAGAATCCGTGCAACAAGAGCTTTTTCCGTGGCAACACATTTTGTGCTCATTCCTTGGTTGCGCGGATCCCATCTATCTACCCGTGTGTGTGTTTCTTGTGTCACCATAGCTATTGATCTATTTGCTTCACATTGCAATTTTGTGAATCTTTCTCAACATTTTCGATATCTTAGACTAACATTTTCTTGAATTTTGTGCCACTTGTCCTAACCAAGCCACCCGATAAGCTTTACTTTGTAGGTGTGAGTGAACAAGTCCGGTACCAATTCCACTATTTTCTCATATCGCATTGAGTGACACGGGATAGACTCTCAACTTTGGGAAATGGTATATTGGTATTGTTTATCTCATTTCCTACTCGCACTCTACTCAAGTCTTGTGATAGATAGGCAAAGCACATCATCTCCGGTCTTCGACATCGACGGCGTGAGCAACTACGTCCACACGCAAACCATCGAACTACAACGAGCAATGCAAGAGCGCCTCGACAACATCGCCATCGACTTCCGACACATGGTGGCCGACTACAAGTCTTCTTCCGCTTTGTCATCTTCTCGGCGGCGACGTTCGAGTCACAAGTCTTTGGAGCGCAAACACGATGCAAGTACAAGTCATCCACGTACACACCGCCATGGCGACCATCACCATCATCATGAAGATGCTCGACACGCGCAGACCTACAAGTCCGAACGAGTTGTACTTCACGCCAAGGCCAAGCTTCAAGAGCACATAAGAAGACCGCGAGACAAGGACACCCAAGAAGGAGCTACGACTACAACCACCACTTCGGCATCTTCGCCAAGCGTTCTCATGGCATCTTCGCCTTTGGACGTACGACATCTTCGCCTACTTCCCGTGAGTTCACCTACATCAACATCTTCAACGACAAGGCGACCACCTATGAGCGAGGGCGACATTTCCATCTTCGGAAGCCCCCACATCATATGAGCTTTCTACAACAAGACGACGACAAGATGATCGAGCATGTGATTTTCCCATTGATCATGGATGAGAGTGATGTTGTGCCATCTTCGGCCTTCATCCACGACGACGACTACGAGACGTCTGAGCATGGGATTTTTCCTTCGACCAAGGAGACGTATGGTGATGAGTTGAGAGACTTGTGCCACCATATTCAGAGTGAGAGTGACTTCACCACTATCTCCATATATGATGAGATGCCCCATTTCACATGTGAGGAGAGCCACTACCCCCACCACTTGAGTGAGACGAGTGACTCCACCATATGTGAGTTTGAGTGCACCTATTTTGGGGGAGTGAGTGAGCCACCACATAGAGAGAGTGAGATAGTTGATAGGTCATGTGAGGCCAATTTCAACACTAACGACTTGACCTCTACCTCTATTATGTCTTCTCATTTGGTGCTAGGTCCCATTTATGATGACGCGTCGATCCGCGACGACTTCGTCCTTCCTATGGACAAGACGGTGGCCATGGTGGACTATGATGTACCCCCACATGGCTCCATCAAGATGAAGATGACCACCATTTGGTCTTTCCCGCCTCACCTACACCACATGAGTGGATTGAGAAAGGTAAAATAGGTGAAGGTGATGCTCTAGTCCCACTAGCGGACTATCTTGACAATGATTGCTTACATGATGTTGACACACCTATTGCCATGCTTCATGCTAGTGCGACTTCCTCATGGCTTGACTTACCTATTTATGATGAATATGATGATGACCATGTTGAGTTGCCTAGTTGTGATGCTATGCTCCATAGGATATCTTGTGCAAATTCTTTTGGTCACATCATGTTCGATAATCCTTTAAACTTGTCATATGCTTTGAGTGAGATCTCCCATATTGCATCATTTCAATCTCAACATAGTAACTATGCTTGCCCCATTAAAGTAAATCCTATTTGCACTTGTGGCATAGATGACAAGATGATGGTCATTGTGTTTTGTTTTTATGGCGATGATATTGCCATGCTTCCTTTACATGATTTGCGCAATTCATCTACTATGCCATGCCGTGATCACATTGTTCCACATATGCTTTGTTTTGGATGTTGTCAATATTCTCCATGTGATGTTTCCACTAATGCTCATGAAGAGACACACATAGTTTCCTCATACTTACTAGGAGATCTTGACGCATGCCATAACTTGCATGATTGCCATGATTGTGTGCACCATATGCATTCCATGAATAACAATGCTCTACATATTTTTTGTGATGCATTACACAATTTGAGTCTCCCTTATGCTATACATAATAACAAACCTCTCATGATGGATGACATGTTTCTATATCATGCATCTAATTTATTTGAGCATTGGCTACTTTGTGCTAACCAACACATGCACGTGCGCATCATGATGGATGATGTGTACATATACCACGCACACACAATTTTTCCTTTGTCTTTGTTTTGTGTAGGTACTCACCAATACTTATCAACCTCTCAATCCCAAGAGTTGACAAAATGAGCTCTTGAGAGCAACGTCGATGTGGGATCCCGTGGATTGTCCCTACCGCCGTTCTCTTCGTGCAACCTCTACACGCATCTCTTTTACTTGGCTCTCACACGACTATGGGCTATTTACCACTTGTCATCTTATGCCCATTCTATCGTGTTCACTTTGCATGTTATGCCTCTTGCAATGACTTTGCCATGAAATTGTGACCCTTGCTAGCATTTGCTCATGATTCACCATTCTACTACTATTATGTGTACTAGTCGTCAACCCGTGCATCCGCACGGGCAACATATTCTAGATACATTAATATAATTGAACTTCTCTGAAATTTGATTGTATGCAATATTATTAAGTATTAAAATAATTATAATACAATTATGGATGGGTGCAACTAATAACATGCAATGATGCATATTGGTTTGTGATATAAAGGATGTTTCGTTTTAAGATAATTTACATATATTTAGGGTTTACCAATTCTTTTACACTAAGACTAATGTACTCACACTATGAATGAAAGGAAACTGATCAGTACACAAAAAATATGAGTATATTCATATTCATTTCTATATTGACAAACCTAGTCTCGCCAAGCCCTGACTTACTCATTCAAAAATAATTGGGTAAAATACCTTATTCTAGAAATCAGAAATATATTTCAATCTTTGGTCTGTACCATGCACTGGCTCGGTCAATGGGAGGTAGGCTAGGGTCAGATGGATCAATATACAAACAACTATTTGTCCAAAAATCTAGGTAAGAAGATGATCAAATATCCTTTTCCTATTTTCTTTTCCAGGCAAACAGAGTAACACGATAGTAATCTTTTCCTTTTCATCTAGGAGAAAGAGGAGAGATTAAGGGGAGTATGGCTGAGAGGAATGCACTACTCGTGTATGAGTGTTAGGGGATCTCGTCTGATGCTTCATCCAACGACTACATGCATATTATACAGTAGTCGGCGAAAAAATAAAATCTTAACTTTCAAGATTAATGCGGCCGACAAACAAAATTTCTTAACTTTTAAGATCAATGGTGTGTCTTGTATGATTTATCAAGGAGCCTGGTAAAGTATGAATACGTTTATGCATTGGTTGTTCTATACTTCGTGTTTTTTCATCAAAAATACAAAGATAATCTGCATATGAGAAAAATAAAGTTGATAGATTCATGGCAGCGTTATGCATGGTAAAGTATGAATACATTTATGCATTGTTTTTTCTATACTTTGTGATTTTTATTATAAAAAATATATTGATAATCTGCTTATGAAAAAAATAATGTTGATAGATTCATGGCAGCGTTATGCATGCCATACCCATTAGTCTTTGGGTGATTTTTTTTACTGCACCTTTCCAAGTACTATAATATAAATGGGCTGCAAGGCTAATTGTCTACGACGTGGCAATAGAGGAATCCATCTTTCCTTTCCTTGAGATTTGAAGCCGTACAATCACATTTTTTAAATGACCATACTATTACGTGGAAGGTGTAGCCGTCAAGGACTCTAGCGCTTGTGCAAAATAGACGTACGCCGGTTTCCTTTTAATCTTAGATGTATTTTTACGCCAGTTTGCTTTTAATCTTAGACGTACATTTAAAATCCAACGGTTGTTTTAGGGAGTTTTCTAGGATTAACGTGGAGGCTCGAACGGTGCCTCCAATTAGTAAATATAAGATTTGCATGCTTGGTGGAGATACTTGTTGCTATTGCCATGTTTACATTGTGCCCCATGCTCTGGATTCTTCTTGTGTTCGGAGAGTCATGATGCACCATTGCCATTTACATAGGACCTCTTGCCAATACAATGATACTACTTTGCTCATTTCTTGCTTTCATGCTTGTGATATGCCATGTGCATTATTCATGCCTACTATTCGCACACATGACATGATTGCCATGATTACCTCTAGTATGTTGCATCTTCGCACTACTAGCTTGCTTGACTTGATCACTATGCTTGTTTGCTATGCTGCATCACCCATGTTCCACTATTACTTGCTTTCTTGGGTTGATGACATATATGTTCATGCATTTCACATGATATATCTTGATCATTGTCACTTGTCTCCAATAGTTGCATCTCTCATATTCACTTGTCGTGAGTGCACCCATGATATACTTGTTGATCTCAGAGACTTGGACACCTTACTTGTGATGCATGCTTGCTTGTTTGATCCTAATATATTTGGTTGTTATCGCATCATATGCTTCCATACATTGCCATGTCCCCTTGTCCTTTCTTATGATAAGAATGACGAAAATACTTGTTGGGTGACTCACCACACGAATAGGTTTTGCATCTTCGCTAACCTCATTTGTTTTTCCGAGTGTTTGTCATGTTCTTTCATTTTGAAGGATTCACAAGGCGGTACCATCACGAGGCATCTTGGGCATGCGAAGGCATACAGGTTGCGCGACAACAACATTTTCGACATCCTCATCACGGTGCATTCCTTCCTTGTGAGCCATCCTCACATATGCTTGGATTTCATGAATGCACCACCGGTATACCACTCTTGCCACGACATTGAGCATTGGTATATCGACACTCCTTTGGCACATTGCACCCAAACCTCCATATTTGTTGATTGTGCGCCCACATGCCATGCTCCATGGTCATATCATACCCATAACAAATTTGCATCTTATGCATGGATTGACTCACATTATGATTGCCTTGTTGCATCTTGTATTCCCATGTCATCCATGACATATGAGCTTATGCATTTCCTTAGAAAATTTGTTGTGATCTTTCTTGACGGACTCTTCATACATATTGCTCAAATTGTCAAGCATCAATTGCATGATCACATACTCACCTTGAGCATCATTTACCATGTTCATGCTTTTGATACACCATCCCATTACGACATCATATTGCACAATGGTAGCATTTGCAACTTTTTGCACAATGAGCTTGATCACATGAATGCATTATATGCCATGCCCTTTCATTTCTCTACAATTCATGCTCATTGCCACTACCGATTTCATTGGACGGACTCATGCTTAAATGATGGACACCTTGCGTCCGCTAACAATCGTATTTCCAAGTGTCCCTTGTGTTTGCTCTTTTTGCATGTTTACCATTCCGACGACATCTTGGAGTACTTTGCTCGCGGTGTGACATACACCTCGTCCAACTACAAGTCCATCCATACCTATCGTGTACATGACGATATGGTTTACGATCCGAGGACGGATCTTTCCCAAGGGGAGGAGGTGATACGGAGCATCCTAAGACTATCTCCATGTACACCGTCATAACACCTCAAGCCCCAAGTGAACCTGCCGAACTTAAGGTGAACTCGCTCCTCTTCGAGATTTATATGAATATATGATACGTCCATTTTGCATCATGCTTTTATATTGATGTTTATTGCATTATGGGCTGTTATTACACATTATGTCACAATACTTATGCCTTTTCTCTCTTATTTTACAAGGTTTACATGAAGAGGGAGAATGCCGGCTGTCACGCCCAAGATGCAATTCTATCCCGATCACGTGACGAACTCGTGATTGGGGCACAACCGCATTTCGGGCGCTTAGCAAGATGGATATCATTACATCGTACCATTACATATATACATGGGGATACATACAAGTCTTACAACATTCACAAAAATACAACACATCATATACAAGACATCCAACTACGGATGAAAACATGAAAAGCACAACGACATCCATCTGCTATCCCAGGCTGCCGATCAGGAACCTATCCCAAGACTGATGAAGAAGAAGAAAGAACTCCAACACAAAGAACATCGCTCTCACGTCAAGCCATCGGAAACCTGCACCTACAACTGTTGTTGTAGTATCTGTGAGCCACGAGGACTCAGCAATCCCGTAACCATGGGTATCAAGACTAGCAAAGCTTAAATGGTATGGAGAGGTAAAGTGGTGAGGTTGCAGCAGCAGCTAGGCATAATATGGTGGCTAACTTACGAGTACAAGAATAAGATGAGCATCTATGCAAACGGTCGCAAACTAGTAATGATCGCTAAGTGATCCTGAACTACCTACGAGTCAAACATAACCCCATCGTGTTCTCTTCTCAAAATGAAAAGAGACGGTCACGGTTACTCACGCGGTTGTGTGGTTTATTTTGGATCCTCTGTCAAGTTTTCTACAACCGGACATTAACAAATTCCAATCTGCCACGTAACCGCGGGCACGACTTTCGAAAGATCATGACCCTGCAGGGGTGTCCCAACTTAGCCCATCACAAGCTCTCACGATCAGCAGAGGTAAAAACTCCTTATCTTAGGGAAGGCCCGATCACACTCGGATTCCCGGTGCACAAGACATTTCGACAATGGTAAAACAAGTCCAGAAAGACCTCCCACGTGCCGACACCCTGATAGTAGCCGCGCGTATCTCGTCTCAGGCCACGTCCGAATAGGTCAAGCTACGGGTAAAACCAGATACCTCGGGTTTCCCCAAGGCGGCCCCGCAGGCTGCCCAGTTTGGACCAACACTCACGAGGAGCACTAACCCGGGTTGTAAATTAAGTCCTCGGGGTCCTGAAAGTCCCTATGCAAGTTTTTAGTTATTAGGCAAATGGTAAAACCAAAGTTGAGCCTTGCTGGAGGAGTTTTATTCAAAGCGAACTGTCAAGGGGTCCCCATATACCCAACCGCGTTAGGAACGCAAAAATCAAGGAACATAACACCGGTTTATCAGTTCTTAAGGTGGCATGAGTGGAACAAAACACCGAGCAAAAGGCCAAGTCGTCCACCCATTGCCAAGTATATAGGTGCATTAATTGATATAATATATATTGTGATATTCCAAAACATCCAAGTTCCAACATGGAACAATCTTCATCTTCACCTGCAACTAACAATGCTATAAGAGGGGCTGAGCGAGCGGTAACATAGCCAAACAATGATTTGCTGGGATGGT
The DNA here is from genome assembly GCA_902687465.1 of Secale cereale. Classification (NCBI taxonomy): domain Eukaryota; kingdom Viridiplantae; phylum Streptophyta; class Magnoliopsida; order Poales; family Poaceae; genus Secale; species Secale cereale. The sequence continues at coordinate 590,080,006 of LR738710.1, forward strand.
GTCAAAGGTTAGAGGTTTCATGGCAACAAGGAGAGGCTGACAACAATAGATAGGAATCGCGACATATAGCGATAGCATCGAGACAACTAGCATGGCAATGATAGTAATGAGATCCAAGGTGACGGTTATCTTTCCTGAGATCCCGCAAGGAAGAAGAACGAGTCCATGAAGAAGAAGAAGCCACGAAGATGAACCAAGTGTAGTAGAACGAATCCTCACGATTGCAAGGAAACAAGCACTAACGAGAAGATGCTCAACCAATATGATGCTCAACCAATATGATGCATGACAAGGCTACATGATGCAAATCATGGCAAGAGATAAAGCATACAAGAACAACACACAAAGCAAGTTTAAATGAGGCCGGAAACAACATGTAACAATTCCGGTAAGTCCTCATATGCAAATTTCGAAATTGGTCCAGAACTGAACAAACCTTAAGTTCAAGTAGTTAAACAGCAAGTTAACATGCACCATGATGATCTACTCGAAATTCTAGTCAAGTTTCATATAAAGTTCATTTAATTCGGAGCTACGGCCTAAAAGATATGAGCAAAACAAGTCAAGCATGACAATGATGCAAGGTGCATGCAAACATCAAGCAAACACACTCCAATCAGGTATACAACATGTTATTATGCATCGACATGCAAAAACACACAAGTTTCATATAGGACACACCTAAAACAGAGCAATTGTTCATCACATACACACGAAGCAAGTTTGAAACACAATCAACCCAAAATAGCGAGTAGGCATGTAGTTGACATCAAAACAACATGGTACAATAACACTTCATGGCAACAAATGGCATGGCAAGCATGTACATGTCAAGCACTACAAGCATGATCACTGAGCTACTACCAAACACCCCTAGAACATGCTCAAAACATCATGGCAAGATTGCAAAAGATAACCGATTCACATACTTAGTAAAATAAAGTGAACATGGTTGCAACAATGACAAGTAGGCATGTTTGCACGCTTGTGCAACTCATCTCAGAGAATATCATGGCATGTGAAGATAACCAACAGAAATAAGACATGTTATGAAGCTACTCATGGCAATAACATGGTCATAGGATGCATAGAACACTAGCTATTCACATGGCAAAACTGAACTTATTGATAATAGGCTAACATAAACATTTTATAGCAATTTGAGAGCAAAAAATAAACAAGCTAAAACAATCTATAATTGCAAACAAGGACATGGATGGATAGAGCATAACATGGACATCAAGACATGGTCATTGGACATCCCAAAACACCCATGGAATTGAGTGGGGCATCAAACAAACATGGCATCAGGATATAACAGTTTCAGACTTAGCAGTTTATAACAAGTCATAAAAATCAGCAACAACGGGTAGGTCACTTTGCAATCTTGTGCCACTCACCACAAGGCATAACATGAAAAGTGGATTGCACCACAACAAAGATGACATGATTGTGCTTCTAAAACATATTGACATGTAGCTCAAACAAAAATCATACATAAAGATATGAAAAAGACAAATCGGCATCTTATAACAAGTTTCAGCACTTAACAACAACATACACTTTTGCAACAGATATAATCATGGCATAATGCACTCCAACATGTATGCAAAAGCAACCATCATGAAGAGCATCACAAGACGAACATTTTGACATATCATACACTCCATCTGAACCAATATGCACAAAGTTACACCATGTTAAACATGCATACATGATGTTGGCAGACAACAAGGACTTGACAGTAACACCACATAGCAGTTTTGCAACGAGGATTAAGGCATCAAGATGAACAGTAACATGCATGCAAACTACACCATCAGCTAGAGCATCAAGAGACAAACATTTTGACATATCATATACACAAATCAGACACACGTGCACCAAGATATGACATGATGAAGATGCACACATGAGATGGTTTTTCTGGGACTTAATCATTTTTTTGAAGAAGGAAAAAAACGAACGGGCCCTAAATACTAAAATGCGCACGGGGCGGGTTAGTGGGCGGCTCACCATGGGCTTCGGCCCAGTTGACGAGAGGCGAGGTTGGCTGGGCCGCAGGAGATGGGCCGGAGCTGGGCCTGGGTTCCGAGGCGCGCCGGCCCATGCGCGGGTCAATGGGCGAGGAGGCGGCCGAGGTGGCAGGATCGGGACCTTCCCAACCTGCGGCGGCGGAGCTCGCTGGGGAACGGCCGGTGGCGGGGGCGGGCGGATCCGGTCGCGCCCAGCCGAAACTGGTCGGCAGGGAGCTTGGGATGGCAAGGCGGATGATGACGGGCCGAGGCGGCGGCGGAGGGAGCCCGGGCAACGAGGCCATGGCGAGGGAAGCTGGTGCAGGGCTCTGGACGCCGGTGGGAGGAGCTCGTTGCGGGCGGCGGTGGTCGGTGGCGGCGCAGGAGAGCCGCGGCGGCGAGGCGCAGCTGCTCCGGCGAGCTGGCTCAGAGCAGGAGCGGGGAGCCGGGCGGCGGACGGCTCGGGCTCACACGGCGGCGGGATCCGGGCCCGTCGCGGCCAGGAGTGGGCCGGAGGTGGGCTCCGCGGGCCTGGCGGCGAAGTGGGGAGGCAGGTGACACATGGAGGCTTGGGGTTGGCTGGGAAGCGGCGGCGCGGTGAGGTGGCGGCCTCTGATTGGCCGGGACGCGTGGCTGGAGGCGGTGGACATGTTCAGCCGTCGGCGGACGTGTCCGACGGCACGGAGGGAGGAAGAAGACTAGGGTTTCGTCCGAAATTTCGGGGGAGGGGCTGTTTTATAGGTAGAGGGAACTAGGAGAGTCCAAATGAGGTGCGGTTTTCGGCCACGTGATCGTGATTCGACGACCGAGAGCATGGAGGGGGTTAGGATGGCTAGTGGGCTGTTGTGGAGGGGTGCTGGGCTAAAAGAGAAAGGGCTTCCGGCGGTTAACCGTTGTGCTATCAAATAGACTCCAAATGCGATGAAAATTTGCAGGCGGTCTGTCTACACTGTAATAAGACCGCACGCCAAGTTTCAACCCATTCCGAGAACGTTTTACGACGACTTATAAATAAATATTCGGAGACACTGCGGGCGCGTGCGAGTGTGTCTGGGCTCAGAAAGGACAACGGAAAGGACGGGCGGACTCGGACGAATGCAAGTTTTGAAATTGGTTAAGAGGGATATATCACAAAACTTAAGAAAGTCTTCATGAACCACCGGTGGAATTGAAAGAATGAATGAATTGATATGATGACAAAGGAAAAGAACTCTTGAGCGAATCACCGTGAAGAATTGAACTAGTGATGAAAGATAACAAATCACCAGGAAGAATTAAAATCAAGTGATGAAAGAGAACAAACCACCGTAAGGAATTGAAATTGAGTGAGTACAAGAGAATGAATCGTCGGGAAGAATAAAACACTTGGAGAAATTTATATGCAAGAGAACAAAGAGATCGCGGACTGGTTAAGAATGCTTGAACGATGCACCAGAAGAATATGGAGACAAACGAAGAGGCATCAATGAAGAATAGTTGGAGGACAAAGTTGCAAACTGAGAACGGAGAAATCTTCTGAAATGATGACCTTCAGAGGAACACAATGGAAGAATTCATGAAATACTCCGGATGTGTAAGGAAAAGAATTTATGACAACAAAATAATTCGAGAGGATAGCATGAAGCCATAAACATGAATCTTCGAGAGAATGGACAAGAATTAGAGTAAAACTCTTCTTCAGTCTTCAAATGACGACGAGGAACACCACCAAAATTGTTGAGATACTCTAGAAGAATGAAAAGAGGATAAGTTGAACCAACGTTGAAAATAATTTGAAAGCGATCTTGAAGAAGGCATATGACTGATGGAATTCATACTTACGTCACACTTGAAAAGAATTTGGGAATCACTCCGAAAAATTAGAAGAGTCAGGTAAGATCCCGGGAAAAGACCTGTAGTATATGAGCCCACCGAAGAGAAACGTTGTTGAAAAGGATCGAAAAGGAGATGATGCACTGGAATGACTGCAAGACTCGAATGAGGTGACGACCTCAGACGAATTAGAACACAGACTAATCTCCTGAGATGTCTTCAATACTCCGAACCAATTAAATGGTGAGATGCGAACGAGCAAGGGGAAACATTTGAACAAGGAAAATAATATGATGAACACCGAATACTTGAATTGAATCCACCAGAGAAGAAGAAGAGATGAAGGATGAAAAACTAGACAAGAATTCACCGGTTGAAATAACTGAGGAAAGAATTCAAAACTTCACACGAGTAGGATGAATACTCGATTAAGGACTCCGGCTTCGAGAAGAAAAAGGGTGGGTGGGTGGGAAAGAAAAGACCACATCAGATAGGGAAAACGACACCGGTCGGAGAGAACTGGGGATTAAACTTGCAAAAGACAAGTAGGGTCAAATCAAATTGACAAGAAATGCACCGGATGAAAAGAGCTGACATCGCAATGAACGAAAACTAACCGCGTGATCCTAAAAAAATTGAAGGGGAAGAGGAGTAATTCAAAACACCTACGTCAAGATTCCTTACCAGAGCGACGAAGGGGCTGAGGATTAAAAATGAATTCCTACTGTCCGATATAACTAGACTCCGAAAAAAGTTTTCTTCTAGACTAGACAACGGACAAACTACGATCAATCAAGGGGGCTCCTATGGTCGGTCGAGGCTCTAATACCAATTTGTCACGCCCAAGATGCGATTCTATCCCGATCACGTGACAAACTCGTGATTGGGGCACAACCGCATTTCGGGCGCTTAGCAAGATGGATATCATTACATCGTACCATTACATATATACAAGGGGGATACATACAAGTCTTACAACATCCACAAAAATAGAACACATCATATACAAGACATCCGACTACAGATGAAAATATGAAAAGCGCAACGACATCCATCTGCTATCCCAGGCTACCGATCAGGAACCTATCCCAAGACTGACGAAGAAGAAGAAAGAACTCCAACACAAAGAACATCGCTCTCACGTCAAGCCATCGAAAACCTGCACCTGCAACTGTTGTTGTAGTATTTGTGAGCCACGAGGACTCAGTAATCCCGTAACCATGGGTATCAAGACTAGCAAAGCTTAAAGGGTATGGAGAGGTAAAGTGGTGAGGTTGCAGCAGTGACTAAGCATAATATGGTGGCAAACTTACGAGTACAAGAATAAGATGAGCATCTACGCAAACGGTCGCAAACTAGTAATGATCGCTAAGTGATCCTGAACTACCTACGAGTCAAACATAACCCCACTGTGTTCTCTTCTCAAAATGGAAAGAGACGGTCACGGTTACTCACGCGGTTGTGTCGTTTATTTCGGGTCCTCTATCTAGTTTTCTACAACCGGACATTAACAAATTCCAATCTGCCACATAACCGCGGGCATGACTTTCGAAAGATCATGACCCTGCAGGGGTGTCCCAACTTAGCCCACCACAAGCTCTCACGATCAGCAGAGGTAAAACCCCCTTATGTTAGTGAAGGCCCGATCAGACTCGAATTCCCGGTGCACAAGACATTCGACAATGGTAAAACAAGTCCAGTAAGACCTCCCGGCGTGCCTACACCCTGATAGTAGCCGCGCGTATCTCATCTCAGGCCACGTCCGGATAGGTCAAGCTACGGGTAAAACCAAATACCTCGGGTTTGCCCAAGGCAGCCCCGCAGGCTGCCCAATTTGGACCAACACTCATGAGGAGCCTGGGTTGTAAATTAAGTCCTCGGGGTCCGAAAAGTCCCTATGCAAGTTTTTAGTTATTAGGCAAATGGTAAAAGCAAAGTTGAGCCTTGCTGGAGGAGTTTTATTCAAAGCGAACTGTCAAGGGGTCCCCATATACCCAACCACGTTAGGAACGCAAAATCAAGGAACATAACACTGATTTATCGGTTCTTAAGGAGGCATGAGTGGAACAAAACACCGAGCAAAAGGCCAAGCCTTCCACCCATTACCAAGTATATAGGTGCATTAATTGATATAAGATATATTGTGATATTCCAAAACATCCAAGTTCCAACATGGAACAATCTTCATCTTCACCTGCAACTAACAACGCTATAAGAGGGGCTGAGCGAGCGGTAACATAGCCAAACAATTGTTTGCTGGGATGGTGTCAAAGGTTAGAGGTTTCATGGGAACAAGGAGAGGCTGACAACAATAGATAGGAAGCGCGACATATAGTGATAGCATCGGGACAACTAGCATGTCAATGATAGTAATAAGATCCAAGGTGACGGTCATCTTGCCTGAGATCCCGCAAGGAAGAAGAATGAGTCCATGAAGAAGAAGAAGCCACAAAGACGAACCAAGTGTAGTCGAACGAATCCTCACGATCGCAACAAAACAAGCACTAACGAGAAGAAGCGAACAACATGGTAAACACACCACATAACAAGACAAGATGCTCAGCCGTGACAAGGCTACATGATGCAAATCATGGCAACAGATGAAACATACAAGAACAACACACAAAGCAAGTTTAAATGAGGCCGAAAACAACATGTAACAATTCCGGTAAGTCCTCCTATGCAAATTTCGAAATTGGTCCAGAACCAAACAAACCTTAAGTTAAATTAGTTAAACAGCAAGTTAACATGCACCATGACAATCTACTCGAAATTCTAGTCAAGTTTCATATAAAGTTCATTTAATTCGGAGCTACGACCTAGAAGATATGAGAAAAACAAGTCAAGCATAGCAATGACGCAAGATGCATCCAAACATAAAGCAAACACACTCCAAGCAGGTATACAACATGTTATTATGCATCTACATGCAAAAACACACAAGTTTCATATAGGACACACGCAAAACGGAGCAACGATTCATCACATACACACGAAGCAAGTTTGAAACACAATCAGCCCAAAACTGTAAGTAGGCATGTAGTTGACATCAAAACAACATGATACAATAACACTTCATGGCAACAAATGGCATGGCAAGCATGTACATGTCAAGCACTACAATCATGATCACTGAGCTACTACCAAACACCACTAGAACATGCTCAAAACATCATGGCACGATTGCAAAAGATAACATATTCACAGACTTAGTAAAATAAACTGAACATGGCAGCAACAACGATAAGTAGGCATGTTTGCAACCTTGTGCAACTCATCTCAGAGCATATCATGGCATGTGAAAATAACCAACAGCAAGAAGACATGTTTATGAAGGTACTCATGGCAAGAACATGGTCATAGGATGCATAGAACACTAGCTATTCACATGGCAAAACTGAACTTACTGATAACAGGCTAACAGAAACATTTTATAGAAATTTGAGAGCAAGAACTAAACAAGCTACATCAACCTATAATTGCAAACAAGGACATGGATGGATAGAGCATAACATGGACTTCAAGACATGGTCATTGGACATCCCAAAACACTCATGGATTTGAGTGGGGCATCAAGCAAACATGGCATCAGGATATAACAGTTTCAGACTTGGCAGTTTTAAACAAGTAATAGAAATCAACAACAACGAGTAGGTCACTTTGCAAGCTTGTTCCACTCACTACAAGGCAAAACACGAAAGGTGGATTGCACCACAGCAAATATGACATGATTGTGCTTCTAAAACATATTGACATGTAGCTCAAACAAAAATCACACATAAAGATATGAAAAAGACAAATCATCATCTTATAACAAGTTTCGACACTTAACATCAACATACACTTTTGCAATAGATATAATTAGGGCATAATGCACTCCAACATGTATGCAAATGCAACCATCATGAAGAGCATCACAAGACATACATTTTGACATATCATACACTCCATCTGAACCAATATACACAAAGTTACACCATGTTAAACATGCATACATGATGTTGGCAAACAACAAGGAATTGACAGTAACATCACATAGCAATTTTGAAACGAGGATTAATGTATCAAGATGAACAGTAACATGCATGCAAACTACACCATCAGCTAGAGCATCAAGAGACGAACATTTTGACATATCATATACACAAATCGGACACATGTGCACCAAGATATGACATGATGAAGATGCACACATGAGATGGTTTTTCTGGGACTTAATCATTTTTTTGAAGAAGGAAAAAAACGAACGGGCGCTAAACACTGAAATGCGCACGGGGCAGGTTAGTGGGCGGCTCACCATGGGCTTCGGCCCAGTTGACGAGAGGCGAGGCTGGCTGGGCCGCAGGAGATGGGCCGGAGCTGGGTCTGGGTTCCGAGGCGCACCGGCCCATGCGCGGGTCAATGCGCGAGGAGGCGGCCGAGGTGGCAGGATCGGGACCTTCCCGATCCGCGGCGGCGGAGCTCACCGGGGAACGGCCGGCGGCGGGGGCGGGCGGATCCGGTCGCGCCCGGCCGAAACTGGTCGGCAGGGAGCTCCGGACGGCAAGGCAGATGATGACGGGCCGAGGCGGCAGCGGAGGGAGCCCGGGCAACGTGGCCATGGCGAGGGAAGCTGGTGCAGGGCTCTGGACGCCGGTGGGAGGAGCTCGTTGCGGGCGGCGGTGGTCGGTGGCGGCGCGGGAGACCGCGGCGGCGGGGCGCAGCTGCTCCGGTGAGCTGGCCTGTAGCAGGAGCGGGGAGCCGGGCGGCGGATGGCTCGGGCTCGCGCGGCGGTGGGATCCGGGCCCGTCGCGGCCTGGAGCGGGCCGGAGGTGGGCTCCGCGGGCCCGGCGGCGAAGTGGGGAGGCACGGGACATGTGGAGGCTTGGGGTTGGCTGGGAAGCGGCAGCGCGGTGAGGTGGCAGCCTCTGATTGGCCAGGACGCGTGGCTGGAGGCGGAGGACATGACCGGCCATCGGCGGACGTTTCCGACGGCGCGGATGGAGGAAGAAGACTAGGGTTTTTTCCGAAATTTCGGGGGAGGGGGTTATTTTATAGGTAGAGGGAGCTAGGAGAGTCCAAACGAGGTGCGGTTTTCGGCCACGTGATCGTGATACGATGATCGAGAGCATGGAGGGGGTTAGGATGGCTAGTGGGATGTTGTGGAGGGGTGCTGGCTAAAAGAGAAAGGGCTTCCGGCGGTTAACGCGGTTAACCATTGTGCTATAAAACGGACTCCGAATACGACGAAAATTGGCAGGCGGTCTGTCTACACTATAATAACACCGCATGCCAAGTTTCAACCCATTCCGAGAACGTTTTCCGGCCACTTACAAAATAAATATTCGGAGATGCCGCGGGCGCGTGCGAGTGTGTCTCGGCTCAGAAAGGACAACAGAAAGGACGGGCGGACTCGGACGGATGCAAGTTTTGAAAAACATGAGGATGCAATGCACATGATGATATGGCAAGATGCAACACGCAAGCAGATGACATGGCAACGGTAGTGAATAACTGGCTCACACCAGGCGCATCGGCCTCGGGGTGTCACACCGGCAGCTGGAATTCTGGGCTGGAAAAGGAGCAAACATTGGAGACCTATTCTGCACAACTCAAAAAGCCCTGAAACTCCATGAAAGTCAGTTTTGGAAAATATAAAAAATATCTGGCGAAAGAAGTACAGGAGGGGGGCCACCCACCGTCCACAAGGGTGGGGGCGTGCCCTACCCACCTGGGCGCGCCCCCCCTGCTTCGTGCGCCACCTAGAAGCCCCTCGATGCCCATCTTCTGCTATATGAGGTGTTTTGACCTGGAAAAAATCATAAGGAGGCTTTCGGGACGAAGCACCGCCGTCTCGATGAGGAACCTTGGCGGAACCAATCTAGGGCTCCGGCGGAGCTGTTCTGCCGGGGATACTTCCCTCCGGGACGGGGCAATCTCCGCCATCGTCATCACCAACAACTGCCCCATCTTGGGGAGGGTTATCTTCATCAACATATTCTCCAGCACCATCTCCTCTCAAACCCTAGTTCATCCCTTGTATCCAATCTTTGTATCAAAATCTCAGATTGGTACCTGTGGGTTGCTAGTAGTGTTGATTACTCCTTGTAGTTGACGCTAGTTGGTTATTTGGTGGAAGATCATATGTTCAGATCCATTATGCATATTAATACCCCTCTTATTATGAACATGAATATGCTTTGTGAGTAGTTACGTTTGTTCCTGAGGACATGGGAGAAGTTGATACGTCTCCAACGTATCTATAATTTTTGATTGTTCCATGCTATTATTTATGAAGTCTTGGATGTTTAATGGGCTTTATCATTCACTTTTATATCATTTTTGGGACTAACCTACTAACCCAAAGGCCCAGCCCAGATTGCTGTTTTTGCCTATTTCAGGGTTTTGCAGAAAAGGAATATCAAACGGAGTCCAAACGGAATGAAACCTTCGTAGGAGATATTTTTGGAGAGAATCACGCAGGATAGACTTCGGGGCCAAGCCAGGAGACAGCAGGGCCACCCTCAAGGGTGGGGGGCGCGCCTCCCTTCCCAGGGCACGCCCCCTGCCTCGGGGGCTGGCCCCACGGCCCCCGGTGCCCCTCTTCCTCCTATATATGCCTACGTACCCCAAAAACTCCAACAACAGAGAGAAAACCCTAATTCCACCGCCGTAGCTGCTGTTCCCGTGGAGATCCCATCTTGGTGCCTGTTCCGGGAGGGGGATCCATCACGGAGGCCTTCATCATCATCATCATCGCCCTCGCCATGAGTTGTGAGTAGTTTACCTCAGACCTTCGGGTCCATAGCTAGTATCTAGATGGCTTCTTCTCTCTCTCCGGATCTCAATACAAAGTTATCCTCGGTCTTCGAGGAGATCTATTCGATGTAATCTCTTTTTGTGGTGTGTTTGTCGAGATACGATGAATTATGAGTTTATGATCAAGGTTATCTATGAAAGATATTTGGTTCTTCTCTGAACTTTTTATGTGTGCTCATAATATCCTTGCAAGTCTCTTCGAATTATTTGGTTTGGTTTGTCCTACTAGATCTATAGTTCTTGCAATGGGAGAAGTGCTTGGCTTTGGGTTCAATCTTGCGGTGTCCTTTCCAAGTGACAGTAGGGGCAGCAAGGCACATATTGTATTGTTGCCATCGAGGATAAAAAGATGGGGTTTTCATCATATTGCTTGAGTTTATCCCTCTACATCATGTCATCTTGCTTAAGGCGTTACTCTGTTCGTATGAACTTAATACACTAGATGCATGCTGGATAGCGGTCGATATGTGGAGTAATAGTAGTAGATGCAGGCAGGAGTCGGTCTACTTTTCTCAGACATGATGCCTATATACAATGATCATGCCTAGATAATCTCATAATTATTCGCTTTTCTATCAATTGCTCGACAGTAATTTGTTTACCCGCCGTAGAATATCGCTATCATGAGAGAAGCCACTAGAGAAAACTATGGTTCTGGGTCTATCTCTATCATATTACTTTCCCGTCAACTAGCCAATTTCTTTTGTCGTTGTTTATTTTCTGTTTTATCTAATCAAAAATACCAAAAATAGTATCTTATCATCTCTATCAGATCTCACTATCGTAAGTGACCGTAAAGGGATTGACAACCCCTTATCGCGTTGGCTGCAAAGTTCTTATTTGTTTGTGCAGGTGCGAGGGACTGGCGCGTGGTCTCCTACTGCATTGATACCTTGGTTCTCAAAAACCGAGGGAAATACTTACGCTACTGTGCTGCATCTCCCTTTCCTCTTCGAGGGAATACAACACAAGCTCAAGAGGTAGCAAGAAGAATTTCTGGCGCCGTTGCCGGGGAGGCTTACGCAAAAGTCATATACCAAGTACCTATCACAAACCCTTATCCTTCGCATTACATTTATTTGCCTCTCGTTTTCCTCTCCCCCACTTGACCCTTGATGTTTTTTTGCCCTTCTTCCGCCGTGTGTTTATCGTTCGCTTGCCTCTTCTTTGCTTGTGTGCTATGTGCCCTCTATTAGCTTGCATCTTCGCTTGCTAACGTATGGATCCTCATCCACTTTCTAATCTCTTTAAGAGATCCAATTATATTGAACCTATTGCTAGTGAGTTGACTGCACTAGATTATCTTTATGAGGTTTTGCTTGAAATTTGTGAATCTGAAAATTGTGACGAAATATTGAAAGAAAAAGATAAATTGATTCACGATAGCTCTTTGGGTAAAAAGCATGATTGCAATGATGTTACTATAAATTCTACTAATGTCAATTGTGCTAATGATATGAAAAAACCCTAAGCTTGGGGATGCTTATTTTGCTTTGCCCACTACTTCTTGTAATGATCATGATTGGGGTGATGCTTCTTACGATCTTGAAATTTTATTTGAACCCCATGATGAATATGAGATTGATAATAATATGTGCTATAATATTGCAAGTGGGTTTGGAAGAGTGTCAACTTTAGATCCCACATATTTGGAGAATGTTCAATCTTATGAATTTTTTGATAAAAGTGGGTTTGGAGAGGTCATGACTTTAGTTAATGCTAATCCCACTATTTTGGAAGAGTGTCAACTTTGCATGCATGTGGATCGTGTTGAGAATAGGTTATGTGATAGTTATCTTGTTGAATTTGATCATGATCCTACATGCAATTATTATGAGAGAGGGGAATATGGTTGTAGAAATTTTCATGTTACTAAATTACCTCTCGTTATGTTAAGATTGCTATTGTTTCTTTCCTTGCATATGTTAGATCTTGCTTGTCTTGGTAATTTTTTTCCTATAAGATGCCTATGCATAGGAAGTATGTTAGACTTAGATGTGTTTGTCACATGTCTTATGATGCTCTCTTTGTGCTTCAATCCTTATCTTTCATGTGAGCATCATTGAAATTATCATGCCTAACTAGGGGCGTAAAGCGATAGCGCTTGTTGGGAGGCAACCCAATTTTATGTTTTTTGCTTTTGTTGCTGTTAGGGAATAAATGTTGCATCTATACTCTGATTAGATGTGTTTTCATGTTTTGTTTAGTGTTTGTGCCAAGTAGAACCTTTGGTAGAACTTATGTGAAGTTTATTTGATCTTGCTGTGAAAAACAGAATCGTTAGCGCTCGCTAAAGTAGTCTTCGGATTTTACTGGAGCGTGATTTTTAGTTGATTATTTTTGCTGCTGATTGGTAGAAAAATTGCGCAAATTTACCAACTTAGTTTGAAGTTTTTGGAGTTCCATAAGTAGGCGAACCCAGCAGATTACTACAGACTATTCTGTTTTTGACAGATTCTGTTTTTCGTGTGTTGTTTACTTATTCCGATGCATCTATGAGTAATATTGGAGGATATGAACCATAGAGAAGTTGGAGTACAGTAGGTTTAACACCAATATAAACAATGAATTAATTACTTGCTGTACCTTTGAGTGGTGGTTTGCTTTCTCTTACTAACGGAGCTCACGAGAATTTTTGTCTAAGTTTTGTGTTGTGAAGTTTTCAAGTTTTGAGTATTGCTTTGATGGACTATGGAACAAGGAGTAGCAAAGGCCCAAGCTTGGGGATGCCCATGGAACCCCAAGTAAATTCAAGATAATCAAAAGCCTAAGCTTGTGGATGCCCCGGGAAGGCATCCCCTCTTTCGTCTTCATCCATCGGTAACTATACTTGGCGCTATATTTTTATTCCCAACATGCTATGTGTTTTGCTTGGAGCGTCTTGTATAATTTGAGTCTTTGCTTGTTAGTTTGCCACAATCATCCTTGCTGTACACACCTATTTGAGAGAGTTAAATATGGCCTAGAAATTATTAGAACACTCTATGTGCTTCACTTATATCATTTGAGTTGAATAGTTTTTGCCCTAGTGCTTCACTTATATCTTTTAGAGCATGGCGGTGGTTATATTTTGTAGAAATTGTTGAACTCTCATGCTTCACATATATCTATTTGAGAGTCTATTAAAACAGCATGGTAATGTGTTTAGCCTAAAGAAACTAGTCTTCACATGATAAACATCCAATGTCAATGTAGTAAAATTTTCACACCAAGTGCATTGAATAGAATGAGATGTTGGATGTTTGATAATTGTTTTGAGACATGAGGATAGTGATATTAGAGTCATGCTAGTAGACTTATTATGAAATTTAAGAATACTTATGTTAAAGTTAGTGATTCCCGTATCATGCACATATGGTGAACCGCTATGTGACGAAGTTAGAGCATGAGGTATTTGTAGAGTGCCAACCTTTGTGTGGAGGTCGGGGGCGCGCGATGGTTAACTCCTACCAACCTCCGCCCTAGGAGCATGCATTGATTACTTTGTTTTTGATGCCTCGTAGATTTTTGCAATAAGTATATGAGTTCTTATGACTAATATTGAGCCCATGGATTATACGCACTCTCACCTTTCCACCATTGCTAGCCTCTCTTGTACCGCGCAACTTTCGCCGGTACCATAAACCCACTATATATCCTTCCTCAAAACAGCCGCATTTCGGGCGCTTAGCAAGATGGATATCATTACATTGTACAATTACATGCATACATGGGGGATACAACAATACAAACAAGTCACATGAATACAACATCATCAATACAAGGCATCCGACTGCGGATGCAAACATGAAAAGCACAACGGCATCCATCTGCTATCCCAGGCTGCCGACCCGGAACCTAACCCAAGACTGAAGAAGAAGAAAAAGAAAGAACTCCAACACAACGATCATCGCTCTCACGTCAAGACATCGGAAACCTGCACCTGCAACTGTTGTTGTAGTATCTGTGAGCCACGAGGACTCAGCAATCCCATAACCATGGGTAACAAGACTATCAAAGCTTAATAGGTAAGGAGAGGTAAAGTGGTGAGGTTGCAGCAGCGGCTAAGCAATATATGGTGGCTAACTTACGAGTACAAGAATAAGATGAGCATCTACGCAAACGGTCGCAACTAGTAGTGATCGCTAAAGATCCTGAACTACCTACGAGTCAAACATAACCCCACCGTGTTCTCCTCTCAAAGTGAGAAGAGACAGTCACGGTTACTCACACAGTTGTGTGTTTTAATTCGGATCCTTTGTCAAGTTTTCTACAACCGGACATTAACAAATTCCAATCTGCCACATAACCGCGGGCACGGCTTTCGAAAGATCATAGCCCTGCAGGGGTGTCCCAACTTAGCCCATCACAAGCTCTCACGATCAGCTGAAGTAATACTAATTATTACCCCTTATCTTAGGGAAATCCGATCAGGCTCGGCATCCCGGTGCACAAGACATTTCGACAATGGTAAAACAAGTCCAGCAAGACCTCCCGGTGTGTCGACACCCTGATAGTAGCCGTGCGTATCTCGTCTCAGGCCACGACCGGATGGGTGATGCTACAGGTAAAACCAGCCCTCGAGTTTCCACGAGGTGGCCCCGCAGGCTCCCCGTTTGGGACCAACACCATCAGCACTGCCCCCCTGCTATGTAGAAGAATACTCGGGGACGCGACCCCCTATGCAAATTTAATTAATTAAATAAGTTGTTATTATGAGGCAAATTAAAACCAATGTTGGGCCTTGCCGGAGGAGTTTTATTCAAAGATGAACTGTCAAGGGGTCCCCATATACCCAACCGTGTAAGGAACACAAAATCGAGGAACATAATGCCGGTTTATCGGCTCCTAAGGTGGCATGAGTGGAACAAAACACCGAGCAAAAGGCAAGCCTTCCACCCATGCCCAGTATATAGGTGTGTTAATAATAATAATAATAATAATAATAGATATTGTGATATTTCAACAACAAGTTCCCACCTGGAACGATCTTCATCTTCACCTGCAACTAACAACGCTATAAGAGGGGCTGAGCAAGCGGGTAACATAGCCAAACAACGGTTTTTCTGGGAAGGTGTCAAAGGTTAGAGGTTTCATGGCAACAAGGAGAGGCTGACATAAATGATGGGTAGCGCGACATGTAACGATAGCATCGAGACAACTGAGCATGACAATGATAGTAAAGGTATCCAAGGGTATGGTCATCTTGCCTAAAATCCCACAAGGAAGAAGAACGGATACATGAAGAAGACGAAGAAGAAGCCTCGAAGACGAACCACGTGTAGACGAACGAATCCTCACGATCGCAACGGAACAAGCACTAACGAGAAGAAGCAAGCAATGCGGTAAACACACAACACAAGAACATGACAATATGCTCAATCAAATATGAAGCAAGACAAGTCTATATATGATGCACTACATGGCAAGGGATGAAGCACACAAGAACAACACAAGTTAACAAGTTTAAATGAGGCCGGAAACTACCTATAACAAATCCGGTAAGCCCTGATATGCATAATTTGAAATTAGTCCAGATCTGAACAAACCTTAAGTTAAAGTTATTAAACAGCAGGTTAACATGCACCATGATGATCTACACGAAATTCTAGTCAAGTTTCATATAAAGTTTGTTTAATTCGGAGCTACGGCCTAGAAGATATGAGTAAAACAAGACAAGCAAGGCAACGGTGCAAGATGCACCCAAACATCAAGCAAACACACTCCAAACATGTAAACAACATGATATTATGATTCTACATGCAAAATCACACAAGTTTCATATAGGGCACACTCAAAACGGAGCAACGGGCTAAAAGGTACACATGAAACAAGATATAACAACAAGCTGAAGTTAACTGCCACATAGCAACTTTGGAGCAAGGTAAATATAAGCTACATCACTCAAACATGATGACAAGAAGCATGGATGTGAATTAGACATGTTACTCTACAATCATGAACTTAGAACACACCCAAAAGCTTGCTGGAACACATTTAAACAAGCATGGCAAGTTGCAATAAAATTATCCAGACTTAGCCAAAATCTGGGAAGGCAAAAACATCATCACGATGCTGCCTTCGGAGGCACAAAACAACATGCATATCAACTCTAATAAGAACATAAATAGCATGGACATGTAGTAGACATATCCTACATAAAACAACACCATTGGAGCAACTCCATAGGAGGCATGGATCAATAGCAACAAGCTACACCAAATTGAACATGCTGATAAAATCCTGACAGATATAATTTATAGCAACTTGAGAGCAAGAAATAAATAAGCTACAGCAGGCCATATGAGCAAGTAAGGGCATGAATGGATAGACAATAACATGGACAACAAGACATGATCATTGGCCACTCCAAAACAAGCATGGATTGGAGTGGGGCATCAAGCAAACATAGCATCAGGTTATAATAGATTCCAGACTTAGCAGTTTTTTTCACTAAGTATAAAACAGCAATAACAACATGGCATGTTTACAAGCATGTTTAAGTCAACACAAGGCATATCATGGAAAGTTAAATGCACCACAACAAAGACCATATTATGGTGCTTCTAAAACATCTAAACATGTGGCATGAAGACAAACACATCAATAGCAATGGGCAAGTGAAATCAGCATCGCATAACAAGTTTCAGAACTTATCAGTCAAATGCACTTTTGCAACAGAGATTAACATGGCAATATGAACTCAAACAAGCATGCCACAGCAACCATCATGTAGTACAATTCACAATGAACATTTTGACATATCATATGCATCATTTGGATAAACATGCACGAAGTTATCATATCTCAAACATGGCAACAAAATAACAAGTAACAGCAGTTTATAACAAGTATCACTCTTGCAACAGAGATTAGAGCATCTAGATGAACTCAAATGAGCATGGCACAATTGAACAAAGTGTAGAGCATATCACCACGATTATTTTGACATATCATACACTCAATTTGGACATACACACAAATATTTACAGCCATGCAAACATGCAACATTATATGCAATTTTCAGGGACTTAGCCAAAATCTGTAATTGAAACTGAGTGCAAGATAACTAAAAGACGCATGGGCGAAACATAGCACATAGGGGGGCTGCTCACCCATGGGCTCGGCCCAGTACTGTGGAGGAGGGAGAGGCAGACCGCGGCAGCCGACTGGGCCATCGGAGTGGGCTGGGCCGCGGAGGGAGGAGGAGGCCCGAGGATGGGCCTTGGGCGGCGCTGGGGGAGCTGGGCCGTGGCGGGGCCCATGAGGCCAGGCTGGAGGCGAGGCCGTGGCCTAGGCGGGTGAGGCGCCTGGATCGGGCGACGTCGTCCCGAGCGACGGGCAGGCCGGCGGCGGCGCCAACTGCGGCGGCCATGGCCGGTGCCGGCGACGGGGAGGGTCGGGGAGGTCGGGGCCGACCGGATCCAGCGGCTCCTCGCGGGATCGGGCCGGGGCGGTCCCCTGCAGCGGCGACGAATGGATGAAGCAGCGCGGGGAGCTGCGGGCTGGAGGACCTCGGAGGCGGGGCGGCGCCCGGCTCCGGCGAGCTGGTGGCGGCGACACTGGGAGTCCGGCAGGAGTGCTCCGGCGGAGGCGATGGAGCGGGGTCCTCGGGCAGAGTCGCGGGGAGCCAGAGGCGGGCGGCGGCGCGGTCGGGCCTCGCGGGCCTCGCTCGAGCCTCGCGGGCCCGCGCGATGGTGGGAGGCTGGCGCTGCCACGTGGCGGCGCGGGAGTGGCTGTGGGTGGCGGGGAGGCTGATGTGGCGCGCTCCTATTGGCCGGAGTGAGGTGGAGGGGTGCTGGACATGTCCAACGGCGGAACGGACATGTCCGGCTGCGTGGAGGGAGGATTTTTAGGGTTGGATCTGCGAGAAAATGGAGAGGGAGGCACCTATATATAGGTAGAGGGAGCTAGGAGTGTCCAAATGAGGAGCCGTTCGCGGCCACGCGATCGTGATCGAACGGCCAAGAGCATGGAGGGGTTAGAATGGGCTTGGTGGGCTGTGAGAAAGGGGTGCTGGGCCAAAAGAGAAAAGGCTTCCAGCGGTTAACGCGGTTAACCGTTGGCTATCAAACGAACTCCGAACGCGAAGAAACTTGACAGGCGGTCTACCTATGCTATAGTAAGACCACACGCCAAGTTTCATCCCATTCTGAGAACATTTTCCGGCCACTCATAAAATAAATATTCGGAGGCGCCGCGGGCGCATGTGAGTGTGTCTGGGCTCAGAACGGACAACGGAGAGGATGGGCGGACTCGGACGGATGCAAGTTTTGAAAACATGCTGATGCAACACACATGATGACATGACAAGATGCAACACGCAAGAAGATGACATGGCAACGACGACAAATAACTGACTGACACCTGGCGCACCGGTCTCGGGGTGTCACAACACTCCCTTACTAACAAGAGATCTCGTCGCGAGATCTTAGGAACGAGGCAGAAGGAAAAAGGAAGAACAAAGTTCTTTGAGGACAAAATAGTGAAACCAAAGAACCTTGAGAGGTTGAATAACTGAAAGAAAGGATACTACGAAGATGAAAAAAATTGCCAAGACTTCATTAAACAAGAGGAACAAGGTATCGTCGAGAACCAAAAGGTTGAAGGATATGAAACAAGAGCTGAAGGAACAAGAATGACTTCGAAACCACTCCGATTAAAAGAGATAGAAAAGAAATCTCCACGAAGGAATTCGGGCAGCACTCTGGCTGAAACTAAAAGAAATAGCACACCGGTTGAACATGAATGGAATAGGACAAGAATCTGAGAAGATGGAACGATCCATGACGGGATGAACAAGAAAAACCTCCAGAAGAATTAAAGAATGGAATGAGAAGAACGGAGAAGAAGATGAAAACTTCCATCACGAATGAGTTTGAAAGAGCATCTTGAAGGAGAAACTCGAACGGAGTTGTTGAGAAAATCAACAACAAAAGAATAAGCTTGTTGTGGACTTATGAAAACATCTCAAAACTTGAGGTGAATTACCGTCGCAACGAAAATATTGAATAAATGAGAATAAGGAAAGAAATGCAAAACTCCATTTCGCAAGAAAACGGAGAATTATTTGCATCTCGGGACACAAAAGAATAATGCTTGAGCTGCTCCAGAAGAATTTGATGAATGCTTGGAGAATGAATTACTCATGATGAACCACCATGAAGAACTCCGGTAACAAAAGATGATGATGACGGACGAAAAGAATAAGATTAGAGCCTTGCGATGATTAGACGGGGTTCCGACGAGATGGCCGAGGAAACTATGAACTCCGGAAAGAAAAGATTAAAGCACTTGGAACTAGAATTTATTCATCAAGAATAAACTCCGAAGGAAGGGATTAATCAACTTCACAAAGAAGAAGAATAATTGTTATGCTTATCCTCCACCAATTAAACTGATGAACAATGGATTTACAACTACTTATTCTCGATGATATTGATAAAGGAGGGATATAGCACAAAACTTGAGAAAGTCTTCATGAAACACCGGTAGGATTGGAATAAAAATGGATGGATTGATAAGATACACCGGAAAGAACTCTTAAGCGAGCCACCGTAAAGAATTAAAGCCGAGTGAAGAAAAAGGAACGAACCACCGTAAACAAATATTGAAGTTGGGTGAATACGATGAATTGCCGGGGAGAATAAGGCACTTGGGGAATTTAAAATGACGAGAACGAATAGATCGTGAACTGATTAAAGAATACTTGAACGAAGCACCGGAAGAATATGAGACGAATGAAGAGGCATCAACGAGGAATATTTGGAGGATGAAGTTGAAAACTGAGAATGAAGAAATCTTCTGAAATGATGGCCTTCGAAGGAACACCAAGAAAAGAATTAATGAAATACTCCGGATGAACGAAATGAGGAAAAGGTTGAACCACCGATGAAAAGAATTTGAAAACGATCTTCGGAAGGCATATGACTGATGAATTCCATTCTTACGTCACACTTTGAAAAGAATTTCGGAACACTCCGGGAAAATAAGATGAGTCAGGTAAGATCCTGGGAAAACCTGTGGGTTATGAGCCAACCGAAGAGAAACACCGTTAAAATGAAATGAAAAGGAGATGATGCACTGGAACGATTAAAGACTCGAATGAGGTGACAACCTTGAATTAATAGGAATACAGAAGAATCTGAGATGCCTGCATAACTCCGGATAATTAAGTGGCGAGAGGTAAACGAGCAAGGGGAATATCCGAGCCAAGGGAAAGGAATATGAACAACACCAAATACTTGAGTTGAATCCACCTGAAAAGAAGAAGAGGTGCAGAATATCGAACGAGAGGAGAATTCACCCGTAGAAATAACTGAGGAAAGAATGCAATGGATTCACACGAGTAGGAAGGATACTCGATTAAGGACTCCGGCTCCGAGAAGAAAAAGGGTTGGCGGGTGGGAAAAGAAAGACCACAACGGACGGGGAAAACACCGTCGGTTGAAAAGAAAAGAGGGTTGCAATTGCAAAGAAGAAGAGGGTTGAATCCACTTGACGAGAGATGCACCAGATGAAGAGCAGACAACGCAACGAACAAAAACCAACCACGAGATCCTAAATATTTTTTAAGGGGAAGAGGGGTAATTCAAAACACCTACGTCAAGATTCCTCACCAGAGCAACGAAGGGACTGAGGAGTAAAAAGAATTCCTACTCTCCGATATAACTAGACTCCGAAAAAGTTTTTCTGCTAGACTCAACAATGGCCAAGCTACGATCAATCAAGGGGGCTCCTATGGTCGGTCGAGGCTCTGATACCAACTTGTCAGACCCAAGATGCGATTCTATCCCGATCACGTGACACTTACGTGATTGGGGCACAACCGCATTTCGGGCGCTTAGCAAGATGGATATCATTACATCGTACCATTACATGCATACATGGGGGATACAACAATACAAACAAGTCACATGAATATAACATCATCAATACAAGGCATTTGACTATGGATGCAAACATGAAAAGCACAATGGCATCCATCTGCTATCCCAGGATGCCGACCCGGAACCTAACCCAAGACTGAAGAAGAAGAAGAAGAAGAAGAAAGAACTCCAACACAACGACCATCGCTCTCACGTCAAGACATCGGAAACCTGCACTTGCAACTGTTGTTGTAGTATCTGTGAGCCACGAGGACTCAACAATCCCATAACCATGGGTAACAAGACTATCAAAGCTTAATAGGTAAGGAGAGGTAAAGTGGTGAGGTTGCAGCAGCGGCTAAGCAATATATGGTGGCTAACTTACGAGTAGAAGAATAAGATGAGCATCTACGCAAATGGTCGCAACTAGTAGTGATCGCTAAAGATCCTGAACTACCTACGAGTCATACATAACCCCACCGTGTTCTCCTCTCAAAGTGAGAAGAGACAATCACGGTTATTCACACAGTTGTGTGTTTTAATTCGGATCCTCTGTCAAGTTTTCTATAACCGGACAATAACAAATTCCAATCTTCCACATAACCGCGGGCACGCTTTCGAAAGATCATAACCCTGCAGGGGTGTCCGACCTTAGCCCATCACAAGCTCTCACGATCAGCTGAAGTAATAATAATTATTACCCCTTATCTTAGGGAAATCCGATCAGGCTCGGCATCCCGGTGCACAAGACATTTCGACAATGGTAAAACAAGTCCAGCAAGACCTCCCGGTGTGTCGACACCCTGATAGTAGCCACGCGAGCTACGACCTAGAAGATATGAGCAAAACAAGACAAGCAAGGCAACGGTGCAAGATGCACCCAAACATCAAGCAAACACACTCCAAACATGCAAACAACATGATATTATGATTCTACATGCAAAATCACATAAGTTTCATATATGGCACACTCAAAACGGAGCAACATGCTAAAAGATACACATGAAACAAGATATAACAACAAGCTGAAGTTAATAGCCACATAGCAACTTTGGAGCAAGGTAAATATAAGCTACAACACTCAAACATGATGACAAGAAGCATGGATGTGAATTAGACATGTTACTCTACAATCATGAACTTAGAACACACCCAAATGCTTGCTGGAACTCATTTAAACAAGCATGGCAAGTTGCAATAAAATTATCCAGACTTAGCCAAAATCTGGGAAGGCAAAAACATCATCACGATGCTGCCTTTGGAGGTACAAAAAAACATGCATATCAACTCTAATAAGAACATAAAGAGCATGGACATGTAGAAGACATATCATACATCAAACAACTCCATTGGAGCAACTCCATAGGAGGCATGGATCAATAGCAACAAGCTACACCAAATTGAACATGCTGATAAAATCCTGACAGATATAATTTATAGCAACTTGAGAGCCAGAAATAAATAAGCTACATCAGGCCATATGAGCAAGTAAGGGCATGAATGGATAGACAATGACATGGACAACAAGACATGATCAATGGCCACTCCAAAACAAGCATGGATTGGAGTGGGGCATCAAGCAAACATAGCATCAGGTTATAACAGATTCCATACTTAGCAGTTTTTTTCACTAAGTATAAAACAGCAATAACAACATGGCATGTTTACAAGCATGTTTAAGTCAACACAAGGCATATCATGGAAAGTTAAATGCACCACAGCAAAGACCATATTATGGTGCTTATAAAACATCTAAACATGTGGCATGAAGACAAACACATCAATAGCAATGGGCAAGTGAAATCAGCATCTCATAACAAGTTTCAACACTTATCAGTCAAATGCACTTTTGTAACAAAGATTAACATGGCAATATGAACTCAAAAAAGCATGCTACAACAACCATCATGTAGTACACTTCACAATGAACATTTTGACATATCATATGCATCATTTGGATAAACATGCACGAAGTTATCATATCTTAAACATGGCAACAAAATAATAAGTAACAGCAGTTTATAACAAGTAGCACTCTTGCAACAGAGATTAGAGCATCTAGATGAACTCAAATGAGCATGGCACAATGGAATAAAGTGTAGAGCATATCACCACGATCATTTTGCCATATCATACACTCAATTTGGACATACACACAAATATTTACAGCCATGAAAACATGCAAAATTATATGCAATTTTCTGGGACAGCCAAAATCTGTAATTGAAACTGAGCGCAAGATAACTAAAAGACGCATGGGAGAAACATAGTACAGAGGGGGGCTGCTCACCCATGGGCTCGGCCCAGTACTGTGGATGAGGGAGAGGCAGACCGCGGCGGTCGACTGGGCCACCGGAGCGGGCTGCGCCGCGGAGGGGAGGAGGAGGCCCCGAGGATGGGCCTTCGGCGGTGCTGGGGGAGCTGGGCCATGGCGGGGCCCATGAGGCGAGGCTGGAGGCGAGGCCGTGGCCGAGGCGGGCGAGGCGCCTGGATCGGGCAGCGTCGTCCCGAGCGACGGGCAGGCCGGCGGCGGCGCCAACTACGGCGGCCATGGCCGGCACCGGCGATGGGGAGGGTCAGGGAGGTCGGGGCTGACCGGATCCGGTGGCTCCTCGCCGGATCGGGCCGGGGTGGTCCCCTGCGGCAGCGGCGAATGGATGAAGCAGCGCAGGGAGCTGCGGGCTGGAGGACCTCGGAGGCGGGGCGGCGCCCGGCTCCAGCGAGCTGGTGGCGGCGGCGCTGGGAGTCCGGCGGGAGTGCTCCGGCAGAGGTGATGGAGCGGGGTCCTCGGGCAGAGTCGCGGGGAGCCGGCGGCGGCGCGGTCGGGCCTCGCGGGCCTGGCTCGGGCCTCGCGGGCCCACGCGGTGGTGGGAGGCTGGCGCTGCCACGTGACGGCCCGGGAGTGGCTGTGGGCGGCGGGGAGGCTGATGTGGCGCGCTCCTATTGGCCGGAGTGAGGTGGAGGGGCGCTGGACATGTTCGGCGGCGGAACGGACATGTCCGGCTGCGCGGAGGGAGGATTTTTAGGGTTGGATCTGCGAGAAAATGGAGAGGGAGGCACCTATATATAGGTAGAGGGAGCTAGGAGTGTCCAAATGAGGAGCCGTTCACGGCCACACGATCGTGATCGAATGGCCAAGAGCATGGAGGGGTTAGAATGGGCTTGGTGGGCTGTAAGAAAGGGGTGCTGGGCCAAAAGAGAAAAGGCTTCCGGCGGTTAACGCTGTTAACCGTTGGGCTATCAAACGAACTCCGAACGCGACAAAACTTGAGAGGCGGTCTACCTATGCTATAGTAAGCCCACATGCCAAGTTTCATCCCATTCCGAGAACATTTTCCGGCCACTCATAAAATAAATATTCGGAGGCGCCGCTGGCGCATGTGAGTGTGTCTGGGATCAGAACAGACAACGGAGAGGACGGGCGGACTCGGACGGATGCAAGTTTTGAAAACATGCTGATGCAACACACATGATGACATGACAAGATGCAACACGCAAGCAGATGACATGGCAACGATGATGAATAACTGACTGACACCTGGCGCACCGGTCTCGGGTTGTCACAATATCCTTCCTCAAAATAGCCACCATACCTACCTATCATGGCATTTCATAGCCATTCTGAGATATAGTGCCATGCAACTTTCCACCGTTCTGTTCATATGACACACATCATATTGTCATAGTGCCATGCATGATCATGTAGTTGACATCGTAGTTGTGGCAAAGACACCATGCATAATTTTTCATACATGTCACACATGATTCATTGCTTATGCCGATACACCGCCGGAGGCATTCATTTAGAGTCATACTTGTTCTAGTATCGAGTTGTAAATCAATAAAAGTGTGATGATCATCATTACTAGAGCATTGTCCCGTGTGAGTAAAGGCCAATAAAAATAAGAGAAGGCCCAAAAAAAATATAGAGAGGGTCAAATAAAAAAAGGAGAGAAAAGCCCCTCCAAAAAATGAGAGAAAAGAGAGAAGGGGCAATGCTACTATCTTTTTCCACACTTGTGCTTCAAAGTAGCACCATGATCTTCATTGTAGAGAGTCTCATGATTAGTCACTTTCATATACTAGTGGGAATTTTCATTATAGAAGTTGGCTTGTATATTCCAACAATGGGCTTCCTCAAATGCCCTAGGTCTTCGTGAGCAAGCAAGTTGGATGCACACCCACTAGTTTCTTTTGTTGAGCTTTCATTCATATTTAGCTCTAGTGCATCCGTTGCATGGCAATCCCTACTCACTCACATTGATATCTATTGATGGGCATCTCCATAGCCCGTTGATACGCCTAGTCGATGTGAGACTATCTCCCTCCTTTTTCTCTTCTCCACAACCACCTCTATTCCACCCATAGTGCTATATCCATGGCTCACGCTCATGTATTGCGTGAAAGTTGAAAGGTTTGAAAAGAATAGAGTATGAAAACAAGTGCTTGGCTGAAATCGAGGTTGTGCATGATATGAATATTTTGTGTGATGAAGAGGGAGCATAGCCAGACCATATGATTTTGTAGGGATAACTTTCCTTAGCCATAGTATTTTGAGAAGACATGATTGCTTTGTTAGTATTGCTTGAAGTATTATTATTTCTTATGTCAATATAGACTTGTATCTTGAATCCTTCAGATCTAAACATTCATGCCACAATTAAGAGAATTACATTGAAAAACTATATTGGTTAGCATTCCACATCAACAATTCTTTCTTTATCATTTACCTACTCGAGGACGAGCAGGAATTAAGCTTGGGGATGCTTGATACGTCTCCAACGTATCTATAATTTTTTATTGTTCCATGCTATTATTTATGAAGTCTTGGATGTTTAATGGGCTTTATCATTCACTTTTATATCATTTTTGGGACTAACCTACTAACCCAAAGGACCAGTCCAGATTGCTGTTTTTTTGCCTATTTCAGGGTTTTGCAGAAAAGGAATATCAAACGGAGTCCAAACGGAATGAAACCTTCGCAGGAGATATTTTTGGAGAGAATCACGCAGGATAGACTTCGGGGCCAAGCCAGGAGACAGAAGGGCCACCCTCAAGGGTTTGGGGCGCGCCCCCCTTCCCAGGGCGCGCCCCCCTGCCTCGAGGGCTGGCCCCATGGCCCCCGGTGCCCCTCTTCCTCCTATATATGCCTACGTACCCCAGAAACTCCAACAACAGAGAGAAAACTCTAATTCAACTGCCATAGCTACTGTTCTCGTGGAGATCCCATCTTGGAGCCTGTTGCGGGAGGGGGATCTATCACGGAGGCCTTCATCATCATCATGATCATCGCCCTCACCATGAGTTGTGAGTAGTTTACCTCAGACCTTCGGGTCCAGAGCTAGTATCTAGATGGCTTCTTCTCTCTCTCCGGATCTCAATACAAAGTTCTCCTCGGTCTTCGAGGAGATCTATTCGATGTAATCTCTTTTTGCGGTGTGTTTGTCGAGATCCGATGAATTGTGAGTTTATGATCAAGGTTATCTATGAAAGATATTTGGTTCTTCTCTGAACTTTTTATGTGTGCTCATAATATCCTTGCAAGTCTCTTCGAATTATTGGTTTGGTTTGGCCTACTAGATCTATAGTTCTTGCAATGGGAGAAGTGCTTGGCTTTGGGTTCAATCTTGCGGTGTCCTTTCCAAGTGACAGTAGGGGCAGCAAGGCACGTATTGTATTGTTGCCATCGAGGATAAAAAGATGGGGTTTTCATCATATTGCTTGAGTTTATCCCTCTACATCATGTCATCTTGCTTAAGGCGTTACTCTGTTCATATGAACTCAATACACTAGATGCATGCTGGATAGCGGTCGATGTGTGGAGTAATAGTACTGGATGCAGGCAGGAGTCGATCTACTTGTCTCGGACGTGATGCCTATATACAATGATCATGCCTAGATAGTCTCATAATTATTCGCTTTTCTATGAATTGCTCGACAGTAATTTGTTTACCCGCCGTAGAATATCGCTATCATGAGAGAAGCCACTAGAGAAAACTATGGCCCCCGGGTCTATCTCTATCATATTACTTTCCCGTCAACTAGCCAATTTCTTTTGTCGTTGTTTATTTGCTGTTTTATTTAATCAAAAATATCAAAAATATTATCTTATCATCTCTATCAGATCTCACTATCGTAAGTGACCGTATAGGGATTGACAACCCCTTATCGCGTTGGCTGCGAAGTTCTTATTTGTTTGTGCAGGTGCGAGGGACTAGCGCGTGGTCTCCTACTGGATTGATACCTTGGTTCTCAAAAATTGAGGTAAATACTTACGCTACTGTGCTGCATCTCCCTTTCCTCTTCGAGGGAATACAACACAAGCTCAAGAGGTAGCAGAAGTCTTGCTATAAGTAGTCATGTGAATTTGGTATTCGTTCAATATTTTGATGAGATGTATGCTGTCTTTCCTCTAGTGGTGTTATGTGAATGTCGACTACATGACACTTCACCATTGTTTGGGCCTAGAGGAAGGCATTGTTAAGTAATAAGTAGATGATGGTTTGCTAGAGTAACAGAAGCTTAAACCCTAGTTTATCCGTTGCTTCGTAAGGGGCTGATTTGGATCCATATTTTTCATGCTATGGTTAGGTTTACCTTAATACTTCTTTTGTAGTTGCGGATGCTTGAAGTAGAGTCATAAGTGGGATGCTTGTCCAAGTAAGGTCAGAACTCAAGCACTGGTCCACCCACATACCAAATTATCAAAGTAACGAATGTGAATCATATGAACGTGATGAAAACTAGCTTGACGATAATTCCCATGTGTCCTCAGGAGCGCTTTTCCTTATATAAGAGTTCGTTTAGGCTTGTCCTTTGCTACAAAAAGGATTGGGCCATATTGTTGCACCTTATTTACTTTTACTATTTGTTACTTGTTACCAATTACCTTATCACAAAACTACCTATTACCGATAATTCCAGTGCTTGCAGAGAATACCTTACTGAAAACTGCCTATCATTTCATTCTGCTCCTCATTGGGTTCGACACTCATATTTATTGAAAGGACTACGATAGATCCCCTACACTTGTGGGTCATCAAGACTCTTTTCTGGCGTCGCTGCCGGGGAGTGAAGCGCCTTTGGTAAGGAAAAAATTGTATAGTGTGCTGAAATTCACTTGTTACTATGGAACTTAATCCTTTGAAGGGCTTGTTCGGGGTATCTTCACCCCGACCAGCAGAGCAAAGAGTTGCTCCTCAACCTACTGAACCTACCGAAAATGTTTACATTGAAATCCCTTCGGGTATGATAGAGAAACTGCTGGCTAATCCTTTCACAGGAGACGGAACCTTCCATCCCGGTTTGCACCTAATCTATGTGGATGAAGTTTGTGGATTATTTAAGCTTGCAGGTATGCCGGAGGATGTGGTCAAGAATAAGGTATTCCCTTTATCTTTGAAGGGAGAGGCATTGACTTGGTTTAGGCTATGCGATGATATTAGATCATGGAACTACAACTGGTTGAAATTGGAATTTCATGAGAAGTTCTATCCTATGCATCAGGTTCATCGTGATTGTAACTATATATATAATTTCTGGCCTTGCGAAGGATAAAGTATCGCTCAAGATTGGGGGAGGCTTGATTCAATGTTATACTCATGCCCCAATCATGTGCTCTCAAGAGAAATGATTATTCAAAAAGTTTATGCTCGTCTTTCTCTCAATAATCGCTCCATGCTCGATACTTCTTGTACTGGTTCTTTCATGATGAAAACTATTGAATTCAGATGGGATTTATTGGAAAGAATCAAATGCAACTCTGAAGATTGGGGTCTCGACGAAGGTAAGGAGTTAGGTATAACACCTAAGTTTGATTGTGTTAAATCTTTTATGGATACCGATGTTTTTCGTGAATTTAGCACTAAATATGGACTTGACTCTGAGATAGTAGCTTATTTCTGTGAATCATTTGCTACTCATGTTCTCCCTAAGGAGAAGTGGTTTAAATTTCATTCCTCACATTGAAGTAAAAGTAGTTGAACCTGTTAAAGTTGAAGAAAAGACCATCACTTATAATGTTGATCCTATTATTCCTACTGCTTATATTGATAAACCACATTTCCCTGTTAGAATAAAGGATCATGCTAAAGCTTCAACTATGGTTCGTAAGAGTAACACTAGAATACCTACACCCTCTGAGCAAATTAAAGTTGAACCTAGTATTGCTATGGTTAAGGATCTCTTGGTCGATGATATTGATGGGCATGTTATTTACCTCTGTGATGAAGCTGCCAGAATTGCTAGACCCGATACTAAGAATAAACATAGACTTGTTGTAGGCATGTCTGTTATTCCTGTTAAAGTAGGAGATCATTTCTATCATGGCTTATGTGACATGGGTGCTACTGCTAGTGCCATACCTCATTCCTTATATGAAGAAATTATGCATGATATTGCATCTGTTGAGCTAAAAGGTATTAATGTTACTATTAAGCTTGCCAATAGAGACACTATTTCACCAGTTGGGATTGTTAGAGATGTTGAAGTCTTGCGTGGGAAAGTTAAATACCCTGCTGATTTTCTTGTTCTTGGTTCCCCACAAGATGATTTTTGCCCCATTATCTTTGGTAGAGCCTTCTTGAATACTGTTAATGCTAAGATAGATTGCGAAAAGGACATTGTTACTGTTGGTTTAGGGGATATGTCTCATGACTTTAACTTTGCTAAATTTCGTAGACAACCCCATGATAAAGCATTGCCTAGTAAGGATGAAATTATTGGTCTTGCTTCTATTGTTGTGCCTCCTAATGATCCTTTAGAACAATATCTGCTAGACCATGAAAATGACATGTATATGAATGGAAGAAGGGAAATAGAGGAAATATTCTTTCAACAAGGACCCTTATTGAAACATAACTTGCCTATTGAAATTCTAGGGGATCCTCCTCCACCCAAGGGTGATCCCGTGTTTGAACTCAAACCATTACCTGATACTCTTAAATATGCTTATCTTGATGAAAAGAAGATATATCCTATTATTATTAGTGCTATCCTTTCAGAGCAGGAAGAAGAGAAATTATTGAAAACTCTAAAGAAGCACCGTGATGCTATTGGATATACTCTTGATGATCTTAAGGGCATTAGCCCCACTCTATTCCAACACAAAATAAAATTGGAGAAGGACGCTAAACCGGTTGTTGATCACCAACGGCGGTTAAATCCTAAGATGAAAGAAGTGGTAAGGAAAGAAATACTAAAGCTTCTACAGGCAGATATAATTTATCCAGTTTCTGATAGTCAGTGGGTAAGTCCTGTCCATTGTGTTCCTAAGAAGGGAGGCATTACTGTTGTTGCTAATGATAAAGATGAATTGACCCCGCAAAGAATTGTTACAGGTTATAGGATGGTAACTGATTTTCGCAAATTAAATAAAGCTACTAAGAAAGATCATTACCCTTTACCTTTTATTGATCAAATGCTAGAAAGGTTATCCAAACATACTCATTTTTGCTTTCTAGATGACTATTCTAGTTTCTCTCAAATACCCGTGTCAAAAGAGGATCAAGAAAAGACCACTTTTACTTGTCCCTTTAGTACCTTTTCTTACAGACATATGCCTTTTGGTTTATGTAATGAACCTGCTACCTTTCAAAGATGCATGATGGTTACATTCTATGATTTTTGTGAAAAGATTGTTGAGGTTTTCATGGATGATTTTTCCGTTTATGGAACATCTTTTGATGATTGCTTAAACAACCTTGATCGAGTTTTGCAGAGATGTGAAGAAACTAATCTTGTCTTGAATTGGGAAAAGTGCCACTTTATGCTTAATGAAGGTATTGTCTTGGGGCATAAAATTTTCGAAAGAGGTATTGAAGTTGATAAAGCTAAGGTTGATGCTATCGAAAAGATGCCGTGTCCCAAGGACATCAAAGGTATAATAAGTTTCCTTGGTCATGCTGGTTTTTTATAGGAGGTTCATTAAGGACTTCTCCAAAATCTCTAGGCCTCTGACTAATATCTTACAAAAAGATGTTCCTTTCGTCTTTGATGATGATTGTGTACAAGCATTTGAAATACTTAAGAAAGCATTGATCTCTGCACCCATTGTCCAGCCACCTGACTAGAATTTACCCTTTGAAATTATGTGCGATGCTAGTGATTAAGATGTAGGTGCTATTCTAGGACAAAGAGTTGATAAGAAATTGAATGTTATCCAATATGCTAGTAAAACTCTAGACAGTGCCCAAAGAAATTATGCTACTACTCAAAATGAATTTTTAGCAGTTGTATTTGCTTGTGATAAGTTCAGGCCATATATTGTTGATTCTAAAGTAACTGTTCACACCAATCATGCTGCTATTAAATATCTTATGGAAAAGAAAGATGCTAAACCTAGACTTATTAGATGGGTTCTCCTGCTACAAGAATTTGATTTGTGTATTACTGATAGAAAAGGAGCTGAGAACCCCGTTGCAGACAACTTTTCTAGGTTAGAGAATATTCTTGATGACCCACTACCTATTGATGATAGCTTTCCTGACGAACAATTAGCCATCATAAATGCTTCTCATACTGCTCCTTGGTATGCTGATTATGCTAATTACATTGTTGCTAAATTTATACCACCTAGTTTCACATACCAGCAAAAGAAAAAGTTCTTCTATGTTTTAATACATTACTTCTGGGATGACCCACACCTTTATAAAGAAGGAGTAGATGGTATTATCAAACGTTGTGTACCTGAGCATGAACAGGAAAAGATCCAACACAAGTGTCACTCCGAGGCTTATGGAGGACACCATGATGGAGATAGAACTGCACATAAGGTATTGCAATCTGGATTTTATTGGCCTACTCTCTTCAAGGATGCCCGTAAGTTTGTCTTGTCTTGTGATGAATGTCAAAGGATTGGTAATATTAGTAGACGTCAAGAAATGGCTATGAATTATTCACTTGTTATTGAACCATTTGATGTCTGGGGCTTTGATTATATGGGACCGTTTCCTTCCTCTAATGGGTATACACATATTTTAGTTGTTGTTGATTACGTTACTAAGTGGGTAGAAGCTATTCCAACTAGTAGCGCTGATCACAACACCTCCATTAAGATGCTTAGAGAAGTTATTTTTCCGAGGTTTGGAGTTCCTAGATACTTAATGACTGATGGTGGTTCACATTTTATTCATGGTGCTTTCCATAAAATGCTTGCTAAGTATGATTTTAATCATAGAATTGCATCCCCATACCACCCACAGTCTAGCAGTCAAGTAGAACTAAGTAGCAGAGAGCTAAAATTAATTGTGCAAAAGACTGTTAATAGATCTAGAAAGAATTGGTCCAAGAAACTTGATGATGCATTATGGGCTTATAGAACTGCATATAAAAATCCTATGGGTATGTCTCCGTATTAAATGGTTTATGGAAAAGCATGTCACTTACCTCTCGAACTAGAACATAAGGCATATTGGGCTATTAAAGAGCTCAATTATGATTTCAAACTTGTCGGTGAGAAGAGGTTATTTGACATTTGCTCACTCAATGAATGGAGAACCCAGGCCTATGAAAATGCCAAACTATTTAAAGGAAAAGTTAAAAGATAGCATGACAAAAGGATACAAAAGTGTGAGATTAACGTTGGTGATTATGTCTTGCTATACAACTCTCATTTAAGATTTTTTGCAGGAAAACTTCTCTCTAAATGGGAAGGTCCTTACGTTATCGCGGAGGTCTATCGACCCGGTGCCATAAAAATCAACAACTTCGAAGGCACAAATCTGAAGGTGGTGAACGACCAGAGAATTAAACACTATATCTTAGGTAATCCCATAAATATTGAAACCAATGTTATTGAAACCGTAACCCCGGAGGAATTCATAAGGGACACTTTCCAGAATGATTCAGACTCCGAAAAGGAAGAGGTATGTGGTACGGTAAGTAAACCGACTCCAAAACAGTTCTAATGGCAATTTTCTCCGTTTTGAAATATTTAGAAAAATAGAAAAATAAGAAGCAGTCCGGAAAGGACACGAGGCGTCCACGAGGGTGGAGGGCGCGCCCTACCCCCCTGGCCGCCCCTACCTCGTGGACCTTCTAGACTCTGTTTTCTTGCAAGTTACTTCTTTTGGTCAGTAAAAATTCATTATATAATCTCCCGAAGGTTTTGACCACGGTACCACGCCAAAATCCTCTGTTTTTGTTTTGAGCTGTTTCTGCCGCAGATTAGAGCAAGATGTCCTCTCAGGAGTTGATATGTCTCCAACGTATCTATAGATTTTTATTGTTCCATGCTATTATATTATCCTTCTAGGATGTTTTATGGGCTTACATATACACTTTTATATGATTTTTGGGACTAACCAATTAACCTTGAGCCGAGTGCCAGTTTCTATTTTTTCCTTGTTTTTGAGTTTTACAAAAAAGAAATATCAAACGGAGTCCAATTGATGTGCCAATTTTTGATGATTTTTTCTGGACCAAAAGAAGCCCCCAAAGTAAAAGAGTTGGGCCAGGAGAGCCATGGGCTGTCCACGAGGGTGGGGGCGCGCCCTGGGCAGGGGGGCGCGCCCTCCTATCTCATGGACGGCCCGGAGGACCCCCTGACTTGTGCCCTACACCAAAAAATCCTATAAATACTGAAACCTTTGGAAATTAACCTAGATCAGGAGTTCCGCCGCCGAAAGCCTCTGTAGCCACCAAAAACCAATCTACACCCATTCTGGCACCCTGCCGAAGGGGGGAATCCCTCTCCGGTAGCTATCTTCATCATCCCGGCGCTCTCCATGATGAGGAGGGAGTAGTCCACCCTCGGGGCTGAGGGTATGTAGCAGTAGCTATGTGTTTGATCTCTCTCTCTCTCTCTCTCTCGTGTTCTTGAGATGGCACGATCTTGATGTATCGCGAGCTTTGCTATTCTAGTTGGATCTTGTAATGCTTCTCCCCCTCTACTCTCTTGTAATGGATTGAGTATTCCCTTTGAAGTTATCTTATTAGATTGAGTCTTTAAGGATTTGACAACACTTGATGTATGTCTTGCACGTGCTTATCCGTGGTGACAATGGGATATCATGTGATCCACTTGATGTATGTTTTCGTGATCAACTTGCGGGTTCCGTGACCTCGGGAATCTGTGCATAGGGGTTGACACACGTTTTCGTTTTGACTTTCCGGTAGAAACTTTGGGGCACTCTTTGAAGTTCTATGTGTTGGTTGAATAGATGTTTCTGAGATTGTGTGATGCATATCGTATAATCATGCCCAAGGATACTTGAGGTGACAATGGAGTATCTAGGTGACATTAGGGTTTTGGTTGATTTGTGTCTTAAGGTGTTATTCTAGTACGAATTCTATGATAGATTGAACGTTACTACGGACTCTTGAATAGATGGATCAGAAAGAATAACTTTGAGGTGGTTTCGTACCCTACCATAATCTCTTTGTTTGTTCTCCGCTATTAGTGACTTGGGAGTGACTCTTTGTTGCATGTTGAGGGCTAGTAATATGATCCAATTATGTTATCCTTGTTGAGAGAACTTGCACTAGTGAAAGTATGAACCCTAGGCCTTGTCTCCTATCATTGCAACACCGTTTATGCTCACGTTTACCACTTGCTACGTTGCTGTTTTTATATTTTCTTATTACAAAAACCTATATCTACCATCCATATTGCACTTGTATCACCTTCTCTTCGCCGAACTAGTGCACCTATACAATTTACCATTGTATTGGGTGTGTTGGGGACACAAGAGACTCTTTGTTATTTGGTTGCAGGGTTGCTTGAGAGAGACCATCTTCATCCTACGCCTCCCACGGATTGATAAACCTTAGGTCATCCACTTGAGGGAAATTTGCTACTGCCTTACAAACCTCTGCACTTGGAGGCCCAACAACGTCTACAAGAAGAAGGTTGTGTAGTAAACATCAAGCTCTTTTCTGGCGCCGTTGCCGGGGAGGTTAGTGCTTGAAGGTATATTTTTAGATCTTGCAATTGAATCTTTTAGTTTCTTGTTTTATCACTAGTTTAGTTTATAAAAGAAAATTACAGAAAAGGAATTAAGGTTACCTCATATGCTTCATCTTTTTAATATCGTTCGTGAAAATGATGGGAAGGAAAATTGTGCTCACGTACTAGAAGAAGAATTACATAGAATGCTTGGCATAAAATATGTGCATGATGAGCATGATTGCAATGTTGTTAGTATGAATTCTTTGAATACCCATGATGCTAATGATATGCAAGGCCACAAGCTTGGGGATGCTATGCTTGATGAAGATGATATTTTTAGTCCCCCAAGTTTTGATGAGCCAACTTATTATGATGAAAGCATGCCTCCTATCTATGATGATTATTGTGATGACTTG
Source organism: Secale cereale (assembly GCA_902687465.1). Taxonomy (NCBI): domain Eukaryota; kingdom Viridiplantae; phylum Streptophyta; class Magnoliopsida; order Poales; family Poaceae; genus Secale; species Secale cereale. Next base: position 590,115,782 of record LR738710.1, read on the forward strand.
TATGCTATTAAGAATAATGATAACCATAAAACTTGTCATCATGATTTTAGTTTTCAATTGGATTTTGCTTCTCATGATAATTATTTTGTTGAGTTTGCTCCCACTACTATTCATGAGAAGAAATTCGCTTATGTGGAGAGTAGTAAAATTTCTATGCAAGTAGATCATGAAAAGAATGTTTTATGTGCTGGTTATATGGTTGAATTCATTCATGATGCTACTGAAAATTATTATGAGAGAGGATCATATGCTTCTACATATTGCAATAATATCATGTTTCCTCTCTATGTGCTTAAAATCTAGAAGTTATGCTCGTTTTCCCTTCCTATGCTAGTTGATTATTGTCCCCATAAGTTGTTTTCTCACAAAATCCCTATGCATAGGAAGTGGGTTAGACTTAAATGTGCTAGTCGTATTCTTTATGATGCTCTCTTTATGTTTCAATTCTTATCTTTTATGCGAGCATCATTGAAATCATCATGCCTAGCTAGGGGTATTAAACGATAGCGCTTGTTGGGAGGCAAACCAACTTTATTTTATTTTCTTTGTTTTTGCTTCTGTTTAGGAATAAATATTGCATCTATCTTCTGTTTAGATGTGGTTTTGGGTTTTAATTAGTGTTTGTGCCAAGTAGAACCTTTGGGAAGACTTGTGTGAAGTTTATATGATCTTCCTGTGAAAAACATAATTGTTAGCGCTCACTAGAATGGTCATCAGATTTTACTGGAGCGTGCTATTTAGTTGATTCTTTTTTCAGATGATTAATAAGAAAATTCCTCACTTTTACCAATTTAGTTTGAATTTTTTGGAGTTACAGAAGTATGTGAAACCTGCAGATTACTACAGACTGTTCTGTTTTTGACAGATTCTGTTTTTCGTGTGTTGTTTGCTTATTTCAATGCATCTATGAGTAGTATTGGGAAGTATGAATCATAGATAAGTTGGAATACAGTAGGTTTAACACCAATATAAACAAAGAAGGAGTTCATTGCAGTACCTTTGAGTAGTGGTTTGCTTTCTTATACTAACGGAGCTCACGAGATTTTTGTCTAAGTTTTGTGTTGTGAACTTTTCAAGTTTTGAGTATTGCTTTGATGGACTATGGAACAAAGAGTGGCAAGAGCCTAAGCTTGGGTATGCCCATGCCACCCCAAGGTAAAATTCAAGGACAACCAAAATCCTAAGCTTGGGGATGCCCCGGGAAGGCATCCCCTCTTTCGTCTTCATCTATCGGTAACTATACTCGGGACTATATTGTTATTCACCACATGATATGTGTTTTGCTTGGAGCGTCATTTTGTTTTATTTTGTTTTGCTTGCTGTTTGAATAATATCCCAAGATCTGAAGTTCTTAAATGTTAGAGAGTCTTCACATAGTTACATAATTATTCAACTACTCATTGATCTTCACTTATATCTTTCGGAGTAGTTTGTTGTTTGCTCTAGTGTTTCACTTATATCTGTTAGAGCACAGCGGTGGTTTTATTTTGAAGAAATAGATGAACTCTCATGCTTCACTTATATCCTTTTGAGAGTCTATTAAAATATCATGGTAATATACTTAGGCTATAAAAACTAGTCTTCACATGATAGACATCCAATATCAATGTAGTAAAAACTTTTACACTAAGTGCATTGAATATGATGAGAAGTTGGATGCTTCATAATTGTTTTGAGATATGAGGATAGTGATATTTGAGTCATGCTAGTGGAGTTATTATGAAATTGAGAAATACTTGTGTTAAAGTTAGTGATTCCCGTAGCATGCACGTATGGTGAACCGCTATGTGACGAAGTTAGAGCATGAGGTATTTGTAAAGTGTCAACCTTTGTGTGGAGGTCGGGGGCACGCAATGGTTAACTCCTACCAACATCACCCCTAGGAGCATGCGTTGATTGCTTTGTTTTGATGACTCGTAAATTTTTACAATAAGTATATGAGTTCTTGTGACTAATGTTGAGTCCATGGATATTACGCACTCTCACCCTTCCACCATTGCTAGCCTCTCTTGTACCGCGCAACTTTCGCCGGTACCATACACCCACTATATACCTTCCTCAAAACAGCCACCATATATCTTCCTCAAAACAGCCACACCATAGCCATTCAGAGATATATTGCCATGCAACTTTCCACCGTTCCGTTCATATGACACGCTTCATATTGTCATATTGCCATGCATTATAATGTAGTTGACATCGTATTTGTGGCAAGGCCACCATGCATAACTTTTCATACATGTCACTCTTGTTTCATTGCACATACCGATACACAGCCGGAGGCATTCATATAGAGTCATACTTGGTTGTAGTATCGAGTTGTAATGAAAGTGTGATGGTCATCATTATTAGAGCATTGTCCCATGGGAGGAAAGGCTAAATCAATAAAGCCCCTCCCCAAAAAAAGAAAAAAAAGAAAGGCCAAAGAAAAAAGAAAGGCCCAAAAAAAAAGAAAAAAAAGGGACAATTGCTACTATCTTTTTTTTCCACACTTGTGCTTCAAAGTAGCACCATGTTCTTCATTGTATAGAGTCTCATGCTTAGTCACTTTATATACTAGTGGGAATTTACGTTATAGAACTTGGCTTGTATATATTCCAACGATGGGCTTCCTCAAATGCCCTAGGTCTTCGTGAGCAAGCAAGTTGGATGCACACCCACTTAGTTTCGTTTGTTGAGCTTTCATACATTTTTTTAGCTCTAGTGCATCCGTTGCATGGCAATCCCTACTCACTCACATTGATATCTATTGATGGGCATCTCCATAGCCCGTTGATACACCTAGTCAATGTGAGACTATCTCCCTCCTTTTTGTCTTCTCCACAACCACCTCTCTATTCCACCCATAGTGGTATGTCCATGGCTCACGCTCATGTATTGCGTGAAAGTTGAAAGGTTTGAAAGAATAGAGTACGAAAACAAGTGCTTGGCTGAAATCGGGGTTGTGCATGATATGAATATTGTGTGTGAAGAAGAGGGAGCATCGCCAGACTATATGATTTTGTAGGGATAACTTTCTTTAGCCATAGTATTTTGAGAAGACATGATTGCTTTGTTAGTATGTTTGAAGTATTATTATTTCTTATGTCAATATAGACTTTTTGTCTTGAATCTTTCAGATCTGGACATTCATACCATAATTAAGAGAATTACATTGAAAATTATGTTAGGTAGCATTCCACATCAAAAATTCTATTTTTATCATTTACCTACTCGAGGACGAGCAGGAATTAAGCTTGGGGATGCTGATACGTCTCCAACGTATCTATAATTTTTGATTGTTCCATGCTATTATATTATCCTTCTAGGATGTTTTATGGGCTTTTATATACACTTTTATATGATTTTTGGGACTAACCTATTAACCTAGAGCCCAGTGCCAGTTTCTGCTTTTTCCTTGTTTTTGAGTTTTACAGAAAAGGAATATCAAACGGAGTCCAATTGACGTGCCAATTTTTGATGATTTTTTTGGACCAAAAGAAGCCCCCGAAGTAAAAGAGTTGGGCCAGGAGAGCCACGGGCTGCCCACGAGGGTGGGGGCATGCCCTGGGAAGGGGGGCGCGCCCTCCTATCTCATGGATGGCCGGGAGGGCCCCCTGACTTGTGCCCTACGCCAAAAAATCCTATAAATACTGAAACCTTCGGAAATTAACCTAGATCGGGACTTCCGCCGCCGAAAGCCTCTGTAGCCACCGAAAACCAATCTACACCCGTTCTGGCACCCTGCCGGAGGGGGGGGGGGAATCCCTCTCCGGTGGCTATCTTCATCATCCTGGTGCTCTCCATGACGAGGAGGGAGTAGTCCACCCTCGGGGCTGAGGGTATTTACCAGTAGCTATGTGTTTGATCTCTCTCTCTATCTCGTGTTCTTGAGATGGAACGATCTTGATGTGTCACGAGCTTTGCTATTCTTGTTGGATCTTATAATGCTTCTCCCCCTCGACTCTCTTGTAATGGATTGAGTTTTCCCTTTGAAGTTATCTTATCGGATTGAGTCTTTAAGGATTTGAGAACACTTGATGTATGTCTTACTCATGCTTATCCGTGGTGACAATGGGATATCATGTGATCCACTTGATGTATGTTTTGGTGACAACTTGCGGGTTCCGTGACCTTGGGAATCTATGCATAGGGTTGGCACACGTTTTCGTCTTGACTTTCTGGTAGAAACTTTGGGGCACTCTTTGAAGTTCTATGTGTTGGTTGAATAGATGTTTCTGAGATTGTGTGATGCATATCGTATAATCATGCCCACAGATACTTGAGGTGACAATGGAGTATCTAGGTGACATTAGGGTTTTGGTTGATTTGTATCTTAAGGTGTTATTCTAGTATGAACTCTATGATAGATTGAAGGTCACTACGGACTCTTGAATAGATCGATCAGAAAGAATAACTTTGAGGTGGTTTCGTACCCTACCATAATCTCTTCGTTTGTTCTCTGCTATTAGTGAGTTTGGAGTGACTCTTTGTTGCATGTTGAGGGCTAGTAATATGATCCAATTATGTTATCCTTGTTGAGAGAACTTGCACTAGTGAAATTATAAACCCTAGGCCTTGTCTCCTATCATTGCAACACCGTTTATGCTCACGTTTACCACTTGCTACCTTGCTGTTTTTATAATTTCTTATTACAAAAACCTATATCTACCATCCATATTGCACTTGTATCACCATCTCTTCGCCGAACTAGTGCACCTATACAATTTACCATTGTATTGGGCGTGTTGGGGACACAAGAGACTCTTTGTTATTTGGTTGCATGGTTGCTTGAGATAGACCATCTTCATCCTATGCCTCCCACGGATTGATAAACCTTAGGTCATCCACTTGAGGGAAATTTTCTACTGTCCTACAAACCTCTGCACTTGGAGGCCCAACAACGTCTACAAGAAGAAGGTTGTGTAGTAGACATCAGGAGTCAGTTGGAGATAGTCAAGTGTCTCATCCGACACTGGGACCAGGAGGAAATAGCGATGCTGACCACTTTGGACCGTCAATGGAGGAAGAGATGGAGGCTGACTTGAAAAGGATAGATGCCATGGAGGAAGATCAAGAAGTTACTTGTCGTTTCCGAGCCAGATTCACAATGGGGGAACTATAGAGCTCAGCCATTCAAAACTCAGTCATCCCTTCCAATGTTAGGTTTCTTTCTTATGAAAATATGAAAAAGAGTGTTACTTGTTCTCCCGCAGCTCCGCAAGGAAATTATGGACCTCAAGCAGCAAGTTAACAAGCTCGAGGAGGAGAATCATATCCTGAGGGGTATCATCGCCAAGAATATCACATCACCACCTCCGAAGAAAGAGACATAATCACATGGGTAAGGGAACTCCCCTTGGCAACTGCCAAGCTTGGGGGAGGTGCCCCGGTATCGTATCATCATCACACTTCTATCTTTACCATTTTTCATAGTTCGATCCTTTTGGTAATATCTTGATCTAGTAGAATAAAGTTTAGTATGATCTAGTTGTGAGCTTTGATTTATGATCTTTATCTATGTAATCGAGTCCGTGAGCTATATAATAAAGATTAGTTTTGAGTCAAGGGCTTGATTATCTCACTATGATCATGAGATGAAAAAAGAAAATATAAAAAGTATCAAAGAAATCATATTGATCTTATGGAAAGTAATGACTTCACATATAAAGAGTATGCTGAATAAAAGTTGTTGAGAGTTGACAAACATAGTTTTGGTCATCGTTGCAATTAATAGGAAGTAATAAGGAAAGAGAGGTTTTCACATACAAATATACTATCTTGGACATCTTTTATGATTGTGAGCACTCATTAAAATATGACATGCTAAAGAGTTGATGTTGGACATGGAAGACAATGTAATGGGTTATTTCTTCTTATATCCAAAATAAAGTACATTGTCATGGATTATCCAACATGTTGAGCTTGCCTTTCCCCCTCATGCTAGCCAAAACTCGTTGCACCAAGTAGAGATACTACTTGTTCTTCCATACATCCTTCAACCCAGTTTTGCCATGAGAGTCCACCATACCTACCTATGGATTGAGTAAGATCCTTCAAGTAAGTTGTCATTGTTGCAACTCTCTAAAACATGTATGATCTATTAGTGTGGAGAAAATAAACATTATACGATCTTGTGATATGGAAGCAATAAAAGCGACAGACTACATAATGAATGTATATATCACAAGTGGCAATATAAAGTGATGTTCTTTTGCGCTAAGATTTTGTACATCCAACCATAAAAGCACATGACAGCCTCTGCTTCCCTCTGCGAAGGGCCTATCTATTGTTCTTACCTTATAAGAGTCATGGTGATCTTCACCTTTCCTTTTTACATTTTATCCTTTGGCAAGCACATTGTGTTGGAAAGATCCTGACATATATACCCAATTGGATGTAAGCTATCATGATCTATTATTGTTGACATTACCCATGAGGTAAAAGGTTGGGAGGCAACACTATAAGCCCCTATCTTTCTCTGTGTCCAATTAAAACTCCATACCCATAAGTATTGCGTGAGTGTTAGCAATTGTGAAAGACTAAATGATAGTTGAGTATGTGGACTTGCTGAAAAGCTCATATATTGACTATTTCCGATGTTATGATAAATTGCAATTGTTTTAATGATCGAGATCATAGTTTGTTAGTTTTCAATGAAGTTTCTGATTCATACTCGACATTGTGAATAGATTGTTACTTTAGCATAAGAAATCATATGACAATATATATATATATATATATATATATATATATGTGTGTGTGTGTGTGTGTGTGTGTGTGTGTGTGTGTGTGTGTGTGTGTGTGTGTGTGTTGCTGTTATAAGAATGATCATGATGCCCTCATGTCCGTATTTTATTTTATCGACACCTCTATCTCTAAACATGTGGACATATTTTTTGATACCGGCTTCCGCTTGAGGACAAGCGAGGTCTAAGCTTGGGGGAGTTGATACGTCCATTTTGCATCATGCTTTTATATTGATGTTTATTGCATTATGGGCTGTTAGTACACATTATGTCACAATACTTATGCATTTCCTCTCTTATTTTACAAGGTTTACATGAAGAGGGAGAATGCCGGCAGCTGGAATTCTGGGCTGGAAAAGGAGCAAACATTGGAGACCTATTCTGCACAACTCAAAAAGCCCTAAAACTCCACGAAAGTCAGTTTTGGAAAATATAAAAAATATCTGGCAAAAGAAGTATAGGAGGGGGGCCACCCATCGTCCACGAGGGTGGGGGGCATGCCCTACCCCCTGGGCGCGCCCTCCTGCCTCGTGGGCCACCTGGCAGCCCTCCGATGCCCATCTTCTACTATATGAGGTGTTTTGACCTGGAAAAAATTAAGGAGGCTTTCGGGACGAAGCGCTGCCGTCTCGAGGCGGAACCTTGGCGGAACCAATCTAGGGCTCCGGCGGAGCTCTTCTGCCGGGGATACTTCCCTCCGGAAGGGCGAAATCGTTGCCATCGCCATCACGAACAACTCTCCCATCTTGGGGAGGGTTATCTTCATCAACATCTTCGCCAGAACCATCTCCTCTCAAACCCTAGTTCATCTCTTGTATCCAATCTTTGTATCAAAACCTCAGATTGGTACCTGTGGGTTGCTAGTAGTGTTGATAACTCCTTGTAGTTGATGCTAGTTGGTTATTTGGTGGAAGATCATATGTTAAGATCCATTATGCATATTAATACCCCTCTGATTATGAACATGAATATGCTTTGTGAGTAGTTACGTTTGTTCCTGAGGACATGGGAGAAGTCTTGCTATAAGTAGTCATGTGAATTTGGTATTCGTTCAATATTTTGATGAGATGTATTTTGTCTTTCCTCCAGTGGTGTTATGTGAACATCGACTACAGGACACTTCACCATTGTTTGGGCCTAGAGGAAGACATTTGGAAGTAATAAGTAGATTATGGGTTGCTAAATTGACAGAACCTTAAACCCTAGTTTATGCGTTGCTTCGTAAGGGGCTGATTTGGATCCATATGTTTCATGCTATGGTTAGGTTTACCTCAATACTTCTTTTGTAGTTGCGGATGCTTGCAGTAGAGGTTAATCATAAGTGGGATGCTTGTCCAAGTAAGGGCAATAGCCAAGCACCGGTCCACCCACATACCAAATTATCAAAGTAACGAACGCGAATCATATGAACGTGATGAAAACTAGCTTGACGATAATTCCCATGTGTCCTCGGGAGCACTTTTCGTTATATAAGAGTTCGTCCAGGCTTGTCCTTTGCTAAAAAAGGATTGGGCCATATTGCTGCACCTTATTTACTTTTACTATTTGTTACTTGTTACCAATTACCTTATCACAAAACTACCTTTTACCGATAATTTCAGTGTTTGCAGAGAATACCTTACTGAAAACTACCTATCATTTCCTTCTGCTCCTTGTTGGGTTCGACACTCTTACTTATCGAAAGGACTACGATAGATCCCCTACACTTGTGGGTCATCGATATCCTTTGAACTTAGTCACTACCTCACCACGGAACATTGTGCATCATTAGGTACGAGGACAACCACCTCCATGAAGCCCGAGAGTATCACCAAGTGCACATGGAGAGAGAGAGAGAGAGAGGAGGAAGAACGACTCGCAACGCACGGAGAGGCAGAAGCTCTAGACACCCCGGGTGCCCGGACCCCTATGCCCCCGGGTGCCTGGGCCCTCTAGCCTGGCGCAGACCCGCCGCCCCGGGTGCCCGGCCTGCCTCGCCTGGGCGCTGGCCTGGGCCACCCCGGGTGCCCGACCCTCCACTGGGCGCTGCCCCCAGCCGCCCCGGGTGCCCGGCCTGGAGCCCCGGGTGCCCGGCCCCCTTGGCCCAGCCGCCACTTGGGCTGCCCCGGGTGCCCGGCCTTTGTCCCTGGGTGCCCGGCCTTCCGCCTCCAGCCTCCTAGCGCCGGCCCGGGTGCCTGGCCTTTCGGCCCTGGGTGCCTGGCCATCTTCAGCCGCACCACCTCCGGGTGGCCGGGCCACTTGAATCCGGGTACCCGGACCCCTCCGCGTGACTGCGTGTATTTTTGGGCATTTGACCCTTGTATCCCTCTCTCCCCTCTATTTCGTCCCTAGACTATATATACCCCTCTCCTAGCTCATTTTGAGGATAGCAAAGTAGATGTGAGACATTTGTGAGCTTTGCTCCATCCCTCTTGTGGATCAAGACCCTGTTAGGGAAGAATCCTTGTGGATTATCAAGACCCCTTCTAGGGAAGGATCCCCATCATAGGATCACCAAGACCTCATCTCCCTTTGGGATTTGGGATGAACTCTATCATGTATCCATGTTCCCCTTGTTGTTCTTGTACCTTTGTGGATCTTGTGTGTATGTGAGTCTAGTGGATGTGTGATTTGGACTTGTTCTCGAGTGTTTCTCTTGTGTTCTTCCCTTTGTGCTCATCTTGTTCTTGAGGATTCACCTCCAATTCGTGAAAGATCTCCACCTAGGGTTCCACCCTACAACACTTTGTTTGTATCTAAAACTAATTTTCAGTTCCGTGAACATCACATAACTATCCAAATATTTGAAGTTCGGGTCTCATGGAAGCAATCATATTGAAGTTAACCGTGATGGAATTCTAGCTTTTGGATCCAAGGATGCGAGTCACGTCATCCATAGCATAAGAGGGTGAATACCAGAAGCATGCAACAAGAGAAAGTCCTTCTTGGCACTCTTTGGGACAATCCTCACATTACGTTACCCATCATAAAGTTTTAACCCGGTAAAGAACGACTATTTAATTTTGATAACCCACAAGTTTAGGGAATCACAACAATTTTCAAGGGTAGAGTATTTAGCCCAAATTTATTGATTCGACACAAGGGGAGCCAAAGAATATTTGTAAGTATTAGCAATTGAGTTGTCAATTCAACCACACCTGGAAGACTTAATATCTGTAACAAGGTGATTACTAGCAAAGTAGTATGATAATTTGATGGTAGTGGTAATAGTAGCAATAGTAACAGTAGCAGAAACAATAGCAGTTTTGTAGTGATAGTAACAGTAGCAATGACAAAAGTAACTTAGCAAAGATTAATATATGAAAAGCGTAGGCATTGGATAGGTGATGGATAATTGCGTTGGATGATATTCATCATGTAGTTGTTATAACTTAGGGGGACACAAAACTAGCTTCAATTCATCAATGTAATGTAGGCATGTATTCTGTATATAGTCATACGTGCTTATGGAAAAGAACTTGCATGACATCTTTTGTCCTACCCTCCCGTGGTAGCAGGGTCCATAAGGAAACTAAGGGGTATTAAGGCCTCCTTTTAATAGAGAACCAGAATAAAGCATTAGCACTTAGTGAATAACATGAACTCCTCAAACTATGGTAACCGCCGGAAAGAATCCCAATTATTGTCACCTTGGGGTATGCAGATCATAACACGTAATAGGTGCATATAACTTGCAAGATAGGACCAAGAACACCAATATATCCGTGAAAACATAATAGGTTAAGATCTGAAATCATAGCACCCGGGCACTAGTGACAAGCATCAAGCATAACAAAGTCATAGCAACATCAATCTCAGAACATGGTGGATACTAGGGATCAAGCCCTAACAAAACTAACTTGATTACATGATAAATCTCATCCAACACCACCATCATTCAGCAAGCCTACGAAGTAATTACTATCTCCCGGGGGTGAGTGATACATCTCCAACGTATCTATAATTTTTGATTGTTCCATGCTATTATATTATCCATCTTGGATGTTTTATATGCATTTATATGCTATTTTATATTAATTTTGGGACTAACCTATTAACCTAGAGCCCAGTGCCAGTTTCTGCTTTTTCCTTGTTTTTGAGTTTTACAGAAAAGGAATACCAAACGGAGTCCAATTGACGTGCCAATTTTTGATGATTTTTTATGGACCAAAAGAAGCCCCTAGAGTAAAAGAGTTGGGCCAGAAGAGTCCCGAGCCGTCCACGAGGGTGGAGGGCGTGCCCTACCCCCCATGGGCGTGTCCCCCTATCTCGTGGACGACTCGGAGACCCCCCTGAGGTGAGACCGATGCCAAAAATTCCTATAAATATAGAAACCCCCGAAAAGAAACCTAGATCGGGAGTTCCGCCGCCGCAAGCCTCTGTAGCCACCAAAAACCAATCGAGACCCTGTTCCGGCACCCTGCCGGAGGGGGGATCCATCATCGGTGGCCATCTTCATCATCCCGGCCCTCTCCATGACGAGGAGGGAGTAGTTCACCCTCGGGGCTGAGGGTATGTACCAGTAGCTATGTGTTTGATCTCTCTCTCTCTCATGTTCTTGATTTGGCACGATCTTGATGTATCGCGAGCTTTGCTACTATAGTTGGATCTTATGATGTTTCTCCCCCTCTACCTTCTTGTAATGGATTGAGTTTTCCCTTTGAAGTTACCTTATCGGATTGAATCTTTAAGGATTTGAGAACACTTGATGTATGCCTTGCGTGGGATACCCGTGGTGACAATGGGGTATTCTATTGATTCACTTGATGTATGTTTTGGTGATCAACTTGCGGGTTCCGTGACCTTGGGAATCTATGCATAGGGGTTGGAACACGTTTTCTTCTTGACTCTCCGGTAGAAACTTTGGGGCACTCTTTGAAGTTCTTTGTGTTGGTTGAATAGATGAATCTGAGATTGTGTGATGCATATCGTATAATCATACCAACGGATACTTGAGGTGACAATGGAGTATCTAGGTGACATTAGGGTTTTGGTTGATGTGTGTCTTAAGGTGTTATTCTAGTACGAACTCTAGGATAGATCAAACGGAAAGAATAGCTTCGTGTTATTTTACTACTGACTCTTGAATAGATCGATAAGAAAAAATAACTTTGAGGTGGTTTCGTACCCTACCATAATCTCTTCGTTTGTTCCCCGCTATTAGTGACTTTGGAATTACTCTTTGTTGCATGTTGAGGGATACTTATATGATCCAGTTATGTTATTATTGTTGAGAGAACTTGCACTAGTGAAAGTATGAACCCTAGGCCTTATTTCAAAGCATTGCAATACCGTTTACGCTCACTTTTATCATTAGTTACCTTGCTGGTTTTATATTTTCATATTACAAAAACCTATATCTACCATCCATATTGCACTTGTATCACCATGTCTTCGCCGAACTAGTGCACCTATACAATTTACCATTGTATTGGGTGTGTTGGGGACACAAGAGACTCTTTGTTATTTGGTTGCAGGGTTGTTTGAGAGAGACCATCTTCATCCTACGCCTCCCATGGATTGATAAACCTTAGGTCATCCACTTGAGGGAAATTTGCTATTGTCCTACAAACCTCTGCACTTTGAGGCCCAACAACGTCTACAAGAAGAAGGTTGTGTAGTAGACATCAAGCTCTTTTCTGGCACCGTTGCCGGGGAGGCTAGGTAACCGGCACTCACATCCCGTCAATGAAGCTCTTTTCTGGCGCCGTTACTGGGGTGGTCAGTGCTTGAAGTTATATCTTTAGATCTTGCAATCGAATCTTTTAATTTCTTATTTTATCACTAGTTTAGTTTATAAAAGAAAAGTACAAAAAAATGGAATTGAGGTTGCCTCATATGGTTCATCTTTTCAATATCTTTCGTGAAAATGATGAAAATGAAAATTGTGCCAAACTGCTAGAAGAAGAATGCATTAAAATGTTTGGCACTAAATACTTGAACGATGAGCATGATTGCAATGTTGTTAGTGTGAATTCTTTGAATATCCATGATGCTAATGATATGCGAAGCCACAAGCTTGGGGATGCTATGTTTGATGAAGATGATATTTTTAGTCCCCCAAGTTTTAATGAGGAAATTTATTATGATGAAAGCATGCCTCCTATTTGTGATGATTATATTGATGAAAGTGGATTTGGAGAGGTCATGACTTTATTTAGTGATGAATCCACTATTTTATGAGAACAAAGTTGCTATCTATGATAATTATTGTGATGACTTGTATGCTATTAAGAATAATGATAACCATGAAACTTGTCATCATGATTTTAGTTTTCAATTGGATTATGCCACACATGATAGTTATTTTGGTGAGTTTGCTCCCACTATTATTCATGAGAAGAAAATTGCTTATGTGGAGAGTAATAAAATTTATATGCTTGGGGATCATGAAAATAATGCTTTATGTGATGGTTATATTGTTGAATTCATTAATGATGCTACTAAAAATTATTATGAGGGAGGAATATATGCTTGTAGGAGTTGCAATAATATCAAGTTTCCTCTCTATGTGCTTAAAATCTTGAAGTTATGCTTGCTTTGCCTTCCAATGCTAGCTAATTATTGTTCCCATAAGTTGTTTGCTCACAAAATCCCTATGCATAGGAAGTGGGTTAGACTTAAATGTGCTAGTTATATTCTTCATGATGCTTTCTTTATGTTTCAATTCTTATCTTTTATGTGAGCATCATTGAAATCATCATACCTAGCTAAAAGGCATTAAAGAAAAACGCTTGTTGGGAGGCAACCCAATATTTACCCTTACTGTTTTTGTGTGTCCACATGATTAAGATACTGTAGTAATCATGTTTTATAGCTTTTATTTCAATAAAGTGGCAAGTGGAACCTTTGGGAAGACTTGGGTGAAATTTAATGTGATCTTGCTATAAAAAAATAGAAACTTTGCGCTCACGAGATTAGCTGCCATTTTTTTACAGAAGAGAGATTTTGAGTTGATTATTTTTGCAGAAGATTAATAGAGAAATTACTCACGTCCACCAATTTATTTCAGATTTTTTTTTGAGTTACAGAAGAATTCGAAAGTTACAAATTGCTATAGACTGTTCTGTTTTTGACATATTTTGTTTTCTATGTGCTGTTTGCTTATTTTGATGAATCTATGAGTAGTATCGTAGGGTATGAACCATAGAGAAGTTGGATTACAGTAGATATTACACCAATATGAATTTATAATGAGTTCACAACAGTACCTAAGTGGTGGTTTTATTTTCTTATACTAACGGAGCTTACGAGTTTTCTGTTGAGTTTTGTGTTGTGAAGTTTTCAAGTTTTGGGTAAAGATTCAATGGACTATAGAATAAGGAGTGGCAAGAGCCTAAGCTTGGGGATGCCCAAGGCACCCCAAGGTAATATTAAAGGACAACCAAGAGCCTAAGCTTGGGGATGCCCCGGGAAGGCATCCCCTCTTTTGTCTTCATCTATCGGTAACTTTACTTGAGGCTATATTTCTATTCACCACATGATATGTGTTTTGCTTGGAGCGTCAATTTATTTTATTTTGTTTTGCTTGTTGTTTGAATAATATCCCAAGATCTGAAATTCTTAAATGTTAGAGAGTCTTCACATAGTTACATAATTATTCAACTACTCATTGATCTTCACTTATATCTTTTGGAGTAGTTTGTCATTTGCTCTAGTGCTTCACTTATATCTTTTAGAGAACGATGGTGGTTTTATTTTGAAGAAATTGATGAACTCTCATGCTTCACTTATATTATTTTTAGAGTCTTAAAAAACATGGTAATTTGCTTTGGTTACGAATTTAGTCCTAATATGATGGGCATCCAAGAGGGATATAATAAAAACTTCCATATAGAGTGCATTGAATACTATGAGAAGTTTGATACTTGATGATTGTTTTGAGATATGAAGATGGTGATATTAGAGTTGTGCTAGTTGAGTAATTGTGAATTTGAGAAATACTTGTGTTGAGGTTTTCAAGTCCCGTAGCATGCACGTATGGTAACCGTTGTGCAACAAATTTGATGTATGAGGTATTTCTTTGATTGTCTTCCTTTGTGTGGAGGTCGGGATCGCGCGATGGTTAACTCCTACCAACCCTTCCCCTAGGAGCATGCGTGTAGTGCTTGGTTTTGATGACTTGTAGATTTTTGCAATAAGTATGTGAGTTCTTTATGACTAATGTTGATTCCATGGATTATACGAACTCTCACCCTTCCAACCTTGCTAGCCTCTCTAGTGCCGCGCAACTTTCGCCGGTACCATACACCCACCATATACCTTCCTCAAAACAGCCACCATACCTACCTATTATGGCATTTCCATAGCCATTCCGAGATATATTGGCATGCAACTTTCCACCGTTCCGTTTATTATGACACGCTCCATCATTGTCATATTGCCTTGCATGATCATGTAGTTGACATCGTATTTGTGGCAAGCCACCATTCATAATTTTTTCACACATGTCACTCTTGATTAGGATTTTTATTTCTGTGCCTCTGGTTCTTTAGCTCTACTCATTAATCCCCACTCTATTAACTTTTGCTCACTTTTCCCCACTCCCTTGTCCGAAACCCTCAGAACAGGTTATAACGGACATTGCCGTCGGGTCAATGCCTTTGACCGTTAACACTGACGAGTGGGGCCGCGTTGGGGGTGGGCGCATGCAAGAGCGCGGTCGTGCGCGGCCGTGGGGTAGCACGTGTCAGTGGACATGCCTGAAACATCGCATGATATAAAGAGGGGCAACCACCTCCATCGCCCCTACCATTTCCCCCAAATCCCCTCCCTGCCGCATAATCTTCCTCTCCCCAACCGGCGTTGTCTCGCTCTCCTCCACTGCATCCACCGCAACGTCTCTCTCTGCCCCACCGCATCCTCTTCCTCACCTTCATCGCATCCATCTATCCGATGGACAAAGCTCGTGGCGACACCGGCACAGCGGCCAGAGAAGTGGTGAAGCAGCAGGGCGCGGTGACCGTGGATGTCGGCGGCGTCCACGGCGGTGCAGGGAAACTCGCAACCGCTGCGGATGTGGGGAAGGAGGTGGCGGGATCCGCCTCAGCGCAGATGGTGACGGCGACGAGCGGCGCAGTCCATCCCGATGCCCCCCATGCGCAACCCGTCGAGGAGCAGGAGGTATTTGCACTTGCTTTGCTTTAGGATATAAGCTTATAGAGTTAGTAGCATTGGTTAGATTATGGATTCATACGGTAGTTCAGATGGTTAGAGTAGTTGGTTTGATGGATGGGCCGTTTTTTTTTCTATGGGTTGGGGGGATGGGGGTTTTTGGACTAGGGTTTGTTGGATAAATGCTAGCTAGATGTTGTGAACTATGATTTTAGGTGCTGCAATGATTGGGGTTTTTTGATTTGGATAAATTCGTTGAAAAATGCTAGATGTTGTGAACAAATTCGGGTTTTAATGCTATGATGCTTATTAGATTTGTTTTTAGTGCTCACAGATAGGGTTTTTTAATGCTATCATGCTTATTAGACTTGTTCTTTATGCTTATTACATTTGTTGTTTTTGATGCTTATTAGACTTGTTTTTTATGCTTATTAGCTCTGTTGTTCACAATATGTCCACAATATGTAGTTATATTATCTTTGTTGTTCAATGTGTGTGCATGACAATGGAAAATGCAAGCCCTATGATCAAGTGTGCATATCTAAATTTCAATATGTAGTAATGTTAGCTCTGTTGTTCAACGTGTGTGCATGACAATGGAAAATGCAAATAGCCCTATGTATTTACTAGTAATGGATGTAATTATATATTCAGGAGGATGATGGTTGGGGGAAGAAGAGGAAGATAGACTATACCTTCGATGACCCGTACGATCCAGCGTACGGTGACGACGAAGAGTATGAGGTAAGCCTACTTTAAATTTAGATTGTTCATTTAGTTCGTTGACATGGTGTATTTGTCGGATGTGGGGTTCCGACAAAACCCTTAAGGTTCGAACACTAGGGTGTGCATGAAGATCTCTCCTTCCTCCCTAGCTCGTCTACTCAACAGCCCTAGGCCTAGCTCGTCAGATCTGATGAACAAGAGAAACACGATTTATACTGGTTCGGGCCACCGTTATGGTGTAACACCCTAATCCAGTGTGGTGTGGTTGATTGCCCTGTAGGCTGAGGAAGAACTAGTACATGGATGAACTGCCTCCTGCGGAGAGGTGTTCTTGAGCTCGGGTGAGCTTGTGGTGTGTGGCCTTCTATCTGATCAACTCGAGATGAGATCCTCCCAATGGTGGTGGCTAGTCCTATTTATAGTGGCCAGGGTTCTCTTCCCAAATATTGAGCGGGAAGGAATCCCACAACGGCCAAATTTGAAGGGGGCAGCTAGTACAAGCTATCCTGACAAAAGGTGGTCTTCGCATGACAAAGACTCTGGTGGTGACGCTGTCGTGGGCTCCGCGATGACCTCTGTCCTGTCGTCCTGCTGGTCTTGGTCTCGTTGCACCGATATGGAAACCTTTGCCAGACACCTCGGGACTCCACACCTGCACCTACTCCTTTAGCACCGAAGGGAAAACTGGCACTCTGCGCCCGCTGGTGCCCGCCTGGCGTGGGTCGTCACTACTCACGTCACGAGGACCTCACGAGTTGCCCCTTGCCTCGATATCTCCGATCCTCACGAGCCGGCCTGGCGAGGCCACCCCAGGGGATGCCTTGTGTCCTCCGCCTCGTGAGGCTTGGCTCCTCACGAGGGTCTTGAGTGGTTGCTGAAGATGCTGGGCTGTACCAAGGCCGCCTTGTGAGCCACGCTTTAGGCTGCGGGCAGGCAAGTCTGGGTACCCCTGTTCCCAGAACACCGACAGTAGCCCCCGGGCCCGGGGTGCGCTCGGGCTTGGCTTCGCGGCGAAGCCAAGGGCCAAGTGCGGAGCGCCGCAGGCCCCAAAGCCTGCGGTCCAGACTGACGTGTGGCGATTGACGGGACGTGGGCGTCTCCACTTCCCCACATAGCCTCAATTTTCGCCCGGCTGGGCGGCCACTGTTACCTGCTCAACTCTGCTTCCTCTGTCAGCGGCGCGCCCAATGGTTTTCTTCATCTTCTGAATCCCCTTCCCTGGACTGATCTAACACCGAATCCCTCCGCCGCCATGGCTTCTGGTAAAGAGAGGGAAGGGGGAGCGGAGCCCAGCGCATCGGCTTTTTCGCCGCCCGTCTTTATGCCCGCCACCGAGCGGTCGGTGGTGATTAATGAAGAGATGATGGAGAAGGTGCGCCCGACGCTCGCCGCCGTCTCCAATGAGTGGGGGGCGACGGTGGCGTGACCTGCTTCTCGCACCGCGATTGACAGGTCCGCCACCGAGGTCCCCCTTCATCTTTACGCCCTTTGGGCTGGCCTGATTCCTCCCTTCTCCGACTTCTTCAACGCGGTGCTATCGCACTATCAAATCAGCGCGCTGCATCTCGACCCTCAGTCCATTATCCTCCTTGCTGTTTTTTCTTTCGTCTGCGAGGCCATGGTGGGCATTGCACCCTCCGTGGCCTTGTTCCGCCACTTCTTCTCGCTCCATCTGACGGATGCGCTCCAATGCTGTGGATGCGCGTCCTTCCAAACCATCGCGGCGACGGCCAACGCGGGCATAGATTTTGACCTTGAGCTGATCGTTGGTGGCTTCAGGAAGCAGTGGGTGTTCTTCAATGTCAGGGTGCGCAGCCCCCAGCTGCTCCCGCCCCGGAGCCTCGCCGCTTTGAGCTCGGGCTGGGGCCATGTGAGGCTTGCTAGTCCGAAGCTAGCTCCTGTTTGGTTCCGATTTGCCAGGCTGCAGAGGCTTGGTGTGACGGCACCATTGGTGGTAAGGGAGTTCATCCAGTGCCGCGTCGCTCCACTCCAGCGCCATTCTCGGTCGGTGTTGGCCTTCTTCGGTCACGGGGACCGTATGAAGCTTCAGGCGCCCGCTCTTCCTCCCGAGGCACGGTGCATAGTGCTCAAGATCTTGACAGGTGATCCGTCGCTAGCGCGCCTACCGCAGGAGGGCTGTCTCTTGTACTGTTGCTCAAACAGGATGGAGTTCGTGAGGCAGATGCCCTCTTTCGACGAATGGGGGCTTCGCTTGCCCGGGCTTGTTGGGTCTCGTGAGAACCCAGTCTATGTGGCTACCTCGCTCCTGTTGTTTAGGCGGTCATCTCGGAGGTGGGTGCTGGGGGACAACTGCTGCCGAGTGTTGGTGGTACTGCAGCCTCTGTACCGACACCTCTTGAAGTTCCTGAAGTGTCGCCCTTCGGAGTTCAAGGGAGTTGCCCGGAAGGAGTGGTTGGAGTGCAAGTGCCGCCCGATGCTCCTGAGGCCGAAGCCCCCATGGGGTCTTCACGTCGTCCTGAGGGGGTGCTGGTGCCTTGGAGGGCGCCTCACCAGGAGGCGCCCTGGTTGCGCCCGATGTTGCCGACCGCTTCCGGGGCTTCGGCCGGCTCCGGCCAAATTTCGAAGTTCTCCGCGAGAGGGGGAGGGTCCCTGGCGATGGCGACACTGCTCCCCGACCGCTGAAGCTGAGGAAGTTCATCGCCATACAGGAATGAGTAGCTTGCCCTTGTGACCTCTTGTGTGTTGCCTTCCTTCCTGACTGTGATTCCTCAGGACCCCGCCTGCCAAGACTACGACACCCATCGAGGAGCGGGCCCCCACGGCCCCGAGCCTTTCGCCTACTTGGGGTGCCCTTGGGCGATGCGCCTCCCTGGCCGTGAGGCCGTCCACGAGGCCGATCGCACCTGCTTGGCGCCTCGACCCCGCGTTATTGCCATTCCTTCGCCACGACCCTACCTGTGGGCTGGGGAGTGTGCCAAGGGCTCCCCCATGGTCGTTGAATGCGCCGAGGCCATTTTGGCTCTAGCGTCTTCTTCAGGTGGTGGGTCCCAGCCCCTCCGGGCCCCGGCCGAGGCCCGAGAGACACCTGGGGCGAAGGATTTCCCGATTCCGCCTCCGGGGGGAGACGGGTCTCCTCAAACTTCTTCAACTGCTCCTGGTGCCGAGGATGGCCCTAGCCTCCTGCTCGAGTCGGTGTGCAGGCGTGGAGCTGCCAGCCATGAGCTTCTCTGGGAGGCGGCGGACGCGTTGGGCCGGCTTGGGAAGGAGCTTGATGAGGCTGACGCTTGTCTTGAGGCTGAAGGTCTTCAACTGCTGGACGAGTGGCACCGGCTAAGGGTGGCCATCAACCTCGGGCACCTCCAGCATGAGAGTGTTGGGGAACGTAGTATTTAAAAACTTTCCTGCGATCATGCAAGATCTATCTACTAGATGCATAGCAACGATAGGGGAGAGTGTGTCCACGTACCCTCGTAGACCGGGAGCGGAAGCGTCTAGTGACGCGGTTGATGTAGTCGAACTTTCTTCGCGATCCAACCGATCAAGCACCGAACGTATGGAGCCTCTGTGTTCAGCTTGATGACGTCCCGCGAGCTCTTGATCTAGTAGAACCTCGCGGGAGAGTTTCGTCAACACAACGGCGTGGTGACGGAGATGATGAAGCTACCGGCGCAGGACTTCGCCTAAGCACTGCAACGGTATGACCGAGGTGTGTTTCTGTGGAGGGGGGCACCGCACACGGTTGGGAGAGATCAACTGATCAACTTGTGTGTCTATGGGGTGCCTCTACCCCTGTATATAAAGGAGTGGAGGAGGGGGAGGGCCGGCCCTCTCTATGGCGCGCCCTAGGGGAGTCCTACTCCCACCGGGAGTAGGATTCCCCCTTTCCTAGTAGAACTAGGAGCCCTTCCAAGTAGTAGGAGTAGGAGAGAATGGAAAAGAGAAGATAAGGAAGGAGGGGGCGCAGCCCCTCCCCCTAGTCCAATTCGGACTAAGCCTTGGTGGGGGGCGCAGCCTCCTCTCTCTCTTTCCCCTAAAGCCCAATAAGGCCCATATACTCCCCGACGAATTCCCGTAACTCTCCAGTACTCCGAAAAATACCCGAATCACTCGGAACCTTTCCGATGTCCGAATATAGTCGTCCAATATATCGATCTTTACGTCTCGACCATTTCGAGACTCCTCGTCATGTCCCCGATCTCATCTGGGACTCCGAACTACCTTCGGTACATCAAAACACATAAACTCATAATGCCGATCGTCATCAAACGTTAAGCGTGCGGACCATACGGGTTCGAGAACTATGTAGACATGACCACGGCTCATCTCCGGCCAATAACCAATAGCGTAACCTAGATGCTCATATTGGCTCCTACATATTCTACGAAGATCTTTATCGGTCAAACCGCATAACAACATACGTTGTTACCTTTGTCATCGGTATGTTACTTGCCCGAGATTCGATCGTCTGTATCACCATACCTAGTTAATCTCATTACCGGCAAGTCTCTTTAATTGTTCCGTAATACATCATATCGTGACTAACTCATTAGTCATTTTCTTGCAAGGCTTATTATGATGTGTATTACCGAGAGGGCCCAGAGATACCTCTCCGACACTCGGAGTGACAAATCCTATTCTTGATCTATGCCAACACCACGAACACCTTCGGAGACACCTGTAGAGCATCTTTATAATCACCCAGTTATGTTGTTATGTTTCATAGAAAACAATGTGTTCCTCCGGTATTCAGGAGTTGCATAATCTCATAGTCATAGGAACATGTATAAGTCATGAAGAAAGCAATAGCAGTAAAACGAAACGATCATAGTGCTAAGATAACGGATGGGTCTAGTCCATCACATCATTCTCCTAATGATGTGATCCCACTGATCAAATGACAACTCATGTCTGTGGTTAGGAAACATAACCATCTTTGATCAATGAGCTAGTCTAGTAAAGGCATACTAGGGACACTCTGTTTTGTCTATGTATTCACACATGTACTAAGTTTCCGGTTAATACAATTCTAGCATGAATAATAAACATTTATCATGATATAAGGAAATAAATAATAACTTTATTATTGCCTCTAGGGTATATTTCCTTCAGTCTCCCACTTGCACTAGAGTCAATAATCTAGTTCACATCTCCATGTGATTTAATACTGATAGTTTACATCGTTATGTGAATAACACCCATAGTTCACATCTCCATGTGACCAACACCCAAAGGGTTTACTAGGGTTAGTAATCTAGTTCACATCGCTATGTGATTAACACCCAAGAGTAATAAGGTGTGATCATGTTTTGCTTGTGAGAGAAGTTTAGTCAACGGGTCTGGCACATTCAGATCCGTATGTATTTCGCAAAGTTCTATGTCTACAATGCTCTGCATGGAGCTACTCTAGCTAATTGCTCCCACTTTCAATATGCATCCAGATTGATACTTAGAGTCGTCTGGATTAGTGTAAAGCTTGCATCGGTGTAACTCTTTACGACGAGCTCTTTATCACCTCCATAATCGAGAAAACATTTCCTTAGTCATCCAGTAACTAAAGATAATTTTGACCGTTGTCCAGTGATCTACTCCTGGATCACTTTTGTACCTCCTTGCCAAACTCATGGTAAGGTATACAACTGGTTTGGTACATAGCATGGCATACTTTGTAGAACCTATGGCTGAGGCATAGGGAATGACTTTCATTCTTTCTCTATCTTCTGCCGAGGTCGGGCTTTGAGTCTTACTCAACTTCATACCTTACAACTCAGGCAAGAACTCCTTTGACTGATCCATTTTGAACTACTTCAAAAACTTGTCAAGGTATGTACTCATTGAAAAAACTTATCAAGCGTCTCGATCTATCTCTATAGATCTTGAGGCTCAACATGTAAGCACCTTTACCGAGGTTTTTCTTTCAAAAACTCCTTTCAAACACTCCTTTATGCTTTCCAGAAAATTCTACATCATTTCTGATCGACAATATGTCATTCACATATACTTATTAGAAAGGCTGTAGTGCTCCCACTCACTTTCCTGTAAATACAGGCTTCACCGCAAGTCTATATAAAACTATATGCTTTGATCAACTTATCAAAGCGTATACTCCGAGATGCTTGCACCAGTCCATAGATGGATCGCTGGAGCTTGCACAATTTGCTAGCACCTTTAGGATTGAATAAACCATTAAAGAATGCAGTTTTGTTATCCATTTGCCAGATTTCATAAAATGCCGCAATTGCTAACATGATTCGGACAGACTTAAGCATCGCTACGGGTGAGAAAGTCTCATCGTAGTCAACTCCTTGAACTTGTCGAAAACCTTTCGCAACAAGTCGAGCTTTGTAGACAGTAACATTACCGTCGGCGTCGGTCTTCCTCTTGAAGATCCATTTATTTTCAATGCCTTGTTGATCATTGGGCAAGTCAACCAAAGTCCATACTTTGTTCTCATACATGGATCCCATCTTAGATTTCATGGCCTCAAGCCATTTTGCGGAATCTGGGTTCATCATCGCTTCCTCATAGCTCATAGGTTCATCATGGTCTAGTAACATGACTTCCAGAACTGGGTTACCGTACTACTCTGGCGCGGAACGCACTCTGGTTAACTGTAATGCCCAGGATGGAGTTATACCTCCTACGTGTCGAGGCACGACTTAAAGGCATAAGTCCATCCTAGAATGATCTCAAGTTTGGTAATCTTTGCACATCTCATGTAAAAGAGGGGATTGTAAACATAAATAGTTGGCTTACACTCACCACGTCACACAATTACATAACATGTCTCAATCATCATACATTAAGAATATCACAACCCTCTAAGGGCAAAATCCAAATGTCAAGATACCAAACTGAAATAAATAAACCACAGGCGGATCGAATCCTAGTAGGAGTCTCCACTACTGATCATCCGGATATCGAACATAGTACCGACTACGCTCCTCGTCGTACTCCCAGTCTAGCTCGGTGCCATCACCTGGATAGCTCACAGCTGGACCTGCATCTGGTGTGGTGAAGTAACTGTGAGCCACAGAGGACTCAGCAATCCCATTCCCGGGTAACAAGACTATTAAAGCCTTGGGAGAGGATAAGGCTGAAGAAAAGAATAAGTGTCTGCAGCAGCAACTAGCAACTAGCTTACGTGAGTGAGAGCGAGAAGAGAAAGCCTCGGCGAGAAGTGATCACGAAGTGATCCTAGCTACAAGCTCCACAAACATAACCCCTCCGTGTTCAACTCCCGAATCCCTATTCGGAAATTGACAGTCACGGAACACACGCTGGTAGTGTATTAGAAACATTGTGTCAAGTTATCTACAACCGGATATTAACAAGCTCCCATCTGCCACATAACTGCGGGCACGGCTTTCGAAAGTTCAAAACCCTGCAGGGGTGTTCCAACTTGACCCATTACAAGCCCACGATCCGCGGAGTCGCAACTCCAAAGTGGGAAGACCCGAGTATTTTCGGAATCCCGTGCTCAAGATATACCGAACTAAGGTAAGGCTAATCCAGCAAATCCTCCTGGCGTGCCGACACCTTGATAGTAGCCGCGCGTATCTCGTCTCAGGCCACGTCCGGATGGGCGATTCTATAGGTTTTTACCAAACCTCGAGTTTCCTTGAGGTGGCCCCGCAGAACCCCCGTTTCGGACCAACACTCATGTGGAGCACTGGCCCGGGGTTGTTGAATTAAGAAAGAGGGTTAATTACTCCCTATGCAAGTTTAGTTTGTTATTAGGCAAATAGTACCAATTTTGGGACTTGCTGGAAAAGACTTAGCACTTAGCGGTTTATCGAGGGGGTCCCATACACCCCAACCGTGTTAGGAACGCATAATCAAGGAACATAACACCGGCTTATACGGTTCCTAATGGCATGAGTGGAACAAATCACCAAGCAAAAGGCTTAGCCTTCCACCCTTGCCAATATATAGATGATTTTATTTTTAAGCATTTATATAGTGTGATAAAACCCAACCAAACTTCAACATGAAGCAAGCATCTTCGATCTTCACCTGCAACTAGCAATGCTATAAGAAGGGCTGCGCGAAGCGTACTTAGCCAAGCAACGATTTGCGTAGGTAGGTTGGTTAAACAGTGCAATGGTTACAAGTAGGAGGCTGACAAGAAGATCATGGGCATCGAGGCAAAACTATAGAGCGGAACTACTAGCAATAGGCAAAGATAGTAATGTTATCGGGGTTCGATCATCTTGCCTGAAGAGAAGTCGTTCGGATCGTAAGAAGGGTCCTCGTGCTCAACCTCGTTGGAAACCTCGTGCTCGTACTCGAACTCGGACTCTGCTTCCGGCTCTAAACAAAACAATCACACCAAGCACAAATCAACAAGATGCAATGCGCACTCGAAAATGATGGATGCATGATGGATGCACTAAGGATGCACACGGAGCACGGAAAATAGCACTCAAGCAAAACACCTCAAAACATGATAACAATGTGATATTATGAATCTACACAGAAAATCAATCAAGTTTCATATAAGATTCGCTGAAATCGGAGTTACGGGCTAAAAGTTATGCCCGAAACAAGAAATGAGCGAAAGCTGAAAATTACAGCAACATAGCAACTTCGGAGCACAAAATAATTAAGCTACAGCACTCAAACAACATGGCAAAGGACATGAACACAAACTAGAAATATACTACAGCAACTAAGTCCAAAGGTGGACCCCCAAAGGAGTCACGGTTCAATAGCAATGAACTTGGACATATTGAACTTGACAATAAAATTCTGGCAGCAGAATTTTATTGAAACTTTGGAGCAAAAGATAAACATGCTACAGCCACTTAATAGACATGTGAGAACATGAATGGAAAGCCAACAATATATACTACAAGTAACAATCAAGATCCACTCCAAAACTAACATGGTTTGTCCTAGAACATCACACAAACATGGCATCAGAACGTTACAGATTCCAGACTTAGTGAAAATCCACTAAGTCCTAAAACAGCAATTTCATCATGGCATCTAAAAGAGCATGTTTAAGTCACGTCGAAACTAAACATGGCAAGTGGTAAGCACCTCATCAAAGTACACATGATGGTGATTCTGAAACACACAAGCATACTTCATGGAGATAAACACAACGATTGCAACGAGCTCAACAAGATGGCATTTCGTAACAAGTGAAACAACATCACAGCCACATGGCACTTTGCAACGATGATAAACATGGCAAGAATAAATCTATCATGCAACCTAGCACATACAACATGTAGATCATGGCAAGACGAACACGTGGACATGTCATTTGCATCATTCGGCCAAACGAGCTAAAAGATATCACATGGCAAAGATGGCATAAAAACATCACATAGCAGCAGTTTATATCACGATGCACTCTTGCAACAGCAAAACAAGCACCTAGATGATCTCTAACATGCATGACAACAAAAGATAAAACGTAGTGCACGATCCCACGAACGTCTGGACATGCTATTTGCGCGAATCGGAGCAACACACAAAAAGATAGAGCAGTTTGAATATAGCATCAGCACACAAATCACAGGGGACTTAGAGATATTTGAGGGTCAACCTTCTCAGTCAACAGATCTGGAGCAAAAGGCCCGAAGAGATGGACCCGGCCCGGCTGTGGACTGGCTCGGGCCCAGCGGCGGTTGCGGCCCAGCCTGGAGGAGTGGCCGGCAGAGGGAGCCCGGCTCGGCTCGCGGAGGCGAGGGAGGCCCGCGGGGCGGATCTGGCGATTGGGCCGCGCGGCGGCGAGGCGAGGCGGCGTCCCAGCGGGAGCGCGGCCTGGGGGAGGCGGACGGCCGACTTGGGCGGCCCGGCTCGACAGGAGGCGGCCTGGCGAGGCCTGGTCGGCTAGCGGGCGCCGCGGCGCGTCGATGAAGGCGGCCTGCTGCGGGGCGGTAGCTGGCGATGCGGCTCGGGGAGGAAACCAGCTGGCGGGCTTGGAGAGGCGGCCCGACAACTGGCGACAGGGATGTGGTCCAGCTGGGCTGGCGCGGGATGCGGTCGGCGGAGGCCGAGGCCTCGAGGGCGAGCTGCGCTGGGCGCCTCGAGGGCATTGACCCTGCGAGGGAAGCGCGAGTCCTCGATCCCAGGCGGCTGGCGGCGGGATTCCTTCGAGGCTCGATGGAAACGGCGGCGCTCGGCTGCTGCGCCGGCGAGATTTGCGGGGAGACCTGCCAAGTGGCGATTGGATCTGAGAAAAAAATAGGGGAGAAGGGGAAAGGAAAAAATAGGGATGCCAAAATAGACTAGGGTCTATTATATAGCAGAATTTAGGGTTTGGGGGGGATTTAGGTGTGTTAGGAGCCCTCCGATCGCGATCCGACGGATCCGATCACGGGGGTAGTTTAGGTAGGCCTAGGAGAGAGTAGTAGACTGCAGTAGGGGTGTTTCTGGGACACAAAGTGAAGGCACTTTGGACCCACACGAATAACTGATGGGATAGCAAACGGAGTCCAAACGCGACGAGATTTGAGAGGCGGGTTGCACACAACAAAACAACAACACACACAACAACCTCGCGGCACACCGGTAACGTTACACGCCCAAACAACAAAGTAGGCCTACGGGACGTCATGGACACGTGAGGGAGCTCCGGAACGCGAAACGGACAACGGAAAGAAACACGCGGAACCGGATGCAACCGACAACACAAATGCAATGCGATGCACATGTCTACATGATATGAATGAATGCCACACACTCACACAACAAAACGACGAAAACCCGAAAGACTAAGAACCCGAAATGGAAATAGATGAAGCCGGAGATATATTATATGCCCAAAAGGGAAAGTATTACATCCGGGGCATTACAAATTCTCCTCTACTACAAAAAGATCTCGTCCCGAGATCTAGGACTGGAAAAAGGAAGGGTACTCGGAACGAAGATGATCTTCTCGTTCCCAGGTAGCTTCTCGGACGGTGTGATGTGACCACTTGACTTTCAGAAATTTGATGGACTTGTTGCGGGTCTTGCGTTCGGTCTCTTCGAGAATAGCAACGGGATGCTCTCGGTAAGGCAGGTCTTGTTGAAGATCAATCTCCTCAAACGGAATCATGCGCTCAGGTGCCTTGAAACATTTGCGGAGTTGAGACACATGGAAGACATCATGAACATTGGCGAAGTTTGAAGGGAGCTCAAGTTGATAGGCTAGATCGCCTCTCTTGCCAAGAATCTTGAAAGGCCCGACGTATCTAGGAGCAAGCTTTCCTTTGATACCGAATCTTTGGGTGCCTTTCATCGGAGACACACGGAGATAGACGTGATCATCAATGTTGAATGCCAAATCACGATGCTTGCCGTCATAGTAGCTCTTCTGACGCGACTGAGCGGCCTTGAGATTTTCACGTATGACTTTGCACATTTCTTCGGCTTCTCAGATCAAGTCATTGCCAAGAAGTTGACGTTCGCCTGTTTCAGACCAGTTGAGAGGGGTACGGCACTTTCTGCCATAGAGGATTTCAAACGGTGCTTTGCCTGCACTTGCTTGAAAGCTATTGTTGTAAGAGAACTCGGCAAATGGAAGGCAGTCTTCCCATTTCATGCCAAAGGAGATGACACAGGCTCTGAGCATGTCTTCTAGAATCTGATTCACACGCTCGACTTGACCACTAGTCTGAGGGTGAAAAGCAGTGCTGAACCTGATCTTAGTGCCCATGGCGGACTGAAAGGAGTCCCAGAACCTTGAAGTGAACAAACTTCCACGGTCTGAGGATATCACTTGAGGAATGCCATGTAGGGACACAATTCTGGAAGTGTACAGCTCTGCCAATTGAGCTGCATTGATGGATTCTTTGACTGGAAGAAAGTGAGCGACTTTGGTAAGCTTGTCAATCACCACAAAGATAGCATCATTTCCTCGCTTGGATTTAGGAAAACCAGTGACGAAGTCCATTTCAATGTGGTCGAACTTCCACTTGGGGATAGGAAGAGGTTGGAGAAGACCGGCTGGACGTTGATGTTCTGCTTTCACTCTTCTGCACACATCACATTCGTTCACGAATTGGGCAATCTCCCTTTTCATGCGTGTCCACCAGTACGACTGCTTGAGGTCTTGGTACATCTTGGAACTGTCGGGATGAATGGAAAGGAGAGAATCATGAGCTTCTTCCATTATGAGCTTCCTGAGATCACCTTTGGGAACAACGAGTCTCTCCTCGAAGAACAAGGTATCTCTCTCATCAACACGGAAGCACTTGTATTTCGGAATGCCCTTAGCAATAGTATGTTTGACCTTCTTCACCATGGTATCACTGAGCTGGGCCTCACGGACTTGATCTTCCAAGGTAGGAGCAATTCGAAGATTTGCAAGAAAACCCTGCGGAACAACTTGGAGGTTGAGCTTCTTGAATGCTTCACAAAGCTCAGGCTGGTACGGCTTGATAAGAAGGCTGTTGCAATATGCCTTTCTGCTCAAAGCATCTGCAATCACATTCGCCTTGCCAGGAGTGTATTCAATGCTGGGATTATACTCTTGGATCATTTCAACCCAACGAGTCTGGCGGAGGTTTAGATGCGGCTGTGTGAAAATGTACTTCAAGCTCTTGTGATCAGTGAAGATGTCGACCTTTCTGCCCAACAACAGATGTCTCCACGTAATCAGAGCATGTACCGCAGCTGCTAGCTCTAGATCATGTGTGGGATAGTTCTTCTCACTTGGCTTGAGCTGACAAGAAGTGTATGCCACAATTCTCTTATCTTGCATAAGCACACCACCAAGACCTTGAAGAGAAGCATCACAGAATACTTCATAGGGCTTGGATTCATCTGGAGGAGTCAGAACTGGAGCAGAGACAAGCTTTTCTTTGAGGGTTTTGAATGCCACTTCACACTCTGGCGACCAAAAGTATTTGACATTCTTCTGAAGCAAGTTGGAAAGAGGCTTGGCAATCTTGGAGAAGTTCTCAACGAACCTTCTGCAATAGCTGGCAAGACCTAGAAAACTGCGGAGCTGCTTGACGTTCTGAGGAGCTTCCCAGTTGACAATTGCTTCAACTTTCTCGGGATTAACCGCAATGCCATCAGCTGAGATGATGTGGCCCAGGTACAAAACCTTATCGAGCCAAAACTCACACTTGGAGAACTTGGCATAGAATTTATGCTCTCGGAGTCGATCAAGAACCAGACGTAAGTGCTTTTCGTGATCTTCTTAATTCTTGGAAAACACCAGAATATCATCCAGATACACAAGCACAAACTCGCCAGTATAGGGGTTGAAGATGTAATGCATCATCCTTGAAAAGGTAGGAGGAGCATTGGCGAGACCGAAGGACATGACGGTATACTCGTATGAACCGTAGCTCGTTCTGAAGGCCGTCTTGGGAATGTCTTCCTCGCGAATGCGAATTTGATGATAGCCCATTCGGAGGTCAAGCTTAGAGAACACTTTAGCTCCCTTGAGCTGCTCGAAGAGTTCGTTGATGTTGGGGAGCGGATATTTGTTCTTAATCGTCTTCTTGTTCAATGGCCGGTAATCAACACAGAGACGCTCCATGCCATCTTTCTTCTTGACAAATAAGACACCACAACCCCACGGAGACGTACTAGGCCTGATGAGACCCATACTCTGCTGCTTATCAAGCTGCTTCTTCAATTCCTTCAATTCATCCGGAGAGAGCTTGTACGGACGCCGGCATGCTGGCTCAGTACCCGGCTCGAGTTCAATAACGAATTCCACCTGACGGTGTGGAGGCATGCCTGGAAGTTCTTCAGGAAAGACGTCTTGATATTCGTTCACCACCGGAATTTGAGATATGGCATTAATTTCGCCCTTATCATTGAGGGAGAAAAGCCTGATAGTGTTATCCCTGGAGGCGAAGATAATCACATCTTCATCAGGATGAGTCATCTTGACTTCCTTTTGAGCACAATCAATATGAGCATCGTGCTGAGAAAGCCAATCCATTCCGAGGATGAGGTCGATGTCAGAATTACCAAGAATCACCGGAGAAGCCAAAAATCGATAATCACTCATGCGAATAGACACATTCGGAGCATATATACTGGAATGCATCTGCTTTCCCGGAGAAGAAACTGCCAACTGTCTCGGTAAAGCTGCTGTGGTCACACTATGCTTGGATGCAAATGGGATGACATGAAAGAATGTGAAGCACCCGAATCAAATAACACTTTAGCTGGAAAAGAGTTAACTGGAAGGTTACCCAAAATGACATCAGAAGAATTCTCCGCTTGTGCTGCTTTCATCAGATTGACCCTTGCTGCCTTTGGATCATGCTTGACCATAGCGGTACAGACAGGAGGAGGAGGAGGAAGACGCTTCGGATTCGGACATCTATTGGCATAGTGACCTTTCTGAGTGCATTTGTTGCAAGTCACTTCTGAGAGAGGACGGAAAAGAGAGCCACTTGACTTGGAGCCTTGAGACTGAAACTGCTTCTTCGACTGGTTGCTCGGGTTGGGTGGGTGGGAGAAACCACGTCCACTAGAGTTCTTGTAGTTGGAGTTGTTGGAGTTGTTGGAGTTGTTGTATGGAGCTCGAATCACTGGAGGAGGAGGAAGCCAAAATTTCTGATGCTTCGAGACCAACTGAGACGATGAGGAATAGTGAACGGCATCTCGAATTCTCTTCTTAGAAGCCTCCATCTTAAGCTGAGCTGCTTCTTGTTTCAAAGCCATGTTATAGAACTTGTCGAATTCATCGGGCTCGAACAAAGTGAGAGCAAGCTGAAGTTCATCTTTGAGACCTCCACGGAACTGTTAGATTTTGCTCTTGGCATCAGGAATGTCTTGCTTAGCATAGCGGGCGAGGTTTTGGAACTTGACATTATACTGATAGACTGTCATGGAGCTCTGCTTCAGGTTGCGGAATTGCTCATGCATACCCTCGATGACACTTGCAGGAATGTGGTGAGAGCGAAAATCCTTGCAGAAATTCTCCCAAGAGATCACTTGACCCGGCCTGGAGTCTTTGTACTGCTGCCACCAGTCAGCTGCTTGATCTTTCAGTTGGAAGGCTGCAAACTTCACATAATCATCTTCCTTCACGTTACTGCACTCAAAATGCTTCTTTATGTCGGTTAACCAATCTTCAGCATCAAGAGGGTCGACACAGTAACTGAAAGCTTTAGGATTGTTGGCCAAGAACCGGTTGAGAGTAGCATGGTGCTGCTGGTTGAAGAAGTTGCCTTGGTTCCCTGGAACACCCTGATTAGCTTGATTAGCTTGCATCTGTTGCATCATCTGCATCAACAACTGGGTGTTTTGAGCAGTAGTCTGCATAATCGCTCTCCAAGCCTCAGGCGGAGGAGGAGGGGAAGGAGGACGATCTGGGACCTCTTCCACCTCTGGGTTAGCGTTGGGAACCTTTTTCGGAGCCATCCTGTAAGAGATGACCACGAATCAGCAATTGATTGACAAAAGGTATAAGCTGAATCAATGGAATGAATTGCAACAAGTCTTCACAATAATCATTCGAACAATAAGAACGAATGAAATCATTCGAACAAGAGGAACGAATGAAATTCTCAGTTAAATGATAACATCAATCTTCACGAGAAGCCACATATGAGATAAAATGAAAATAAGAAAACAACAAGGTACGGATGGGAACAAACACAAGAGAGGAGTTTCGTTCTAACATCTTTGTGCTGAAAGCATATGAACGCGTTACAAAAAGGTTTTGCAATCCCCGGATCAGCATAGCCAAGGATCCTTTAAGATGCAACTCCTGATAGTAACATCGGTCATAAACCACTTCACTCAATGTAGAACCCCGAACTCACTAACCTGCATTCGTTGGAAGAATGCCTACGATCTACTGGATAAACCCACCTATAGATTTCCGAAAGATTCCAGTTATGCAATCAGGTGTTGGGGATACACGGGAAGCACCGCGCAATCAACTCTAAACCTACATCCAGGTGTATCCATCCTTCAACACATAACCAGTCTTTCTCGGAAACTGTGTACCTCGGACCTTCGAAAAGCATCCACTATAACAAGCTATGGCAATACTCCCGAACTACCTCCCCAGTACTGGGTGATGTCGGGGTTATCTTGCCACTGGCCGTATAGGAGAGATTTTCGATGTCGGCCGTCTTAAGTATTTAGTACTGCCGCGATATGCTTGTGACGACAATACCCCGAAGCTCAACTCCCCGGGACACTGCCACAACCCCTAATGTCAGGAGGCATCGAGAACAATATCCTCGTCACAAGAACATCGAAACAATCCCAGAATACTCGCGGGATTCCTAAAAAAAATTTGGTGCAATTTTTGAAGATAGGAGAGACAAGAGTAGTCGTCAGGAGTCCTCACTAGAGAGAAAGGGGATGAGAAGCAAAGAAATCCAACTCTCCGATATAATATAGGACTCAAAATATTTTCAGTGTGTGCCTAGACTCGACCGTCAACGATTCGATCAAACAGTGGGGGCTCCTAGGTCGGAGAAGGCTCTGAATACCAACTTGTAATGCCCAGGATGGAGTTATACCTCCTACGTGTCGAGGCACGACTTAAAGGCATAAGTACATCCTAGAATGATCTCAAGTTTGGTAATCTTTGCACATCTCATGTAAAAGAGGGGATTGTAAACATAAATAGTTGGCTTACACTCGCCACGTCACACAATTACATAACATGTCTCAATCATCATACATTAAGAATATCACAACCCTCTAAGGGCAAAATCCAAATGTCAAGATACCAAACTGAAATAAATAAACCACAGGCGGATCGAATCCTAGTAGGAGTCTCCACTACTGATCATCCGGATATCGAACATAGTACCGACTACGCTCCTCGTCGTACTCCCAGTCTAGCTCGGTGCCATCACCTGGATAGCTCACAGCTGGACCTGCATCTGGTGTGGTGAAGTAACTGTGAGCCACAGAGGACTCAGCAATCCCGTTCCCGGGTAACAAGACTATTAAAGCCTTGGGAGAGGATAAGGCTGAAGAAAAGAATAAGTGTCTGCAGCAGCAACTAGCAACTAGCTTACGTGAGTGAGAGCGAGAAGAGAAAGCCTCGGCGAGAAGTGATCACGAAGTGATCCTAGCTACAAGCTCCACAAACATAACCCCTCCGTTTTCAACTCCTGAATCCCTATTCGGAAATTGACAGTCACGGAACACACGCTGGTAGTGTATTAGAAACATTGTGTCAAGTTATCTACAACCGGATATTAACAAGCTCCCATCTGCCACATAACCACGGGCACAGCTTTCGAAAGTTCAAAACCCTGCAGGGGTGTTCCAACTTGACCCATTACAAGCCCACGATCCGCGGATTCGCAACTCCAAAGTGGGAAGACCCGAGTATTCTTGGAATCCCGTGCTCAAGATATACCGAACTAAGGTAAGGCTAATCCAGCAAATCCTCCCGGCATGCCGACACCCTGATAGTAGCCGCGCGTATCTCGTCTCAGGCCACGTCCGGATGGGCGATTCTACAGGTTTTTACCAAACCTCGAGTTTCCTTGAGGTGGCCCCGCAGAACTCCCGTTTCGGACCAACACTCATGTGGAGCACTGGCCCGGGGTTGTTGAATTAAGAAAGAGGGTTAATTACTCCCTATGCAAGTTTAGTTTGTTATTAGGCAAATAGTACCAATGTTGGGACTTGCCGGAAAAGACTTAGCACTTAGCGGTTTATCGAGGGGGTCCCATACACCCCAACCGTGTTAGGAACGCATAATCAAGGAACATAACACCGGCTTATACGGTTCCTAACGGCATGAGTGGAATAAATCACCAAGCAAAAGGCTTAGCCTTCCACCCTTGCCAATATATAGATGATTTCATTTTAAGCATTTATATAGTGTGATAAAAACCCAACCAAACTTCAACATGAAGCAAGCATCTTCGATCTTCACCTGCAACTAGCAATGCTATAAGAAGGGCTGAGCGAAGCGTACTTAGCCAAGCAACGGTTTGCGTAGGTAGGTTGGTTAAACAGTGCAATGGTTACCAGTAGGAGGCTGACAAGAAGATCATGGGCATCGAGGCAAAACTATAGAGCGGAACTACTAGCAATAGGCAAATATAGTAATGTTATCGAGGTTCGGTCATCTTGCCTGAAGAGAAGTCGTTCGGATCGTAAGAAGGGTCCTCGTGCTCAACCTCGTTGGAAACCTCGTGCTCGTACTCGAACTCGTACTCTGCTTCCGGCTCTAAACAAAACAATCACACCAAGCACAAATCAACAAGATGCAATGCGCACTCGAAAATGATGGATGCATGATGGATGCACTAAGGATGCACACGGAGCACGGAAAATAGCACTCAAGCAAAACACCTCAAAACATGATAACAATATGATATTATGAATCTACACAGAAAATCAATCAAGTTTCATATAAGATTCGCTGAAATCGGAGTTACGGGCTAAAAGTTATGCCCGAAACAAGAAATGAGCGAAAGCTGAAAATTACAGCAACATAGCAACTTCGGAGCACAAAATAATTAAGCTACAGCACTCAAACAACATGGCAAAGGACATGAACACAAACTAGACATATACTACAGCAACTAAGTCCAAAGGTGCACCCCCAAAGGAGTCACGGTTCAATAGCAATGAACTTGGACATATTGAACTTGACAATAAAATTCTGGCAGCAGAATTTTATTGAAACTTTGGAGCAAAAGATAAACATGCTACAGACACTTAAATAGACATGTGAGAACATGAATGGAAAGCGAACAATATATACTACAAGGAACAATCAAGATCCACTCCAAAACTAACATGGTTTGTCCTAGAATATCACACGAACATGGCATCGGAACGTTACAGATTCCAGACTTAGTGAAAATCCACTAGGTCCTAAAACTGCAATTTCATCATGGCATCTAAAAGAGCATGTTTAAGTCACCTCGAAACTAAACATGGCAAGTGGTAAGCACCTCATCAAAGTACACATGATGGTGATTCCGAAACACACAAGCATGCTTCATGGAGATAAACACAACGATTGCAACGAGCTCAACAAGATGGCATTTCATAACAAGTGAAACAACATCACAGCCACATGGCACTTTGCAACGATGATAAACATGGAAAGAATAAATCTATCATGCAACCTAGCACATACAACATGTAGATCATGGCAAGACAAACACGTGGACATGTCATTTGCATCATTCGGACAAACGAGCTAAAAGATATCACATGGCAAAGATGGCATAAAAACATCACATAGCAGCAGTTTATATCACGATGCACTCTTGCAACAGCAAAACAAGCACCTAGATTATCTCTAACATGCATGACAACAAAAGATAAAACGTAGTGCACGATCCCACGAACGTCTGGACATGCTATTTGCGCGAATCGGAGCAACACACAAAAAGATAGAGCAGTTTGAATATAGCATCAGCACACAAATCACAGGGGACTTAGAGACATTTGAGGGTCAACCTTCTCAGTCAACAGATCTAGAGCAAAAGGCCCGAAGAGATGGATCCGGCCCGGCTGTGGACTGGCTCGGGCCCAACGGCGGTTGCGGCCCAGCCTGGAGGAGTGGCCGGCGGAGGGAGCCCGGCTCGGCTCGCGGAGGCGAGGGAGGCCCGCGGGGCAGATCTGGCGATTGGGCCGCGCGGCGGCGAGGTGAGGTGGCGGCCCAGCGGGAGCACGGCCTGGGGGAGGCGGACGGCCGGCTTGGGCGGCCCGGCTCGACAGGAGGCGGCCTGGCGAGGCCTGGTCGGCTAGCGGGCGCCGCGGCGCGTCGGTGAAGGCGGCCTGCTGCGGGGCGGTAGCTGGCGATGCGGCTCGGGGAGGAAACCAGCTGGCGGGCTTGGAGAGGCGGCCCGACAACTGGCGACGGGGATGTGGTCCAGCTGGGCTGGCGTGGGATGCGGTCGGCGGAGGCCGAGGCCTCGAGGGCGAGCTGCGCTGGGCGCCTCGAGGGCGTTGACCCTGCGAGGGAAGCGCGAGGCCTCGATCCCAGGCGGCTGGCGGCGGGATTCCTTCGAGGCTCGATGGAAACGGCGGCGCTCGGCTGCTGCGCCGGCGAGATTTGCGGGGAGACCTGCCAAGTGGCGATTGGATCTGAGAAAAAAATAGGGGAGAAGGGGAAAGGAAAAAATAGGGATGCCAAAATAGACTAGGGTCTATTATATAGCAGAATTTAGGGTTTGGGGGGGATTTAGGTGTGTTAGGAGCCCTCCGATCGCGATCTGACGGATCCGATCGCGGGGGTTGTTTAGGTAGGCCTAGGAGAGAGTAGTAGACTGCAGTAGGGGTGTTTCTGGGACACAAAGTGAAGGCACTTTGGACCCACACGAATAACTGACGGGATAGCAAACGGAGTCCAAACGCGACGATATTTGAGAGGCGGGTTGCACACAACAAAACAACAACACACACAACAACCTCGCGACACACCGGTAACGTTACACGCCCAAACAACAAAGTAGGCCTACGGGACGTCACGGACACGTGAGGGAGCTCCGGAACGCGAAACGGACAACGGAAAGAAACACGCGGAACCGGATGCAACCGACAACACAAATGCAATGCGATGCACATGTCTACATGATATGAATGAATGCCACACACTCACACAACAAAATGACGAAAACCCGAAAGACAAAGAACCCGGAATGGAAATAGATGAAGCCGGAGATATATTATATGCCCAAAAGGGAAAGTATTACATCCGGGGCATTACAAAATCTCCTCTACTACAAAAAGATCTCGTCCCAAGATCTAGGACTGGAAAAAGGAAGGGTACTCGGAACGAAGATGATCTTCTCGTTCCCAGGTAGCTTCTCGGTCGGTGTGATGTGACCACTTGACTTTCAGAAATTTGATGGACTTGTTGCGAGTCTTGCGTTCGGTCTCTTCGAGAATAGCAACGGGATGCTCTCGGTAAGACAGGTCTTGTTGAAGATCAATCTCCTCGAACGGAATCATGCGCTCAGGTGCCTTGAAGCATTTGCGGAATTGAGACACATGGAAGACATCATGAACATTGGCGAAGTTTGAAGAGAGCTCAAGTTGATAGGCTAGATCGCCTATCTTGCCAAGAATCTTGAAAGGCCTGACGTATCTAGGAGCAAGCTTTCCTTTGATACCGAATCTTTGGGTGCCTTTCATCGGAGACACACGGAGATAGACGTGATCATCAATGTTGAATGCCAAATCACGATGCTTGCCGTCATAGTAGCTCTTCTGACGGGACTGAGCGGCCTTGAGATTCTCACGTATGACTTTGCACATTCTTCGGCTTCTGAGATCAAGTCATTGCCAAGAAGTGGACGTTCGCCTGTTTCAGACCAGTTGAGAGGGGTACGACACTTTCTGCCATAGAGGATTTCAAACGGTGCTTTGCCTGCACTTGCTTGAAAGCTGTTGTTGTAAGAGAACTCGGCAAATGGAAGGCAGTCTTCCCATTTCATGCCAAAGGAGATGACACAGGCTCTGAGCATGTCTTCTAGAATCTGATTCACACGCTCGACTTGACCACTAGTCTGAGGGTGAAAAGCAGTGCTGAACCTGATCTTAGTGCCCATGGCGGACTGAAAGGAGTCCCAGAACCTTGAAGTGAACAAACTTCCATGGTCTGAGGATATCACTTGAGGAATGCCATGTAGTTACACAATTCTGGAAGTGTACAACTCTGCCAATTGAGCTGCATTGATGGATTCTTTGACTGGAAGAAAGTGAGCGACTTTGGTAAGCTTGTCAATCACCACAAAGATAACATCATTTCCTCGCTTGGATTTAGGAAAACCAGTGACGAAGTCCATTTCAATGTGGTCGAACTTCCACTCGGGGATAGGAAGAGGTTGGAGAAGACCGGCTGGACGTTGATGTTCTGCTTTCACTCTTCTGCACACATCACATTCGTTCACGAATTGGGCAATCTCCCTTTTCATGCGTGTCCACCAGTACGAGTGCTTGAGGTCTTGGTACATCTTGGAACTGCCGGGATGAATGGAAAGGAGAGAATCATGAGCTTCTTCCATTATGAGCTTCCTGAGATCACCTTTGGGAACAACGAGTCTGTCCTCGAAGAACAAGGTATCTCTCTTATCAACACGGAAGCACTTGTATTTCGGAATGCCCTTAGCAATAGCATGTTTGACCTTCTTCACCATGGTATCACTGAGCTGGGCCTCACGGACTTGATCTTCCAAGGTAGGAGCAATTTGAAGATTTGCAAGAAAACCCTGCGGAACAACTTGGAGGTTGAGCTTCCTGAATGCTTCACAAAGCTCAGGCTGGTACGGCTTGATAAGAAGGCTGTTGCAATATGCCTTTCTGCTCAAAGCATCTGCAATCACATTCGCCTTGCCAGGAGTGTATTCAATGCTGGGATTATACTCTTGGATCATTTCAACCCAACGAGTCTGGCGGAGGTTCAGATGCGGCTGTGTGAAAATGTACTTCAAGCTCTTGTGATCAGTGAAGATGTCGACCTTTCTGCCCAACAACGGATGTCTCCACGTAATCAGAGCATGTACCATAGCTGCTAGCTCTAGATCATGTGTGGGATAGTTCTTCTCACTTGGCTTGAGCTGACGAGAAGTGTATGCCACAATTCTCTTATCTTGCATAAGCACACCACCAAGACCTTGAAGAGAAGCATCACAGAATACTTCATAGGGCTTGAATTCATCTGGAGGAGTCAGAACTGGAGCAGAGACAAGCTTTTCTTTGAGGGTTTTGAATGCCACTTCACACTCTGGCGACCAAAAGTATTTGACATTCTTCTGAAGCAAGTTGGAAAGAGGCTTGGCAATCTTGGAGAAGTTCTCAACGAACCTTCTGCAATAGCTGGCAAGACCCAGAAAACTGCGGAGCTGCTTGACGTTCTGAGGAGCTTCCCAGTTGACAATTGCTTCAACTTTCTCGGGATTAACCGCAATGCCGTCAGCTGAGATGATGTGGCCCAGGTACAAAACCTTATCGAGCCAAAACTCGCACTTGGAGAACTTGGCATAGAATTTATGCTCTCGGAGTCGATCAAGAACCAGACGTAAGTGCTTTTTGTGATCTTCTTCATTCTTGGAAAAAACCAGAATATCATCCAGATACACAAGTACAAACTCGCCAGTATAGGGGTTGAAGATGTAATGCATCATCCTTGAAAAGGTAGGAGGAGTATTGGCGAGACCGAAGGACATGACGGTATACTCGTATGAACCGTAGCTCGTTCTGAAGGCCGTCTTGGGAATGCCTTCCTCGCGAATGCGAATTTGATGATAGCCCATTCGGGGGTCAAGCTTAGAGAACACTTTAGCTCCCTTGAGCTGCTCGAAGAGTTCGTTGATGTTGGGGAGCGGATATTTGTTCTTAATCGTCTTCTTGTTCAATGGCCGGTAATCAACACAGAGACGCTCTGTGCCATCTTTCTTCTTGACAAATAAGACACCACAACCCCACGGAGACGTACTAGGCCTGATGAGACCCATACTCTGCTGCTTATCAAGCTGCTTCTTCAATTCCTTCAATTCATCCGGAGAGAGCTTGTACGGACGCCGGCATGCTGGCTCAGTACCCGGCTCGAGTTCAATAACGAATTCCACCTGACGGTGTGGAGGCATGCCTGGAAGTTCTTCAGGAAAGACGTCTTGATATTCGTTCACCACCGGAATTTGAGATATGGCATTAATTTCGCCCTTATCATTGAGGGAGAAAAGCCTGATAGTGTTATCCCTGGAGGCGAAGATAATCACATCTTCATCAGGATGAGTCATCTTGACTTCCTTTTGAGCACAATCAATATGAGCATCGTGCTGAGAAAGCCAATCCATTCCGAGGATGAGGTCGATGTCAGAATTACCAAGAATCACCGGAGAAGCCAAAAATCGATAATCACTCATGCGAATAGACACATTCGGAGCATATATACTGGAATGCATCTGCTTTCCCGGAGAAGAAACTGCCAACTGTCTCGGTAAAGCTGCTGTGGTCACACTATGCTTGGATGCAAATGGGATGACATGAAAGAATGTGAAGCACCCGAATCAAATAACACTTTAGCTGGAAAAGAGTTAACTGGAAGGTTACCCAAAATGACATCAGAAGAATTCTCCGCTTGTGCTGCTTTCATCAGATTGACCCTTGCTGCCTTTGGATCATGCTTGACCATAGCGGTACAGACAGGAGGAGGAGGAGGAAGAGGCTTCGGATTCGGACATCTATTGGCATAGTGACCTTTCTGAGTGCATTTGTTGCAAGTCACTTCTGAGAGAGGACGGAAAAGAGAGCCACTTGACTTGGAGCCTTGAGACTGAAACTGCTTCTTCGACTGGTTGCTCGGGTTGGGTGGGTGGGAGAAACCACGTCCACTAGAGTTCTTGTAGTTGGAGTTGTTGGAGTTGTTGGAGTTGTTGTATGGAGCTCGAATCACTGGAGGAGGAGGAAGCCAAAATTTCTGATGCTTCGAGACCAACTGAGACGATGAGGAATAGTGAACGGCATCTCGAATTCTCTTCTTAGAAGCCTCCATCTTAAGCTGAGCTGCTTCTTGTTTCAAAGCCATGTTATAGAACTTGTCGAATTCATCGGGCTCGAACAAAGTGAGAGCAAGCTGAAGTTCATCTTTGAGACCTCCACGGAACTGTTAGATTTTGCTCTTGGCATCAGGAATGTCTTGCTTAGCATAGCGGGCGAGGTTTTGGAACTTGACATTATACTGATAGACTGTCATGGAGCCCTGCTTCAGGTTGCGGAATTGCTCACGCATACCCTCGATGACACTTGTAGGAATGTGGTGAGAGCGAAAATCCTTGCAGAAATTCTCCCAAGAGATCACTTGACCCGGCCTGGAGTCTTTGTACTGCTGCCACCAGTCAGCTGCTTGATCTTTCAGTTGGAAGGCTGCAAACTTCACATAATCATCTTCCTTCATGTTACTGCACTCAAAATGCTTCTTTATGTCGGTTAACCAATCTTCAGCATCAAGAGGGTCGACACAGTAACTGAAAGCTTTAGGATTGTTGTGACGCCCGGGTAATCAAGCTACAGTGACTCACTGGTAATGACGCCACGTCACCTCGATTACTATTGGTAATCTGGCGTTAGTTTAAACCGGTTCAAACTTAAATTTGAATTAAAGTCAAACGATAAAAGTTTTCAAACATAAAAACTAAAATGTTCGGGTTGTGCAAAATAATGCGTAAGTAATTATTATGAAGAAACCACATTTTTGTAAAATGTTTAACTATTCTAACGTAATTAAAATAGTAGCAAACCTAATTAATTAAATGCCTTTGCTGATTAATAAAATATCAGACTAAATTATTTGAGGATTAGACTTTTCTCATAGTGGACTAAAATTGAAATACTAAATTAGATACTAAGTATATATTTTACATAAACTAAATAATGGAGAACAAAGATAAAACAAAATAAAATAAAATAAAGAAAAGACCTCCCCTGCTTGGCCGTGGCCCAGCTGGCCTTTGGACCGCTAGGCCGGCCCAGCCGCACCCCCCCATAACCCCCTGCCTCCCCCCTGGGCTTTAGGCCACACTGGGCCGAGGCAGCCCAG
Source organism: Secale cereale (assembly GCA_902687465.1). NCBI lineage: Eukaryota > Viridiplantae > Streptophyta > Magnoliopsida > Poales > Poaceae > Secale > Secale cereale. The sequence continues at coordinate 590,157,746 of LR738710.1, forward strand.
CCGCCCCACCAGCTGCCTAACCCTAGGCCTCAACCCTGTCTCCCGCACGAACCCCCCCACTCTCCCTCGTTCCCTCCCCGCGCCGTCACCCACGAGGCCACACGCGCCCGCGCCCGAAGGCCGCCGGCGCCGAGCGCTGCGCCGTGCGCCGCCCCGC
>LR738710.1:590157912-590225772 GCA_902687465.1 Secale cereale
AGCCCCCCCGGCTCACCGACGCCCCCGTCGCCCATCACGGCACCTCACCGCCCGCCCCGCCGCTCGACGTCGCCGGCACTCCCGTCGCCGGACTGCGCCTCCTCATCCCCTTCCCCGTCGGCCTACATCAGGCCTCGTCGCCCCCCCACACTACAACGCCTGTGAGCACGCCCCTCTCCCTCTCGCTCTCACCCCCGGCCACAACCATCGCACAAGCTCGCCGCCGTCGTGTCTAGAGCTCCGTTCCCGCGCCCCTGCTCGTCCTCTCACGCGCCTCTGGCTGCCCTTGGTCGCCTCACGTGCACCCACTCGCCGCCATGCGCTTGCCGCTGCTCTCCCTCCCATCCGCGTTGCCGTCCACCACGGTCACAGCTCTGCCACGGCGAGCTCCCGGCGGCGCCCGCGCGCTTTGGCCGCGCCCCTCGAGCACCCAGCCGCGGGTGCACGCGCCCGAGGTCGTCCGCTCGCACCTAGCCAGTCCCAGCGCCGTGCCCATCGATGGCCGCCGGCGCCCCTGCTCGTGTGCGTCTGTGCATGAGCACAGCCACACAGAGGCTGCCATGTGGGGCCCAGCCCCCCTGTTAAAAAAAAAACGAAAATGTAAGCACAAATAATAAATAATCATAACATTAATTAATTCAATTAATCTTGTGAATTAATCTAACCTAATTAGATCTGCTTAGTTAACTATGTGTATGACAGTGGGCCCCCGCCCCTAATTAGTTTAACTTAAACACCTCTTTAAAATATGTGTCAATGACAAGTGGCCCCCACCTAATCTGTTAAATTAATTTAACTATTATTTTACACTGTCCTTATGACAGCTGGGTCCCACAGTCAGCTTGACCAGTCAACATTGACCTAGTCAACAGCTGACTGGACTATTGACTTTGACCTGCCCCCACCTGTAATACGCTATGGCTGGCATTGCACTATGTGACAAAAGTATTTACTAATTTAAATTGGGAATATAAATAAATCCTACAGTTGATTTAAATCTTTTAAAATTAATATAAAATAAACCGTATCTCAGTTGAAAATACTTTGTACATGAAAGTTGCTCAGAACGACGAGACGAATCCGAATACGCGGTCCGTTCGTCCACCACACACCCCTAACATACCGAACCCGCAACTTTCCCCCTCCGGCCCCTTTGCCCGAAAACGCGGAACACCGGGAATACTTTCCCGGATGTTTTCCCCTTCGTCGGTAACATCCGACACTGCACTAGAACACACCTGGCACTGTCTATCGCCATGCTATGCTTTGTGTTACATTGTGTGCTTTGTATTTATTGTTTCTTCCCCCCTCCTTCTCTCTCGATAGACCCCGAGACCGCCGCCGATGCTGCCGTGTATGACTACAGTGTTGACAATCCCTTCTTCTCAGCAGAGCTTCCAGGCAAGCCCCCCCTTTGATCACCAGATATCGCCTACTCTTCTCTCTATTGCTTGCATTAGAGTAGTGTAGCATGTTACTGCTTTCGATAATCCTATTCTGCTGCATAGCCTGTCATTGTTGCTACCACTGTTGATACTTTACCTGCAATCCTAAATGCTTAGTATAGGATGCTAGTATTCCATCAGTGGCCCTACACCCTTGTCCGTTTGCCCTGCTATTCTATCGGGTCGTGATCACTTGGGGGTGATCACGGATATATACTATATACATACTTTACATACACCTGATGATGATTCGGAGATGGGGGCTGAAGGGGCAGGTGGTTCCACACAGGTAGTGGTGGGCCTGGGTTCCCGACAGTCCCCTGATGGTTACTTTGTGGCGGAGCGACAGGGCAGGTTGCGACCACCTAGGAGACAGGTGGGCCTGGCCCTGGTCGTTGTCCGCGATTATGTCATAATAACACGTTATCGGGATCTTGGTATTTGATCTGAGTATGGCCATTTGGTCTATACGCACTAACCAGCTACGTGGGAATAGTTATGGGTACTCGACGTCGTGGTATCAGCCGAAGCCTTCTTGACGTCAGCGGTTTAGCGGCGCGCGCCGGATTGGACTGGAAGCCTGCTCTGGTATTAGGAGAGGCTAGGTCTGCTTACCGGCCGCCCTCGCAACGTGCAGGTGTGCATTGGGCGATGGGCCCAGACCCCTGTGTGCTTAGGACTTAGACCGACGTGCTGACCTCTCTGCTGTGCTTAGGTAGGGCTGCGACGTGTTGATCTTCCGAGGCCGGGCATGACCCTGGAAAGTGTGTCCGGCCAAATGGGATCGAGCGTGCTGGGTTATGTGGTGCACCCCTGCAGGGAAGTTAATCTATTCGAATAGCCGTGTCCCTCGGTAAAAGGACGACCCGGAGTTGTACTCGGACCTCATGACAACTAGAACCGGACACTTAATAAAACACACCCTTACAAGTGCCAGATATAACTCGGTGGTTGCTCTCTCACAGGGTGATGTGCGGGAGGATCGCCGGGTAGGTTTATGCTATACGATGTTACTTGGTGAACTTACCATCTATTTCCCTTCTACTGCTTCAAGACGGAGGCTGCGAGACGCGAGGATACTTGTTACTTCCATATATTCTCTTCTACTGCTGCAAGATGGAGGTGGCCAGAAGCGTAGTCTTCGTTTGGATTAGCTATCCCCCTCTTATTCCCGCTTGCTGCAGTTCAGTCCACCGATATTACCCATATCATTGATACCGTTGCATTTGTAGTGTAGATCCTTGCTTGCGAGTACTTTGGATGAGTACTCACGGTTGCTTTTCTCTCCCTTTTCCCCTTTCGTTCCTTCTTCTCGGATGACGCAACCAGATGGTGGAGCCCAGGAGCCAGAGGATCCCGATGATGTTTCTACATGGAGTTCGGCTTCGAGGAGTAGTTAGGAGGTCCCAGGCAGGAGGCCTTGCCTTTTTTATCGTTGTTACTTTTGTGCTAGCCTTCTTAAGGCAAACTTGTTTAACTTATGTCTGTACTCAGATATTGTTGCTTCCGCTGACTCTTGTGTTTTCGAGCTTTTGTATTCGAGCCCTCGAGGCCCCTGGCTTGTAATATAAAGCTTGTATTATTTTAATTGGTGTCTAGAGTTGTGTTGTGATATCTTCCAGTGAGTCCTTGATCTTGGTCGTACACATTTGCGTGCATGATTAGTGTACGGTCAAATCGGGGGCGTCACAATTGTTGGCCAAGAACTGGTTGAGAGTAGCATGGTGCTGCTGGTTGAAGAAGTTGCCTTGGTTCCCTGGAACACCCTGATTAGCTTGATTAGCTTGCATCTGTTGCATCATCTGCATCAACAACTGGGTGTTCTGAGCAGTAGTCTGCATAATCGCTCTCCAAGCCTCAGGCGGAGGAGGAGAGGAAGGAGGACGATCTGGGACCTCTTCCACCTCTGGGTTAGCGTTGGGAACCTTTTTCGGAGCCATCCTGTAAGAGATGACCACGAATCAGCAATTGATTGACAAAAGGTATAAACTGAATCAATGGAATGAATTGCAACAAGTCTTCACAATAATCATTCGAACAATAAGAACGAATGAAATCATTCGAACAAGAGGAACGAATGAAATTCTCAGTTAAATGATAACATCAATCTTCACGAGAAGCAACATAGGAGATAAAATGAAAATAAGAAAACAACAAGGTACGGATGGGAACAAACACAAGAGAGGAGTTTCATTCTAACATCTTTGTGCTGAAAGCATATGAACGCGTTACAAAAAGGTTTTGCAATCCCCGGATCAGCATAGCCAAGCATCCTTTAAGATGCAACTCCTGATAGTAACATCGGTCATAAACCACTTCACTCAATGTAGAACCCCGAACTCACTAACCTGCATTTGTTGGAAGAATGCCTACGATCTACTGGATAAACCCACCTATAGATTTCCGAAAGATTCCAGTTATGCAATCAGGTGTTGGGGATATACGGGAAGCACCGCGCAATCAACTCTAAACCTACATCCAGGTGTATCCATCCTTCAACACATAACCAGTCTTTCTCGGAAACTGTGTACCTCGGACCTTCGAAAAGCATCCACTATAACAAGCTATGGCAATACTCCCGAACTACCTCCCCAGTACTGGGGGATGTCGGGGTTATCTTGCCACTGGCCGTATAGGAGAGATTTTCGATGTCGGCCGTCTTAAGTATTTAGTACTGCCGCGATATGCTTGTGAAGACAATACCCCGAAGCTCAACTCCCCGGGACACTGCCACAACCCCTAATGTCAGGAGGCATCGAGAACAATATCATCGTCACAAGAACATCGAAACAATCCCAGAATACTCGCGGGATTCCTAAAAAAAATTTGGTGCAATTTTTGAAGATAGGAGAGACAAGAGTAGTCGTCAGGAGTCCTCACCAGAGAGAAAGGGGATGAGAAGCAAAGAACTCCTACTCTCCGATATAATATAGGACTCAAAATATTTTCAGTGTGTGCCTAGACTCGACCGTCAACGATTCGATCAAACAGTGGGGGCTCCTAGGTCGGAGAAGGCTCTGAATACCAACTTGTAATGCCCAGGATGGAGTTATACCTCCTACGTGTCGAGGCACGACTTAAAGGCATAAGTCCATCCTAGAATGATCTCAAGTTTGGTAATCTTTGCACATCTCATGTAAAAGAGGGGATTGTAAACATAAATAGTTGGCTTACACTCGCCACGTCACACAATTACATAACATGTCTCAATCATCATACATTAAGAATATCACAACCCTCTAAGGGAAAAATCCAAATGTCAAGATACCAAACTGAAATAAATAAACCACAGGCGGATCGAATCCTAGTAGGAGTCTGCACTACTGATCATCCGGATATCGAACATAGTACCGACTACGCTCCTCGTCGTACTCCCAGTCTAGCTCGGTGCCATCACCTGGATAGCTCACAGCTGGACCTGCATCTGGTGTGGTGAAGTAACTGTGAGCCACAGAGGACTCAGCAATCCCGTTCCCGGGTAACAAGACTATTAAAGCCTTGGGAGAGGATAAGGCTGAAGAAAAGAATAAGTGTCTGCAGCAGCAACTAGCAACTAGCTTACGTGAGTGAGAGCGAGAAGAGAAAGCCTCGGCGAGAAGTGATCAAGAAGTGATCCTAGCTACAGGCTCCACAAACATAACCCCTCTGTGTTCAACTCCTGAATCCCTATTCGGAAATTGACAGTCACGGAACACACGCTGGTAGTGTATTAGAAACATTGTGTCAAGTTATCTACAACCGGATATTAACAAGCTCCCATCTACCACATAACCGCGGGCACGGCTTTCGAAAGTTCAAAACCCTGCAGGGGTGTTCCAACTTGACCCATTACAAGCCCACGATCCGCGGAGTCGCAACTCCAAAGTGGGAAGACCCGAGTATTCTCGGAATCCCGTGCTCAAGATATACCGAACTAAGGTAAGGCTAATCCAGCAAATCCTCCCGGCGTGCCGACACCCTGATAGTAGCCGCGCGTATCTCGTCTCAGGCCACGTCCGGATGGGCGATTCTACAGGTTTTTACCAAACCTCGAGTTTCCTTGAGGTGGCCCCGCAGAACCCCCGTTTCGGACCAACACTCATGTGGAGCACTGGCCCGGGGTTGTTGAATTAAGAAAGAGGGTTAATTACTCCCTATGCAAGTTTAGTTTGTTATTAGGCAAATAGTACCAATGTTGGGACTTGCTGGAAAAGACTTAGCACTTAGCGGTTTATCGAGGGGGTCCCATACACCCTAACCGTGTTAGGAACGCATAATCAAGGAACATAACACCGGCTTATACGGTTCCTAACGGCATGAGTGGAACAAATCACCAAGCAAAAGGCTTAGCCTTCCACCCTTGCCAATGTATAGATGATTTCATTTTTAAGCATTTATATAGTGTGATAAAAACCCAACCAAACTTCAACATGAAGCAAGCATCTTCGATCTTCACCTGCAACTAGCAATGCTATAAGAAGGGCTGAGCGAAGCGTACTTAGCCAAGCAACGGTTTGCGTAGGTAGGTTGGTTAAACAGTGCAATGGTTACAAGTAGGAGGCTGACAAGAAGATCATGGGCATCGAGGCAAAACTATAGAGCGGAACTACTAGCAATAGGCAAAGATAGTAATGTTATCGGGGTTCGGTCATCTTGCCTGAAGAGAAGTCGTTCGGATCGTAAGAAGGGTCCTCGTGCTCAACCTCGTTGGAAACCTCGTGCTCGTACTCGAACTCGGACTCTGCTTCCGGCTCTAAACAAAACAATCACACCAAGCACAAATCAACAAGATGCAATGCGCACTCGAAAATGATGGATGCATGATGGATGCACTAAGGATGCACAAGCAAAACACCTCAAAACATGATAACAATATGATATTATGAATCTACACAGAAAATCAATCAAGTTTCATATAAGATTCGCTGAAATCGGAGTTACGGGCTAAAAGTTATGCCCGAAACAAGAAATGAGCGAAAGCTGAAAATTACAGCACATAGCAACTTCGGAGCACAAAATAATTAAGCTACAGCACTCAAACAACATGGCAAAGGACATGAACACAAACTAGACATACACTACAGCAACTAAGTCCAAAGGTGCACCCCCAAAGGAGTCACGGTTCAATAGCAATGAACTTGGACATATTGAACTTGACAATAAAATTCTGGCAGCAGAATTTTATTGAAACTTTGGAGCAAAAGATAAACATGCTACAGACACTTAAATAGACATGTGAGAACATGAATGGAAAGCCAACAATATATACTACAAGGAACAATCAAGATCCACTCCAAAACTAACATGGTTTGTCCTAGAACATCACACGAACATGGCATCGGAACGTTACAGATTCCAGACTTGGTGAAAATCCACTAAGTCCTAAAACAGCAATTTCATCATGGCATCTAAAAGAGCATGTTTAAGTCACCTCGAAACTAAACATGGCAAGTGGTAAGCACCTCATCAAAGTACACATGATGGTGATTCCGAAACACACAAGCATGCTTCATGGAGATAAACACAACGATTGCAACGAGCTCAACAAGATGGCATTTCATAACAAGTGAAACAACATCACAGCCACATGTCACTTTGCAACGATGATAAACATGGCAAGAATAAATCTATCATGCAACCTAGCACATACAACATGTAGATCATGGCAAGACGAACACGTGGACATGTCATTTGCATCATTCGGACAAACGAGCTAAAAGATATCACATGGCAAAGATGGCATAAAAACATCACATAGCAGCAGTTTATATCACGATGCACTCTTGCAACAGCAAAACAAGCACCTAGATGATCTCTAACATGCATGACAACAAAAGATAAAACGTAGTGCACGATCCCACGAACGTCTGGACATGCTATTTGCGCGAATCGGAGCAACACACAAAAATATAGAGCAGTTTGAATATAGCATCAGCACACAAATCACAGGGGACTTAGAGATATTTGAGGGTCAACCTTCTCAGTCAACAGATCTGGAGCAAAAGGCCCGAAGAGATGGATCCGGCCCGGCTGTGGACTGGCTCGGGCCCAACGGCGGTTGCGGCCCAGCCTGGAGGAGTGGCCGGCGGAGGGAGCCCGGCTCGGCTCGCGGAGGCGAGGGAGGCCCGCGGGGCGGACCTAGCGATTGGGCCGCGCGGCGGCGAGGCGAGGCGGCGGCCCAGCGGGAGCGCGGCCTGGGGGAGGCGAACGGCCGGCTTGGGCGGCCCGGCTCGACAGGAGGCGGCCTGGCGAGGCCTGGTCGGCTAGCGGGCGCCGCGGCGCGTCGGTGAAGGCGGCCTGCTGCGGGGCGGTAGCTGGCGATGCGGCTCGGGGAGGAAACCAGCTGGCGGGCTTCGAGAGGCGGCCCGACAACTGGCGACGGGGATGTGGTCCAGCTGGGCTGGCGCGGGATGCGGTCGGCGGAGGCCGAGTCCTCGAGGGCGAGCTGCGTTGGGCGCCTCGAGGGCGTTGACCCTGCGAGGGAAGCGCGAGGCCTCGATCCCAGGAGGCTGGCGGCGGGATTCCTTCGAGGCTCGATGGAAACGGCGGCGCTCGGCTGCTACGCCGGCGAGATTTGCGGGGAGACCTACCAAGTGGCGATTGGATCTGAGAAAAAATAGGGGAGAAGGGGAAAGGAAAAAATAGGGATGCCAAAATAGACTAGGGTCTATTATATAGCAGAATTTAGGCTTTGGGGGGGGATTTAGGTGTGTTAGGAGCCCTGCGATCGCGATCCGACGGATCCGATCGCGGGGGTAGTTTAGGTAGGCCTAGGAGAGAGTAGTAGACTGCAGTAGGGGTGTTTCTGGGACACAAAGTGAAGGCACTTTGGACCCACACGAATAACTGATGGGATAGCAAACGGAGTCCAAACGCGACGAGATTTGAGAGGCGGGTTGCACACAACAAAACAACAACACACACAACAACCTCGCGGCACACCGGTAACATTACACGCCCAAACAACAAAGTAGGCCTACGGGACGTCACGGACACGTGAGGGAGCTCCGGAACGTGAAACGGACAACGGAAAGAAACACGCGGAACCGGATGCAACCGACAACACAAATGCAATGCGATGCACATGTCTACATGATATGAATGAATGCCACACACTCACACAACAAAACGACGAAAACCCGAAAGACAAAGAACCCGGAATGGAAATAGATGAAGCCGGAGATATATTATATGCCCAAAAGGGAAAGTATTACATCCGGGGCATTACATTAACCTACGAGGTTCAGTAGTAACTTGATCTGAAGTTTCATGATCATCATCATTAGCTTCCTCACTAATTGGTGTAGGAATCACTGGAACTAGTTTCTGTGATGTACTACTTTCCAATTCGGGAGAAGGTACAATTACCTCATCAAGTTCCACTTTCCTCCCACTCACTTCTTTCGATAAAAACTCCTTCTCTACAAAGGATCCATTCTTAGCAACAAATATCTTGCCTTTGGATCTGTGATAGAAGGTGTACCCAACAGTCTGCTTTGGGTATCCTATGAAGACACATTTCTCCGATTTGGGTTCGAGCTTATCAGGTTGAAGATTTTTCACATAAGCATCGCAACCCCAAACTTTAAGAAACAACAACTTTGGTTTCTTGACACACCACAGTTCATAAGGTGTCGTCTCACCGGATTTAGATGGTGCCCTTATTTAACATGAATGCAGATGTCTCTAATGCATAACCCAAAACGATAGTGGTAAATCCGTAAGAGACATCATAGATCACACCATATCTAATAAAGCACGGTTACGATGTCCGGACACACCATTACGATGTGGTGTTCCGGGTGGCGTGAGTTATGAAACTATTCCATATCGTTTCAAATGAAGACCAAACTCGTAACTCAAATATTCACCTCCACGATCAGATCATAGGAACTTTATTTTCTTGTTACGATGAGATGATTCTCTACTTTACTCTGAAATTCTTTGAACTTTTCAAATGTTTCAGACTTGTGTTTCATTAAGTAGATATACCCATATCTGCTCAAATCATCAGTGAAGGTCAGAAAATAACGATACCCGCCGCGAGCTTCAACACTCGTCGGTACACATACATCAGTATGTATGATTTCCAACAAATCTATTGCTCGCTCCATTGTTCTGGAGAACGGAGTTTTAGACATCTTGCCCATGAGGCATGGTTCGCAAGCACCAAGTGATTCATAATCAAGTGATTCCAAAAGTCCATCACTATGGAGTTTCTTCATGCGCTTTACACCAATATGACCTAAACGGCAGTGCCACAAATAAGTTGGACTATCATTATTAACCTTGCATCTTTTGGCTTCAATATTATGAATATGTGTACCACTATGATCGAGATCCAACAAACTATTTTCATTTGGTGTATGACCATCGAAGGCTTTATTCATGTAAATAGAATAACAATTATTCTATTACTTTAAATGAATAACTGTATTACAACAAACACGATCAAATCGTATTCATGCTCAACGCCAATGCCAAATAACATTTATTTAGGTTCTACACTAATCCCAAAAGTATAGGGAGTGTGTGATGATGATCATATCAATCTTGGAACCACTTCCAACACACATCATCAATTCACCTTTAACTAGTCTATGTTCATTCTGCAACTCTCGTTTCGAGTTACTAATTTTAGCAACTGAACCGGTATCAAATACCCAAGGGTTGCTATGAACACTAGTAAAGTACACATCAATAATCTGTATACCAAATATACCTTTGATCACTTTGCCATCCTTCTTATCCGCCAAGTATCTAGGGAAGTTCCACTTCCAGTGACCATTTCCATTGCAGTAGAAGCACTTAGTTTCAGGCTTGAGTTTAGCTTTGGGTTTCTTCACGGGAGTGACAACTTGCTTGTCATTCTTCTTGAAGTTCCCCTTTTATCCCTTTGCCCCTTTACTTGAAACAAGTGGTCCTGTTAACCATCAACACTTGATGTTCTTTCTTGATTTCTACCTTCGTCGATTTCAGTATCACGAAGAGCTCGGGAATTACTTTCGTCATCTCTTGCGTATTATAGTTCATCATGAAGTTCTACTAACTTGGTGATAGTGACTAGAGAACTTTGTCAATTACTATCTTATCTGGAAGATTAACTCCCACTTGATTCAAGTAATTGTAGTACCCAGGCAATCTGAGCACATGCTCATTGGTTGAGCTATTCTCCTCCATCTTGTAGCCAAAGTACTTTCAGAGGTCTTATACCTCTCAACACTGGCATGAGTATGAAATACTAATTTCAACTCTTGGAACATTTCATATGCTCCGTGGCGTTCAAAACATTTTTGAAGTCCCGGTTATAAGTCATAAAGCATGGTGCACTAAACTATCAAGTAGTCATCATACCGAGCTTGTCAAATGTTCATAACGTCTGCATCTGCTCCTGCAATAGGTTTGTCACCTACCGGTGCATCAAGGACATAATACTTCCGTACAACAATGAAGATAATCCTCAGATCACGGACCTAGTCCGCATCATTGCTACTAACATCTTTTAACTTAGTTTTCTCTAGGAACATATCAAAACATAGGGGAGCTATAACGCGAGCTATTGATCTACAACATAGATATGCTAATACTACCAGGACTAAGTTCATGATAAATTAAAGTTCAATTAATCAAATTACTAAACAACTCCCACTTAGATAGACATCCCTCTAGTCATCTAAATGATCACGTGATCCAAATCAACTAAACCATGTCCGATCATCATGTGAGATGGAGTAGTTTTAAATGGTGAACATCTTATGTTGATCATATCTACTATATGATTCACGCTCAACCTTTCGGTCTCCAGTGTTCCGAGGCCATATCTGCATATGCTAGGCTCGTCAAGTTTAACCCGAGTATTTTGCATGTGCAAAACTGGCTTGCACTCGATGTATGTGAACGTAGAGCCTATCACACCCGATCATCACATGGTGTCTCGGCGCGACGAACTTTCGCAATGGTGCATACTCAAGGAGAACATTTGTACCTTGAAATTTTGTAAGGGATCATCTTATAATGCTACCGTCGTACTAAGCAAAATAAGAAGCATAACAAGATAAACATCACATGCAATCAAAATATGTGAAATGATATGGCCATCATCATCTTGTGCTTTTGATCTCCATCTCCAAAGCACCGTCATGATCACCTTCCTCACCGGCGCGACACCTTGATCTCCATCGTACCATCGTTGTCGTCTCGCCAACTATTGCTTCCACGACTATCGCTACTGCTTAGTGATAAAGTAAAGCAATTACATGGTGACTTTATTTCATACAATAAAGAGACAACCATATGGCTCCTGCCAGTTGCCGATAACTTTACAAAACATGATCATCTCATACAACAACGTATAACTCATCATGTCTTGACCATATCACATCACAACATGCCCTGCAAAAACAAGTTAGACGTCCTCTACTTTGTTGTTGCAAGTTTTACGTGGCTGCTACGGGCTTAGCAAGAACCGTTCTTACCTGCGCATACAAAAACCACAATGATTTTTCATCAAGTATGTGCTGTTTTAACCTTCGCAAGGGCCGGGCGTAGCCACACTTGATTCAGCTAAAGTGAGAGAGACAGACACCCGCCAGTCACCTTTAAGCAACAAGTGCTCATAATGGTGAAACCAGTCTCGCATAAGCGTACCCGTAATGTCGGTCTGGGCCGCTTCATCTCACAATACCGCTGAACCAAAGTATGACATGCTGGTAAGCAGTATGACTATTATCGCCCACAACTCATTGTGTTCTACTCGTGCATATCATCTACGCACAGACCTGGCTCATGATGCCACTATTGGGGAACGTAGTATTTCAAAAAAATCCTACGATCACGCAAGATCTATCTACTAGATGCATATCAACGAGAGGGTAGAGTGTGTCCACGTACCCTTGTGGACCGGGAGCGGAAGCATCTAGTGACGCGGTTGATGTAGTTGAAATTTCGTCGCGATCCAACCGATCAAGCACCGAACGTACGAAGCCTCCGCGTGCAGCACACGTTCAGCTTGATGACGTCCCGCGAGCTCTTGATCGAGTAGAACCTCGCGGGAGAGTTTCCTCAGCGCAACGGCATGGTGACGAAGATGATGAAGCTTTGCCTAAGCACTGCAACGGTATGGCCGGGGTGTGTTTCTGTGGAGGGGGGCACCGCACACGGTTGGGAGAGATCAAGTGATCAACTTGTGTGTCTATGGGGTGCCTCTACCCTCATATATAAAGGAGAGGAGGAGCTGGAGGGCCGGCCCTCTCTATGGCGCGCCCTAGGGGAGTCTTACTCCCACCGGGAGTAGGATTTCCCCTTTCCTAGTAGAACTAGGAGCCCTTCCAAGTAGTAGGAGTAGGAGAGAAGGAAGGGAAAACAGAAGAGAAGGAAGGAGGGGGAGCAGCCCCTCCCCTAGTCCAATTCGGACTAAGCCTTGGGGGGCGCAGCCTCCTCTCTCTCTTTCCCCTAAAGCCCAATAAGGCCCATATACTCCCCGGCGAATTCCCGTAACTCTCCGGTACTCCAAAAAATACCCGAATCACTCGGAACCTTTCCGATGTCCGAATATAGTTGTCCAATATATTGATCTTTACGTCTCGACCATTCCGAGACTCCTCTTCATGTCCCCGATCTCATCCGGGACTCCGAACTACCTTCAGTACATCAAAACACATAAACTCATAATACCGATCGTCATCTCCGGTCAATAACCAATAGCGGAACCTGGATGCTCATATTGGCTGCTACATATTCTACGAAGATCTTTATCGGTCAAACCGCATAACAACATACGTTGTTCCCTTTGTCATTGGTATGTTACTTGCCCGAGATTCGATCATCGGTATCACCATACCTAGTTAATCTCGTTACCGGCAAGTCTCTTTACTCGTTCCGTAATACATCATCTCGTGACTAACTCATTAGTCATTTGCTTGCAAGGCTTATTATGATGTGTATTATCGAGAGGGCCCAGAGATACCTCTCCGACACTCGGAGTGACAAATCCTATTCTTGATCTATGCCAACACCACGAACACCTTCGGAGACACCTGTATAGCATCTTTATAATCACCCAGTTACGTTGTGACGTTTGATAGCACACAAGGTGTTCCTCCGGTATTCGGTAGTTGCATAATCTCATAGTCATAGGAACATGTATAAGTCATGAAGAAATTAATAGCAGTAAAACTAAACCATCATAGTGCTAAGCTAACGGATGGGTCTAGTCCATCACATCATTCTCCTAGTGATGTGATCCCGTTGATGAAATGACAACTCATGTCTATGGTTAGGAAACATAACCATCTTTGATCAATGAGCTAGTCTAGTAGAGGCATACTAGGGACACTCTATTTTGTCTATGTATTCACACATGTACTAAGTTTCAGGTTAATACAATTCTAGCATGAATAATAAACATTTATCATGATATAAGGAAATAAATAATAACTTTATTATTGCCTCTAGGGCATATTTCCTTCAGAGACTGCCAGCGCGAAGGCCGACGCGTCCCTCGCTGCCTCGCGAGAGGCCTGCGCCCAGGCCATGGAGGAGGCCTGGGAAGCCGACGCCCGTCGTGAGGCTACGGAGAGGCGCCTCCTGGAGCTTCAGGTCTTGAATGCCAACCTGGAGGACCGCGCTGAGGTGCGCAGGGCCGCCCTGGCTTCGATGCGGAGGATACCACTCAAGGAGGCGGAGGTCTTGAGGTGCGAGGAGGCGCTGATGCTGGAGGTCGCGGAGCGTAGCCTGGAGCTTGAGCGGCTGGAGACGAGGGATTGCCACATGACCCTGGCTGAGGACGCCGTCTCCTCGCGAGTCTAGGGTCCAGGAGGAGATCGATCGGAGGGTGGCGAATGCCCGCGCGGACCTCGCCGAGGGGTATAACTTGAATTTGGAGTTCCAACGAGCGGAGTCCGGCGGGAGGACTGCCGCCCTCGGGACGAGGCTGAGAGAGGCAGAGCTGCGCGAGAGGGCCGCCGCGGCAGCCCAGTCTTCTGCCCCGGCCGAATTGGCCTCCGCGCAGGCAGAGTTGGCCTCGCTCCGGAGGCGGGTTGATGAGGCCGCAGCCCTTGCACGACAGAGCGAGGATGAGGCCGTCCGTCGACCCGTGCTACAGTACGAGCATGGCCCCATGCTGCGGACCCTTCAAAAGAGGGTGAATCGGGCGCTGGGAGCAATCTACGAGTAGAACGCCCCTGACCCCCACGTGGAGGACTACGCTGGTCATCTTGTTTTCTTCACCGAGATCGTGACGCGCCTGGTGAACCGGGCCGTGAGGGTCCGCCGCCTCATTGAGGAGAAAAGTCAAGGCCTCCAGGGTCGTGCGTTCTCCCGCGTCTTCAGCTACCTCCAGGGCATTGATCCTGACATTGACTTCGATGCTGCCATCGCCCCTATGCCCGAAGCTATTCAAAACAACCTGGTGCACTGGGTGGATGACCACGTGGATGCCCTAGTCCAAGCCTTCACCACCGATGATTATGATGCTGTGGTCGTGGCAGATGAAGGAGGCGTGGTCGAAGACGCTGGAGATGTGTCCAGCGACAGCATTGGCGGCGCATATGGGGGTGGCTCGGACGGCGCAGCGAGTGACATGTCTGATTGAGCTCGTATTCTTCTGACCTGATCATGCACGTGTAAACTTGCAAAGGGCCCCATGGGGTATGAGAACATTTTGAAAGGGGAAGCCCCCTATGTGTGTAAATCAGTATTCTGTTTTCTTACTTTTTGTTTGGTGATTGAATCCGAACCTGAGGCGTGTATCCTCAAGCCTTTCTAGCTTAGTTGTTGCGGTGCCTTATCTAGATCTTCCCTGTCTTCGTGAGGGTTATGAGGCCGTTGGACCGCTTCCCTCCTGAGGTGGACGGCTGCCGGTCCGCGCCATAGGCTTCCTGAGCAATGCGTGACCTGGCTCTCGGGAACAGGGCCAGCGGCGTCCCGTTGGCCGCGGCAGGATGCCTACGCAGCATAATTGCGGCGCGTAGGCTATTGCCCCGAGTGGGTCCAGCTGTGGTTGTAGCGTCATGCTAAGTGGGATTGGCCTTCCAGCCCCCGGGCCTGAGGGCCCGGGGTAAGATTTTCGAGACAGCCAGAAGCGGCAAAATCCAGCAGAAATCAAAGAAAACTTCCCCCCCATTTTAGCAATAAGCGAGACTTCAAATTCAACTCGAAAGACACGGTGAATCCAATTACAAAAAGGAAGGTGAGGAAAGCAAATAGCTGCGTCCGGCTCCTATCTAGTCTTCGGTCTTCTCACCAGCGCGGAGGTAAGTGCTACCACTAGGACGTGGGAGGGAGCCCCCGAGGCCCGAGGGCGGCTCTCCGGAGACTCCGGGGCGTGTACAGCCCCACTCATTATTACGTGAGAGTGTCACGGGCGGAGATCTTCACAGGCCTGAGCCTTACTTCATATCGCCAGACGAGGGCCCCGCCTTGCGCCACCCTCGACCTCCGTTGGGGCGACCGGAAACCAGGACAGGACCAAGGAGGCAGAAAGGCGATGCCAGCGGCGCCGTCAGCAACCACGGGCCCTCTGCCAGGGGGAAGCTTGGTGAGGCTCGCCCCGACAGAGGACCTACTTTCACATACTTCCCTGCTCCTCGCGCCGCTGGGGAGGCCGCGGCTCTAGGCCTTCTACGCGTAGCCCCCATCGTTCCGCTCCGGTTGAGGGCGGAGCGGTCGCTCTCGGGTCGTCGAGCATCGCCGTGGTCTGGTTCACCTACAGTCCATTGTTAGAGTACGCCTGCTGCTGTGATACATGCGGTGCTCTGTCGTCGTCCTGAAGGGGTCCACGGCATCCACGAGTGACCCACGGTAATGTTCTTCCTCGTGAGCCTCGCCGTTCCATCCCGGCCCGTGGAAAGCATTGGGGCCCTCCCCGAACACGTACGCCAGGTCCACCATGCGGGGCACGTAGGCTTCATCGGTAGCCCCACAAAGGACGGAGCCTCCGTGCCCCACGCCTTGAGCTCCCGGTTGCAACATCTTGTTTTGGCGCCCGCTGGGTTGAACCCCGGCGTACCCTCTTGAAGGGCCGTCGGCGTCTGTTCTTGCTGGTGACGAGGTTGCTGCAGTCGTAAGGAGGGCACCAACGTGCCTGCTGGTGTCACCGGGCCTTCCAGTCTTTCCAGAGGGTGGCAACGCTGGTCGGGGCCTCACCAGTGCCCCACCTGCAACCTGGGGTGGGGGTGAGGAGCAGAACGGTGGTGCGCCTCCACAAGCGCAGCCCAGTAGTTCAGTGACGCATTCCAGCAGCATGTCGTGGCCGCTCTCGGCCAGCCTGCATCCTAAAAGTTCCCGCGCCACGATGAGCGCAACCCTCGTGTTCGCGTGCTCCCTTCGGGAGTAAGGTGCTGTCGCCGCAGCATGGTTTGCAGAGCGCGCCGCGGAGCGCACGCGTCGGGATGCCAAGGCGGTGGCCGCCTACCCGCGTCGCCCACGGCTGGTGGCGTCGGGCGGTGCTGGGACAGCCTGGAGCACAGGGTTGAGGTCTCCGTGGTCGGGCGGTGCTGCCCGCGTAGGCTAGGTCGTCCAGCGGTTGGCATGAGCCCCATGGTCGTCGGCCATCAGGATCGTGATGTGATGATGGTGCGGACGACGGAAGAATAGATCCGGCACACCCCTACCTGGCGCGCCAAATGTCGGATGTGGGGTTCCGGCAAAACCCTTAAGGTTGGAACATTGGGTGCGCACGAAGATCTTTCCTTCCGCCCTAGCTCGTCTACTCAACAGCCCTAGGCCTAGCTCGTCAGATCTGATGAACAAGAGACACAAGATTTATACTGGTTCGGGCCACCATTGTGGTGTAACACCCTAATCCAGTGTGGTGTGGTGGATTGCCCTGTAGGCTGAGGAAGAACTAGTACATGGATGAACTGCCTCCTGAGGAGAGGTGTTCTTGAGCTCGGGTGAGCTTGTGGTGTGCGGCCTTCTATCTGATCAACTCGAGATGAGGTCCTCCCAATGGTGGTGGCTAGTCCTATTTATAGTGGCCAGGGTTCTCTTCCCAAATATTGAGCTGGAAGGAATCCCAGAAAGGCCAAATTCGAAGGGGGCCAGCTAGTACAAGCTATCTTGACAAAAGGTGGTCTTCACCTGCCAAAGGCTCTGGTGGTGACACCGTCATGGCCTCCGCGATGACCTCCGTCCTGCCGTCCTGCTGGTCTTGGTCTCGTTGCACCGATATGGAAACCTTTGCCTGACGCCTCGGGACTCCGCGCCTGCACCTGCACCTTTAGCACCAAAGGGGAAACTGGCACTCTGCGCCCCTTGGCACCCGCCTGGCATGGGTCGTCACTGATCACGTCACGAGGACCTCACGAGGTGCCCCTTGCCTCGATATCTCCGATCCTCACGAGCCGACCTAGCGAGGCCGCCCCAGGGGATGCCTTATGTCGTCCGCCTCGCGAGGCTTGGCCCCTCGCGTGGATCTTGAGTGGTTGCTGAAGATGCTGGGCCGTACCAAGCCGCCTTGTGAGCCACGCTCTGGGCCGCGGGTAGGCAAGTCTGGGTACCTCCGTTCCCAGAACGCCAATAGTATTCCCATGAATCTATAATGTACTAATTTAATTCATTCATGTGTGCAGTATGTCTCTGGGGAAGATGTGGATGTGGACCGCGGCAACTTCACCTCCTTCAAAGAGAAGGAGGTGGAGAAGATCAGGGTCAAGGGCGTGGGTTACTACTACAAGAGCAGGACCAAAACTTGGCGCTGCCCCTACTGCACCACCAAGACAAAACAAAAGTCCGGCCGCTTCGCTGACCTTCTAGCTCATGCAGAAGATGTGGCCATCCACGGCGAGGACTACAAGATAATGAGGTAGTATGCTGCCCTAGCCAAAGTCATGTCTCTCCTTCCCTGATGTGTTTTAAGTACTTTATGTTGTTTGCTGTACTATGTTGGTGAACTATGTTTGTGGGGCCCCATGTTTGTGGGTTAACTTTTGGTGGTTTGATGAATTTTATATGCATGTGGCTATCTATGTTGGGTATTTTTGTATTTTTAAATTTATCTGCTATGATTTGTTTCAGTGTTTTGCTGCAATGATCACACATATGATGCAAATATGCTGCAATCCATCATTTTATCAAGGGTTCCCTATTATCAAATATTCCAATAACATAGCAAAAAACAACATTTTAATGAAGATGTATTATCAACTATCTATATTTGTGTAGGAGATCATGTGTGCAAAATTTGAGGTGATTTAGAGGAGTTCAAAGAAATTTGAATTTGATAAATGTGCTCCAAATAAGCTCCGAGGCTAGGGTAAACAACCCATTTGTAATCAAGTTGTTTGGACCTACTCTAAATGAGCCAAATGTTTTTTATTAACACCTATTCAATCTATATAGTGTAGATTCGAAGTCTCACTATTTTTTAATTAATCTTCATATTTTTTACATTTTCTTTTGCAAAAAATGCTTTAATATAAAAACTATTAAAAACACGTTTAAAATATGAAATTGGAAAACTAACTTCAAATCCTTTTTATTCACTTTAAAACAAAGGTTTAGTGATTTTATTGATTTAAAAAAAATCAAAAATAGAAGGTAACACTACCTCCTCTCCTTGAACTCTATGAAATCATGTAGGTGAAGGTTTTCTCATGAAAATGACCATAGACCAAGTTTATGATTTTTGGTTGGTAACATGTCACATAAGACAACATTATGCGCAGGTTTTATATTTTTTTGATTTTTTTAAATTAATGGTGCTCATTTGACCTCGATCGTGCTAGCTAGGTTTTTTTTTCATGAAAATGACCATAGACCAAGTTTAGTATTTTTCCTCATTAGTGTGTCTTATAAAACGACGAACGACGAAGGTTTCATGTTTTTTCGATTTTTTTAATTAGTTATGCTCAGTCAAAGCCTTCAAAACCCCGTTGACCAGCTCAAAACCCCGCGGGATTTCGCCTAACCCTAACTCCGAACGTCAGTCGTCCGATCATACCCTCACGCCAAGCGACATCCCTCAGATATGGCCTTCTAGAAGGAACTAGGTGGGCTGGCTGTGTGCAGGCTCCGCGCCGTTGGATCACAAGGACGGCTCCGCGTCGTTGGATCGTGGGGCGATCCGTGAGAGGCAATCCTATTCGTTGTGATCGGCTCCTCGCCCACCGCTGACTCAGTTAAAAAAATGTTGTTATTGGGCCCAAAAGGAAACCAAGCTCTGGTTGGGCCGTCGATTTGCGTCGGTTTTTTTAGCATCGTTTGCTTCGTTTTTTGTGAATGTGCTGGCTCTGTATTTTTGCATCGTTTGCTCTGCTTTTTGTGAACGTGCTGGCTCTGTATTTTTGCATCATTTGAAATCAATTGACATTGCGTAGAAAATGACAAATTAATTTTATCATGCAAAATGGCCACAAACTATTCAAAATTTGTCTCTTTTCTATAATATATATGACCACGGATTCCCACACGTGCAATTAGCTTCTTTTACTTCTTCTTTTTCAAACCATCGTTTCCCACGCATGTACACTCCCAATGTTGCGGTGGGTTTGAAAATGGGTTACTTCACATTTGACCCCGTTATTGCCATGGCCAAATAACATGTAGCACTACGGCTTTTTAAGCCACCCTCTGCCATGGCCAAATAACATGTAGCACTACGGTTATTTAGACACTCCTTCTACCTCCTCGGCAGGGTGTTTTGGTGTGGCTGCGAGTTCATCGCTTTCACCACCCACAACATGTTCATAGAGTACACCAACATCTTCCCCACCGCGTCCCGCATGCACACTCTTCCGTACCCCATCGACATCACCCCGGAGGAGAAGTTAAGGGCGCTCGGAGAAGGAGCGAGGTGGAGAAGGCGGCGTCTAGGGTTCTAAACCCTCTATCTATTTTTTTAGTCTATGTTATGTTAAGTTGTAATCCCATTGAACTATGTGAGAGATGCTATGGGCTTGTTGGCCCTTTTATCAAGTTCTATTATTAAGTTTTCTATCTAAAAAGTGCATGCAGTCACAACATATTTGTTCAATTGTCATAGCAAAACGGGTTCTAAATCAAGGAGATAAGTGTGCGAGAAGAGAGGAACCAGCGGGAGCGACCGCCGCTGCATTCGTAGCGGTTGGCATGCACGAATGAGGCTCGGTCAGTGCATCGGGGCAACACGCATCAGCGCATGCAGGGTGGTCGGTGCATGCAGGCTCGGTCAGTGCATCGGGGCAACACGCATCAGCGCATGCAGGGTGGTCGGTGCATGCAGGCTCGGTCAGCGCATCGACGCATGTAGGCAGGCTTGTTGGGTGCATGCATAGCAGGCTTCTGTCGTGGCGGCGTGCGCAAGCGTTTAATGCAAGGGACGGCCCAACGAAACCACGACCCAACGGTCGAACAGCTACACCCCCAACGCGGCCCTACTACTTCTCGAGCTTGCATTGTATTCCCTCAAAGAGGAAAGGGTGATGCAGCACAGTGGCATAAGTATTTCCCTCAGTTTTTGAGAACCAAGGTATCAATCCAGTAGGAGATCACGCGAGAGTCCCTCGCACCTACACAAACAAATAAGAACTTCGCAGCCAACGCGATAAGGGGCTGTCAATCCCTTTACGGTTACTTACGAAAGTGAGATCTGATAGATAGGATAGTATGATATTTTTGGTATTTTTGGATATAAGAACAGAAAGTAAATAAAGCAAAGTAAAGTAGATTGTAGATTAATAAGTTGAGAATAGACCCGGGGGCCATAGGTTTCACTTGTGGCTTCTCTCATGATAGCAGAATTCTATGGTGGGTGAACAAATTAATGTCGAGCAATTGATAGAGAAGTGAATAATTATGAGAATATCTAGGCATGATCATTATATATAGGAACCACGTTTGTGACAAGTAGACCAAAACGATTCTGCATCTACTACTATTACTCCACACATCGACCGCTATCCAACATGCATCTAGAGTATTAAGTTCATAAGAACATAGTAATGCTTTAAGCAAGATGACATGATGGTAGAGGGATAAACTCAAGCAATATGATATAAACCCCATCTTTTTATCCTCGATGGCAACAATACAATACGTGCCTTGCTGCCCCTGCTGTCACTGGGAAAGGACACTGTAAGATTGGACCCAAAGCCAAGCACTTCTCCCATTGCAAGAACTATAGATCTAGTCGGCCAAACCTAACCAATAATTCGAAGAGACTTGCAAGGATATTATGATCACACATAAAAAGTTCAGAGAAGAACCAAATATTTCTCATAGATAATCTTGATCATAAACCCACAATTCATCGGATCTCGATAAACACACCGCAAAAAGATTACATCAAATAGATCTCCTCGAAGACCGAGGAGAACTTGGTATTGAGATCCAAAAAGAGAGAAGAAGCCATCTAGCTAATAACTATGGACCCGAAGGTCTGTGGTAAACTACTCACAACTCATGGTGAGGCAATGGTGTTGATGTAGAAGCACTCCGTGGAAGATCCCCCCTCCGGCGGAGCTCCGGAACAGGCCCCAAGAAGGGATCTCACGGGAACAGAAGGTTGCGGTGGTCGAATTAGGGTTTTCTCTGTTGCCTCGATGTTTTCAGGGTACATGGGTATATATGTGACGCCCCGAGACCGATGCGCCAGGTGTCAGCCAGTTATTCGTCATCGTTGCCATGTCATTTGCTTGCATGTTGCACTTTGCCATGTCATCATGTGCATTTCATTGGCATGTTTTAAAAACTTGCATTCGTTCGGGTTCCCCTATCCTCTCCGTTGCCCGTTCTGAGCCCAGACACACTCGCACGCGCCCGCGGCACCTCCGGATATTTTATTTTATGAGTGGCCAAAAAACGTTCTCAGAATGTGGTGAAACTTGGTGTGTGGTCTTATTATAGTGTAGACAAGCCGCCTGTCAAATTTCGTCGCATTCGGAGTTCGTTTGATACCCAACCGATAAACATATAGCGACACTATAGTCGAATAATCGTCAGATGTTTCGGTGTTCCAAAACTGCCGCCGAGCCTCTCTATCTCTCTCTCTCTCTCTCACTCTCACTCTCTCTCTCTCTCTCTCTCTCTCTCTCTCTCTCTCTCTCTCTCTTTCTTCTCTCGTCTCAGCCCGATGCCTTCTACACAACCCACTTTTACCCCTCGCCTGCACGTCCGAAACTGTCCCGAACCCGACCCGGGCTGTCGTACCCGATGGGTTCGAATCATCCCCAAACATCCCTAAAACATCTCCGTTTTCTTATTTAGCCTCCCTAGCATATTTTTTTCGACCGTTCAATTTTAATCGAATGGTCCGTTTAGCCCCTAACCAAAAATCCTCATTTATATATTCAGATGAAAACCTAGCTAGCCTATCTAATCCATCCATTCCATAGACTCCGCCGCCAGCTGACCAACTCCCTTCTTCCTTGGGATCCTCCCAGATCCTCTTCCCTAATCCACGAACCGAAGCCGCCACCTTCCTCCTCGTTTTCCAGATCGGGCCAACCACAACCTACCAATCCCTCGATCCACTGCCTCCCTCGATCCACCCATCCAACCAGGAGCCCGAGCTCCTCCTTCCCGAGCCGCAGCCAGCCGAGTGCCCACCTCCAGATCGGGAAAGAGGCTCGATCACGAGCTTCTCGAGCGCCGGTGACTTTCTCCTCCTCGCATGCTTCCCGATGCCGCCCTCGACCCGCCGGACCAGGCCCGTGCCTCGCGCCCCGTTCTCTTCTCCTTCTCCTTCCTCACCTCACCTCTCCTCTGTCTCCCGCATGGAGAGCCACCGCCGCGGACTGCCTCGTCCACGCCTGCCCCTCTGATGCCTGGATATGGCACCCCACACGCCGGATGTGTCCATTCCGTCGTCCTCAGCTCGACGGAGCCCAAGGCCCCACGCCAAGCCCCATCATGGCCGCCGCCGTTAGTCGCCATGTTGTCGGAACCGACCAGCTCTGGCCTGCCTCGCCGAACCTCACGCCAAGCTGCCGCGAACCTCTCCAACCCCCTGCCGCGCCTGGATCCGGAAGGGGTCGCGCCTCCACTGCCATCCGACGCCGCCAAATCCTACTGCGACCGCTGCTCTGCCCTCGTCAACCTGTAAACGAGGATGCCGCCCACATGCGTTGACCGCGCTAGGACGAGCGCCAGCGCCGGGCCTCCTCTGCCCAAAGTGCCACCAGATCCAGCGCTGAGGCCCAGCCGGCCTTCTTCCCCTTGGCCCAGGGTGAGCAGCCCCGGCCTTTTCCTCTGTTGGGCCTCCTGTTCCAGTTTCGGCCCGACCATTTTTTTTAGATCTGCGTTTTTAGCTTTTTTCCAGGAAAAACTGTTTTATAGATTAGACCCTCTAGATCATGCTTTTAATAACTAAATAACCATGCATCATATGTAAAAACTTTATATATGAAAAATGCTTAGAATTTTGTGTAGATTAATAATATGCCTCTTTCATCCCTATTTAAAATGTTTAAACTGTTGCTTGCTTTAATTTGTGTAAATAACATGTTAAAATGGTTTAATTCATAACTAAATAACCGTAGCTCCAAATTAAATAAACTTTATATGTAAATGGGGTGGAAAAATTTGTAGAATAACATGGTGCACTTTGTTTTGCTGTTTCACAACATTGAAATGTGGTAATAGGCAGAACAGTACCAAATTCAAAATATGAAAATGGGGTTTTTCCGGAATTGTTGTTTGTTGTTTCCGGCCCCATTTAAATTGCCTAGATAGGTAGTTTACTTTTGCTTCACCTCTTGCCATGTTAAAAAGATTTCATCTTGTCTTGTAAATAAACGAGAGTCAACTAAATAAATAATATGTGGTGTTTCGTCAATATGCAACTCGTTGCATATTGAGCTCCACTTAACTTGTAGTTTTGTTTGTGCACTTTGCCATGCCATGCATATTTAAACCGGACATGCATCATACTTGGTTGTGCATCATATGCCATGGTTATGATATGTGTGTTTATCATGTTGTTTGCTTCTTTGCGGTATGCTTCTCTCGTTAGCTTCGGGTTCATTCCGGAGTTGTGAGGATTGTTCGACTACTTCATGGACCCGTTCTTCTTCCTTGCGGAATCCCAGGCAAGATGACCATCCCCTTGGATACCTTTACTATCATTGCCATGCTAGAAGTCTCGATGCTATCGTTATATGTCGTGCTACCTATCTTTTGTTGTCAGCCTCTCCTTGTTGCCATGAAACCTCTAACCTTTGACACCTTCCCAGCAAACCGTTGTTTGGCTATGTTACCCGCTTCCTCAGCCCCTCTTATAGCGTTGCTAGTTGCAGGTGAAGACGAAGATTGATCCCTGTCGGATCTTGTTGTTGGAATATCACAATATATCTTATATATCTTAACACACCTATATACTTGGCAATGGGTGGAAGGCTTGGCCTTTTGCTCGGTGTTTTGTTCCACTCATGCCACCTTAGGAGCCGATAAACCGGCGTTATGTTCCTTGATTTTGTGTTCCTTACACGGTTGGGTATATGGGGACCCCTTGACAGTTCGTCTTTGAATAAAACTCCTCCAGCAAGGCCCAACATTGGTTTTAATTTGCCTCATAATAACAACTTAATTAATTAATTTGCATAGGGGGTCATGTCCCTGAGGATTCTTCTACATAACAGGAGGGCAGTGCTGATGGTGTGGGTCCCAAACTAGAGCCACTTGCGGTGCCACCCGGTTATCTGGGGTCTTCGGTTGCTGTACGTAGTGTTGGGGAACATAGTAATTTCAAAATTTTCCTACGATCACGCAAGATCTATCTACCAGATGCATAGCAACGAGAGGGGAGAGTGTGTCTACGTACCCTCGTAGACCGGAAGCGGGAGCGTCTAGTGACGCGGTTGATGTAGTCGAACTTCTTCGCGATCCAACCGATCAAGTACCGAACGTACGGCACCTCCGCGTTCAGCACACGTTCATCTTGATGACGTCCCACGAGCTCTTGATCCAGTTGAGCTTCACGGGAGAGTTTTGTCAGCACGACGGCGTGGTGTCGGATATGATGAAGTTACCGTCGCAAGGCTTCGCCTAAGCGCTGCATCGATATGACCGAGGTGTGTTACTGTGGAGGGGGGCACCGCACACGGTTGGGAGAGATCAACTGATCAACTTGTGTGTCTATGGGGTGCCTCTACCCCCGTATATAAAGGAGTGGAGGAGAGGGAGGGCCGGCCCTCTCTATGGCACGCCCTAGGGGAGTCTTACTCCCACCCGGAGTAGGATTCCCCTTTTCCTAGTAGAACTAGGAGCCCTTCCAAGTAGTAGGAGTAGGGGAGAAGGAAAGGGAAAGAGAAGAGAAGGAAGGAGGGGCGCATCCCCTCTCCGTAGTCCAATTCGGACTAAGCCATGGGAGGGGCACAGCCTCCTCTCCTTTCCCCTAAAGCCCAATAAGGCCCATATACTCCCCGGCGAATTCCCGTAACTCTCCGGTACTCCGAAAAATAGCCGAATCACTCGGAACCTTTCCGATGTCCGAATATAGTCGTCCAATATATCGATCTTTACGTCTCGACCATTTCGAGACTCCTTGTCATGTCCACGATCTCATCTGGGACTCCGAACTACCTTCGGTACATCAAAAGACATAAACTCATAATACCGATCGTCATCAAACATTAAGCGTGCGGACCCTACGGGGTCGAGAACTATGTAGACATGACCGAGACTCATCTCCGGTCAATAACCAATAGCGGAACCTGGATGCTCATATTGGCTCCTATATAT
The DNA here is from genome assembly GCA_902687465.1 of Secale cereale. NCBI lineage: Eukaryota > Viridiplantae > Streptophyta > Magnoliopsida > Poales > Poaceae > Secale > Secale cereale. The sequence goes on from LR738710.1 coordinate 590,183,994, forward strand.
TCTACGAAGATCTTTATCGGTCAAACCGCATAACAACATACGTTGTTCCTTTTGTCATCGGTATGTTACTTGTCCGAGATTCGATCGTCGGTATCACCATACCTAGTTAATCTCGTTACCGGCAAGTCTCTTTACTCGTTCCATAATACATCATCTCATGACTAAATCATTAGTCATTTGCTTGCGAGGCTTATTATGATGTGTATTACCGAGAGGGCCCAGAGATACCTCTCCGACACTCGGAGTGACAAATCCTATTCTTGATCTATGCCAACACAACGAACACCTTCAGAGACACCTGTAGATCATCTTTATAATCACACAGTTACATTGTGACGTTTGATAGCACACAAGGTGTTCCTCCGGTATTCGGGAGTTGCATAATCTCATAGTCATAGGAACATGTATAAGTCATGAAGAAAGCAATAGCAGTAAAACTAAACGATCATAGTGCTAAGCTAACGGATGGGTCTCGTCCATCACATCATTCTCCTAATGATGTGACCCCATTGATCAAATGACAACTCATGGCTATGGCTAGGAAACATAACCATCTTTGATCAATGAGCTAGTCTAGTAGAGGCATACTAGGGACACTCTGTTTTGTCTATGTATTCACACATGTGCTAATTTTCCGGCTAATACAATTCTAGCATGAATAATAAACATTTATCATGATATAAGAAAATAAATAATAACTTTATTATTGCCTCTAGGGCATATTTCCTTCAGTCTCCCACTTGCACTAGAGTCAATAATCTAGTTCACATCTCCATGTGATTTAATACCGATAGTTCAAATCGTTATGTGAATAACACCCATAGTTCACATCGCCATGTGACCAATACCCAAAGGGTTTACTAGAGTCAATAATCTAGTTCACATCGCTATGTGATTAACACCCAGGAGTAGTAAGGTGTGATCATGTTTTCCTTGTGAGAGAAGTTTAGTCAACGGGTCTGACACATTCAGATATGTATGTATTTTGCAAATTTCTATGTCTACAATGCTTTGCATGGAGCTACTCTAGCTAATTGCTCCCACTTCCAATATGCATCCAGATTGATACTTAGAGTCATCTGGATTAGTGTAAAGCTTGCATCGGTGTAACTCTTTACGACGAACTCTTTATCACCTCCATAATCGAGAAAACATTACCTTAGTTATCTAGTAACTAAGGATAATTTTGACCGCTGTCCAGTGATATACTCCTGGATCACTTTTGTACCTCTTTGCCAAAATCATGGTAAGGTACACAACAGGTTTGGCACACAGCATGGCATACTTTATAGAACCTATGGCTGAGGCATAGGGAATGACTTTCATTCTTTCTCTATATTCTGCCGAGGTCGGGCTTTGAGTCTTACTCAACTTCATACCTTACAACTCACGCAAGAACTCCTTCTCTGAGTGATCCATTTTGAACTACTTCAAATACTTGTCAAGGTATGTACTCATTGAAAAAACTTATCAAGCGTCTTGATCTATCTATAGATCGTGATGCTCAATATGTAAGCAGCTTCACGGAGGTCTTTCTTTGAAAAACTCCTTTCAAACACTGCTTCGTGCTTTCCAGAAAATTCTACATCATTTCTGATCGACAATATGTCATTCACATATACTTATTAGAAAGGTTGTAGTGCTCCCACTCACTTTCTTGTAAATACAGGCTTCACCGCAAGTCTGTATAAAACTATATGCTTTGATCAACTTATCAAATCGTATATTCCAACTCCGAGATGCTTGCACCAGTCCATAGATGGATCACTGGAGCTTGCACAATTTGCTAGCACCTTTAGGATTGACAAAACCTTCTGGTTGCATCATATACAACTCTTCTTTAATAAATCCATTAAAGAACGTAGTTTCGTTATCCATTTGCCAAATTTCATAAAATCTGGCAATTGCTAACATGATTTGGACAGACTTAAGCATCGCTACGTGTGAGAAAATCTCATCGTAGTCAACACCTTGAACTTGTCGAAAACCTTTCGCAACAATTCGAGCTTTGCAGACAGTAACATTACCGTCGGCGTCAGTCTTCCTCTTAAAGATCCATTTACTTTCAATGGCTTGCCGATCATCGGGCAAGTCAACCAAAGTCCACACTTTGTTCTCATACATGGATCCCATCTCAGATTTCATGGCCTCAAGCCATTTTGCGGAATTTGGGCTCATCATCGCTTCCTCATAGTTCGTAGGTTCATCATGGTCTAGTAACATGACTTCCAGAATAGGGTTACCATACCACTCTGGTGCGGAACGTACTCTGGTTGACCTACGAGGTTCAACAGTAACTTGATCTGAAGTTTCATGATCATCATCATTAGCTTCCTCACTAATTGGTGTAGGAATCACTAGAACTAGTTTCTGTGATGTACTACTATCCAATTCGGGAGAAGGTACAATTACCTCATCAAGTTCCACTTTCCTCCCACTCACTTCTTTCGAGAGAAACTCCTTCTCTAGAAAGGATCCATTCTTAGCAACGAATATCTTGCCTTCGTATCTGTGATAGAAGGTGTACCCAACAGTTTCCTTTGGGTATCCTATGAAGACACATTTCTCCGACTTGGGTTCGAGCTTATCAGGTCGATGCTTTTTCACGTAAGCATCGCAGCCCCAAACTTTAAGAAACGACTACTTTGGTTTCTTGCCAAACCACAGTTCATAAGGCGTCTTCTCAACGGATTTAGATGGTGCCCTATTTAACATGAATGCAGCTGTCTTTAATGCATAACCCAAAACTATAGTGGTAAATCGGTAAGAGACATCATAGATCGCATCATATCTAATAAAGTACAGTTATGACGTTTGGAAACACCATTACGTTGTGGTGTTCTGGGTGGAGTGAGTTGTGAAACTATTCCACATTGTTTCAAATGAAGACCAAACTCGTAACTCAAATATTCACCTCCACGATCAGATTGTAGAAACTTTATTTTCTTGTTACGATGATTCTCTACTTCACTCTGAAATTCTTTGAACTTTTCAAATGTTTCAGACTTGTGCAATATCAACTAGATATACCCATATCTGCTCAAATCATCAGTGAAGGTCATAAAATAATGATACTCGCCACGAGCTTCAACACTCATCGGTTCACATTCATCAGTATGTATGATTTCGAACAAATCTGTTGCTCGCTCCATTGTTCCAGAGAACGGAGTTTTAGTCATCTTGGCCATGAGGCATGGTTCGCAAGCACCAAGTGATTCATAATCAAGTGATTCCAAAAGTCCATCACTATGGAGTTTCTTCATGCGCTTTACACCATTATGACCTAAATGGCAGTGCCAGAAATAAGTTGCACTATCATTATTAACCTTGCATCTTTTGGCTTCAATATTATGAATATGTGTATCACTACGATCGAGATCTAACAAACTATTTTCATTGGGTGTATGACCATCGAAGGTCTTATTCATGTAAACAGAATAACAATTATTCTATGACTTTAAATGAATAACCGTATTGCAACAAATATGATCAAAACATATTCATGCTCAACGCAAATGCCAAATAACATTTATTTAGGTTCTACACTAATCCCGAAAGTATAGGGAGTGTGCGATGATGATCATATCAATCTTGGAACCACTTCCAACACACATCGTCACTTCACCTTGAACTAGTCTCTGTTCATTCTGCAACTCTTGTTTCGAGTTACTAATTTTAGCAACTGAACTGGTATAAAATACCCAGGGGTTGCTATGAACATTAGCAAAGTACACATCAATAATCTGTATATCAAATATACCTTTGTTCACTTTGCCATCCTTCTTATCCACCAGGTATCTAGGGCAGTTCCACTTCCAGTGACCATTTCCTTTGTAGTAGAAGTACTTCATTTCAGGCTTGAGTTTAGCTTTGGGTTTCTTCACGGCAGTGACAACTTGCTTGTCATTCTTCTTGAAGTTCCCCTTCTATCCCTTTGCCCTTTACTTGAAACAAGTGGTTTTGTTAACCATCAACACTTGATGCTCTTTCTTGATTTCTACCTTCGCCGATTTCAGTATCGCGAACAGCTCGGGAATTACTTTTGTCATCCCTTGCATATTATAGTTCATCACGAAGTTCTACTAACTTGGTGATAGTGTCTAGAGAACTTTGTCAATTACTATCTTATCTGGAAGATTAACTCCCACCTGATTCAGGCAATTGTAGTACCCAGACAATCTGAGCACATGCTCACTGGTTGAGCTATTCTTCTCCATCTTGTAGGCAATGTACTGTTAGAGGTCTTATACCTCTCGACACGGGCATGCGTATGAAATACTAATTTCAACTCTTGGAACATCTCATATGCTCCGTCGCGTTCAAAACGTTTTTGAAGTCCCGGTTAGAAGCCGTAAAGCATGGCGCACTAAACTATCAAGTAGTCATCATACCGAGCTTGTCAAACGTTCATAACGTCTGCATCTGCTCCTGCAATAGGTTCGTCACCTAGCGGTGCATCAAGGACATAATACTTCTGTGCAGCAATGAGGATAATCCTCAGATCACGGACCTAGTCCGCATCATTGCTACTAACATCTTTCAACTTATATTTCTCTAGGAACATATAAAATAAACGGGGAGCTATATCGCGAGCTATTGATCTACAACACAGATATGCTAATACTACCAGGACTAAGTTCATGATAAATTAAAGTTCAATTAATCATATTACTTGAAGAACTCCCACTTAGATAGACATCCCTCTGGTCATCTAAATGATCACGTGATCCAAATCAACCAAACCATGTTCGATCATCATGTGAGATGCAGTAGTTTTCAATGGTGAACATCTTATGTTGATCATATCTACTATATGATTCACGCTCGACCTTTTGGTCTCCAGTGTTCCGAGGCCATATCTGCATATGCTAGGCTTGTCAAGTTTAACCCGAGTATTCTGCATGTGCAAAACTGGCTTGCACTCGTTGTATGTGAACGTAGAGCCTATCACACCCGATCATCACGTGGTGTCTTAGCACGAAGAACTTTCGCAACAGTGCATAATCAGGGAGAACACTTGTACCTTGAAATTTTGTAAGGGATCATCTTATAATGCTACCGTCGTATTAAGCAAAATAAGAAGCATAATAAGATAAACATCACATGCAATCAAAATATGTGACATGATATGGCCATCATCATGTTGTGCTTTTGATCTCCATCTCCAAAGCACCATCATGATCACCTTCGTCACCGACGCAACACCTTGATCTCCATCGTAGCATCGTTGTCGTCTTGCCAACTATTGCTTCCACGACTATCGCTGCCGCTTAGTGATAAAGTAAAGAAATTACACGGCGATTGCATTTCATACAATAAAGCGACAACCATATGGCTCCTGCCAGTTACCGACAACTTTACAAAACATGATCATCTCGTACAAAACCGTATAACTCATTATGTCTTGACCATATCACATCACAACATGCCCTGCAAAAACAAGTTAGACGTCCTCTACTTTGTTGTTGCAAGTTTTACGTGTCTGCTACGGGCTTAGCAAGAACCGCTCTTACATACGCATACAAAACCACAACGATGTTTCGTCATGTATGTGATGTTTTAACCTTCACAAGGGCCGGGCATAGCCACACTCGATTTAGCTAAAGTGAGAGAGACAGCCACCTGCTAGTCACCTTTAAGCAACGAGTGCTCATAACGGTGAAACCAGTCTCGCGTAAGCGTACGCGTAATGTCGGTCCGGGCTGCTTCATCTCACAATACCGCTGAACCAAATTATGACATGCTGGTAACCAGTATGACTATTATCGCCCACAACTCACTTGTGTTATACTCGTGCATATCATCTACGCATAGACCTGGCTCATGATGCCACTGTTGGGTAACGTAGTAATTTCAAAATTTTCCTACGATCACGCAAGATCTATCTACCAGATGCATAGCAACGAGAGGGGAGAGTGTGTCTACGTACCCTCGTAGACCGGAAGCGGAAGCGTCTAGTGACGCGGTTGATGTAGTCGAACTTCTTCGTGATCCAACCGATCAAGTACCGAACGTACGGCACCTCCGCGTTTAGCACACGTTCAGCTTCATGACGTCCCACGAGCTCTTGATCCAATTGAGCTTCACGGGAGAGTTTTGTCAGCACGACGACGTGGTGACGGATATGATGAAGTTACCATCGCAGGGCTTCGCCTAAGCGCTGCAACGATATGACCGAGGTGTGTTACTGTGGAGGGGGGCACCACACATGGTTGGGAGAGATCAACTGATCAACTTGTGTGTCTATGGGGTGCCTCTACCCCCGTATATAAAGGAGTGGAGGAGACGGAGGGCCGGCCCTCTCTATGGCGCGCCCTAGGGGAGTCCTACTCCCACCGGGAGTAGGATTCCCCTTTTCCTAGTAGAACTAGGAGCCCTTCCAAGTAGTAGGAGTAGGAGAGAAGGAAAGGGAAAGAGAAGAGAAGGAAGGAGGGGGCGCAGCCCCTCTGCCTAGTCCAATTCGGACTAAGCCATGGGAAGGGCGCAGCCTCCTCTCTCCCTTTCCCCTAAAGCCCAATAAGGCCCATATACTCCCCGGCGAATTCCCGTAACTCTCCGGTACTCCGAAAAATACCCGAATCATTCGGAACCTTTTCGATGTCCGAATATAGTCGTACAATATATCGATCTTTACGTCTCGACCATTTAGAGACTCCTCGTCATGTCCATGATCTCATCCGGGACTCCGAACTACCTTCGGTACATCAAAAGACATAAACTCATAATACCGATCGTCATCAAACGTTAAGCGTGCAGACCCTACGGGTTCGAGAACTATGTCGACATGACCGAGACTCATCTCTGGTCAATAACCAATGGCGGAACCTGGATGCTCATATTGGCTCCTACATATTCTACAAAGATCTTTATCGGTCAAACCGCATAACAACATACGTTGTTCCTTTTGTCATCGGTATGTTACTTGTCCGAGATTCGATCGTCGGTATCACCATACCTAGTTAATCTCGTTACCGGCAAGTCTCTTTACTCGTTCCATAATACATCATCTCGTGACTAAATCATTAGTCATTTGCTTGCAAGGCTTATTATGATGTGTATTACCGAGAGGGCCCAGAGATACCTGTCCGACACTCGGAGTGACAAATCCTATTCTTGATCTATGCCAACACCACGAACACCTTCGGAGACACCTATAGAGCATCTTTATAATCATCCAGTTACGTTGTGACGTTCAATAGCACACAAGGTGTTCCTCCGGTATTCGGGAGTTGCATAACCTCATAGTCATAGGAACATGTATAAGTCATGAAGAAAGCAATAGCAGTAAAACTAAACGATCATAGTGCTAAGCTAACGGATGGGTCTTGTCCATCACATCATTCTTCGAATGATGTGATCCCGTTGATCAAATGAAAACTCATGTCTATGGCTAGGAAACATAACCATCTTTGATCAATGAGCTAGTCTAGTAGAGGCATACTAGGGACACTCTGTTTTGTCTATGTATTCACACATGTACTAAGTTTCTGGTTAATACAATTCTAGCATGAATAATAAAAATTTATCATGATATAAGGAAATAAATATTAACTTTATTATTGCCTCTAGGGCATATTTCCTTCATGTAGTGCTCATCCGGACGTGGCCTGAGACGAGATACATGCGGCTACTATCAGGGTGTCGGCACGCCGGGAGGTCATGCTGGACTTGTTTTACCATTGTCGAAATGTCTTGTGCACCGGGATTCTGAGTCTGATCGGGCTGTCCCTAAGATAAGGGATAATACTATTATTACTTCTGCTGATCGTGAGAGCTTGTGATGGGCTAAGTTGGGACACCCCTGCAGGGTTATGATCTTTTGAAAGCCGTGCCTGTGGTTATGTGGCAGATTGGAATTTGTTAATGTCCGGTTGTAGAAAACTTGATAGAGGATCCGAAGTAAAACACACAACTGCGTGAGTAACCGTGACTGTCTCTTTTCACTTTGAGAAGAGAACACGCTGGGGTTATGTTTGACTCGTAGGTAGTTCAGGATCTTTAGCGATTATTACTAGTTTCCGACCGCTTGCGTAGATGCTCATCTTATTCTTGTACTCGTAAGTTAGCCACCATACTTTGGCTTAGCCGCTGCAACCTCACCACTTAACCTCTCCTTACCCATTAAGCTTTGCTAGTCTTGATACCCATGGTTATGGGATTGTTGAGTCCTCGTGGCTCATAGATACTACAACACCAGATGCAGGTACTGCTGAGAATAGAGCAGGAGACGGTTCAGAACTTCACTGGGAGCTCGATGAAGAGAGTGGCCGTATGTATGTGACGTTTTTCGACGATCAGTAGTGGTTCCTACTAGGGGCGATTGGACCTTGTGTTTATGGTATCTTTCTCGTTTGGGTTTCATCCGTAGTCGGACCCTGTGTTATTTGGATGATGTATATTATTGTATTCATTGTGTGACGTGGCGAGTGTAAGCCAACTATCTTTTACTATTTCATCCCTGAATTTTACATGAGTTGTGCAAAGATACCATACTTGAGATCATTCTAGTATGCGCTTATGTCTTTAAGTCGTTCCTCGACACGTGGGAGACATAGTCGCATACTGGGCATTACAAGTTGGTATTAGAGCCTTCTCCGACCTAGGAGCCCCCACAGATTGATCGAATCATTGACGGTTGAGTCTAGGCACACACATGAAAATGTTTTGAGTCCCTTTATGACTCTGGTGAGGACTCCTGACGATTACTCTATCTCTTCTACTCTCAAAAATTCACTAATTTTTTTTAGGATCACGCGAGTATTGTTTGGACTGTTCCGATGTCTTTGTGACGAGAACATTGTTCTCGATGCCTCTTGTCATTTAGGGGTTGTGGCAGTGTCCCGGGGAGTTGAGCTCCGAGGTATTGTCGTCACAAATGTATCGTAGCGGTTCTAGAATACTTAAGACGACCGACATCGAAAACTCTTCTATGCGGTTAGTGGTGAGATAACCCCGACATCACCCAATACTGGGGAGGTAGTTCGGGAGTATTGCCATAGCTTGTATAGCAGATGCGTTTCGAAGGTTCGCGGTAAACGGTTTTCGGAAATAACTGGTTATGTGTTGAAGGATGGATACAACTGGATGTAGGATTAGAGTTGAGTGCGCGGTGCTTCCCCTGTATCCCCAACACCCGATTGCATAACCGGAAACTTTTGGAAATTAATAGGTGGGTTCATCTAGTAGTTCGCAGGCATTATTCCAACGAATGCATGATATGGAGTTCGGGGTTCTACATTGAGTGAAGTGGTTTTATGGGCGTTGTTCCGATCGGGAGTTGCATCTTAAAGGGTCCTTGGCTATGCTGATCCGGGGATTGCAAAACCCTTTTGTAACACGTTCCATGAGCTTTCAGCACGAACATGTGCGACGAAGCTTCTATCTTCTATTTGTTCTATCTGCTCCTTGTTGTTTTTATTTACCTTTTGTTCTCCAAGTGGCTTCTCGACAAGTTGATGTACCATTAAGCTATGGAATTCGTTCGTTCAATTCTCTGTTAGAATGATATTGTGAAGATTATGTTGCAACATATCTATCCTTTGTTTTTGTTTAGATTCTGGAATTCGAGTTGCTTCGATGTCAAGTGTTGATTCCATACTTTTCCTAATCGGTGTTCTCATATTTATATGAGAGTGCTAATCCTTCTTAATCATCGAGATTGCTATGTTAAATTCTTTCAACCGGCGTGCTTCTCTTCAAGTTAATTCGATCTCTTCATCATTTGCAAGATCAACTCTCAATCTTTTCTCAACGGTGTCTGTTTCATTCATCCCAAATTGTCTTTGTTTTTCCCGCCCTCCCACCCTTCTTATTCTCGGAGTCAGAAATTCTAAAATGAAATATCCATTTTATTAATGTGATGTTTCTTCATTCTTTTCGTTCAATTTCATTATCCGGTGATTTCTGAGGATGATGCTCAGGAGCTTCAAGTTTTTCATTCTCCGTTCTCGTTTCTTCTCCGGTGGATTTAATTCAAGCCTTGGTGTTGATCATATCTATTCCTTTTGTTTAACATGTTTTCTATTGTTGAAATTTATTATCCGAAGGCTCTCTTATTTTTTCAACTCTCCTATTCATATCCGGAGTGTACAAGGTATCTCAGAAGATTCGCGTTTCCATTATTAATCCGTTCAAGCTATTTCGAGGTCGTTAGCTCATTCAAGCCATTTAATTCAACCGATGCAATATATTTTAAGCAATCTTTTCAATGGTGATTTCTTTAGTGGGCCCTAACCCACAGGTATTTTTTCCCAGGATCTTACCTGACTCTTCTAATTTCTTTTCTAGAGTTATTCTCAATTCTTTTCAAAGTGTGACGTAAGAATGATTTCCATCAGTCACATGCCTTCTCCAAGATTGTTTTCAATTATTTACATCTTTAGCTCCACCTTCCTCTTGTCATTTGTCCGAGTATCTTGAAATTCTTCATGACATTTCTCGTCTTCATTCTCAACATTTGAAGACCGAAGAAGAGTTTCTCTTAAATCTTGGCATGTTCTCTTGAAGATTCGTGGTTCTAGCTTCATGTCATCCTCAGAATTGTTTTTCGATTGTGGGAATTGTTTTCATGCCCCTTCAGAGCATTTCATGAATTCTTTCCAATGTGATCCTCCGAAGGCCGGCCATCATTTCAGAAGATTTCTTCATTCTCAGTTTTCAACTTCGTCCTCCAACTATTCTTAATTGATGCCTCTTCGTTGGTCTCAATAATCTTACGGTGGTTCATTCAAGTATACTCTTCTATTGTTATTATATCAACTCATTTGTTCTTTTCATAATCCTACCGGTGATTCGTTAAATACTTTCTGAAGTTTGTGCGAGATCTCTCTTTAATTCTTTACAACAAGAATAAGTAGTATGCCAAATCCATTGGTGGTCATCAATTTAAACTGGTGAACGATAAGCATGACATAATTCTTATTCTTATTCCTTCAAGGTGATTTAAATTCTTACATGATCCACGAGCTCGTGTTTCATGCCTTTCAACCTACAAGGTTCTCGTAATGTTTCTTGTTCCTCTTTCCTAACGGAATGTTTTCATATTTGTCCATCTTTATTGTATTCTTTCTTTAACTTGTTTAACCTCTCAAGGTTCAATGTTTCACTCGTTTGTCAAAGAAGCAACTTTGTTTACCTCTTCCTTTATACACTTCAATCCGGTTCCATCTTCACGATCTCGGGTCGAGATCCTCTGTTAGTGTGGGAGAGTTGTGACGCCCCGAGACCGATGCGCCAGGTGTCAGCCAGTTATTCGTCGTCGTTGCCATGTCATTTGCTTGCATGTTGCACTTTGCCATGTCATCATGTGCATTTCATCGGCATGTTTTTAAAACTTGCATTTGTTAGGGTTCCCCAGTCCTCTCCGTTGCCCGTTCTGAGCCCAGACACACTCGCACGCCCCCGCGGCACCTCCGGATATTTCATTTTATGAGTGGCCAAAAAACATTCTCGTAATGTGGTAAAACTTGGCGTGTGGTCTTATTGTAGTGTAGACAAGCCGCCTGTCAAATTTCGTCGCATTCGGAGTTCGTTTGATAGCCCAACCGATAAATATATAGCGGCACTATAGCCGGATAATCGTCGGACGTTTCGTTGTTTGTTGTTTCCGGCCCCATTTAAATTGCCTACATAGGTAGTTTACGTTTTCTTCACCTCTTGCCATGTTAAAAACATTTAATCTTGTCTTGTAAATAAACGGGAGTCAACTAAATAAATAATATGTGGTGTTTCGCCAATATGCAACTCGTTGCATATTGAGCTCCACTTAGCTTGTAGTTTTGTTTGTGCACTTTGCCATGCCATGCATATTTAAACCGGAGATGCATCATACTTGGTTGTGCATCATATGCCATGGTTAGGATATGTGTGTTTATCATGTTGTTTGCTTCTTTCCGGTATGCTTCTCTCGTTAGCTTCGGGTTCGTTCCGGAGTTGTGAGGATTGTTCGACTACTTGATGGACCCGTTCTTCTTCCTTGCGGAATCCTAGGCAAGATGACCATCCCCTTGGATACCTTTGCTATCATTGCCATGCTAGAAGTCTCGATGCTATCATTATATGCCGCGCTACCTATCTTCTGTTGTCAGCCTCTCCTTGTTGCCTTGAAACCTCTAACCTTTGACAACTTACCAGCAAACCGTTGTTTGGCTATGTTACCCGCTTGCTCAGCCCCTCTTATAGTGTTGCTAGTTGCACTTGAAGACGAAGATTGATCCCTGTCGGATCTTGTTGTTGGAATATCACAATATATCTTATATATCGTAACACACCTATATAATTGGCAATGAGTAGAAGGCTTGGCCTTTTGCTCGGTGTTTTGTTCCACTCATGCTGCCTTAGGAGCCGATAAACCGGCGTTATGTTCCTTGATTTTGCGTTCCTTACACGATTCGGTATATGGGGACCCCTTGACAGTTCGTCTTTGAATAAAACTCCTCCAGCAAGGCCCAACATTGGTTTTAATTTGCCTCATAATAACAACTTAATTAATTAATTAATTTGCATAGGGGGTCATGTCCCCGAGGATTCTTCTACATAACAGGGGGGCAGTGCTGATGGTGTTGGTCCCAAATTAGAGCCACTTGCGGAGCCACCCAGTTATCTGGGGTCTTCGGTTGCTGTACGTAGTGCTCATCCGGACGTGGCCTGAGACGAGATACGCGCGGCTACTATCAGGGTGTCGGCACGCCGGGAGGTCTTGCTGGACTTGTTTTACCATTGTCGAAATGTCTTGTGCACCGGGATTCCGAGTCTGATCGGGCTGTCCCTAAGATAAGGGGTAATACTATTATTACTTCTGCTGATTGTGAGAGCTTGTGATGGGCTAAGTTGGGACATCCCTGCAGGGTTATGATCTTTCGAAAGCCGTGCCCACGGTTATGTGGCAGATTGGAATTTGTTAATGTCCGGTTGTAGAAAACTTGACAGATGATCCGAAGTAAAACACACAACTGTGTGAGTAACCATGACTGTCTCTTTTCACTTTGAGAAGAGAACACGGTGGGGTAATGTTTGACTCGTATGTAGTTCAGGATCTTTAGCGATCATTACTAGTTTGTGACCACTTGCGTAGATGCTCATCTTATTCTTGTACTTGTAAGTTAGCCACCATACTTTGGCTTAGCCGCTGCAACCTCACCACTTAACCTCTCCTTACCCATTAAGCTTTGCTAGTCTTGATACCCATGGTTATGGGATTGCTGAGTCCTCATGGCTCATAGATACTACAACACCAGATGCAGGTATCGCTGAGAATAGAGCAGGAGACGGTTCAGAACTTCACTGGGAGCTCGATGAAGAGAGTGGCCGTATGTATGTGACGTTTTTCAATGATCAGTAGTGGTTCATACTAGGGGCGATCGGACCTTGTGTTTATGGTATCTTTCTCGTTTGGGTCTCATCCGTAGTGGGACCCTATGTTATTTGGATGATGTATATTATTGCATTCATTGTGCGATGTGGCGAGTGTAAGTCAACTATATTTTACTATTTCAGCCCTGAATTTTACATGAGTTGTGCAAAGATATCATACTTGAGATCATTCTAGTATGCGCTTATGTCTTTAAGTCGTGCCACGACACGTGGGAGACATAGTCGCATACTGGGCATTACAATATATAGGAGGAAGGAGGGCATCGGGGGAGCCAGAGGTGGCCCACGTGGGTGGGGGTTGCGCCCTGTAGGAGGGGGCGCGCCCTGGACCTTCGTGACTGCCTCCTTCGTTCCCTCGCGTGTACTCCAAGTCTTCTATGTTGATATCTTTCCAAAAATAACTCTCGCGAAGGTTTCATTCCGTTTGGACTCCATTTGATATTCCTTTTCTGCAAAACCCTGAAATAGGCAAAAAAACAGCAATCTGCACTAGGCCTTTGGGTTAATAGGTTAGTCCCAAAAATAATATAAAAGTGTATAATAAAGCCCATTAAACATCCAAAACATCATATATAATAGCATGGAACAATAAAAAATTATAGATACATTGGAGACGTATCAAGCATCCCCAAGCTTAATTCCTGCTCGTCCTCGAGTAGGTAAATGATAAAAATAGAATTTTTGATGTGGAATGCTAACCAACATAATTCTCAATGTAGTTCTCTTTATTGTGGCATGAATGTTCAGATCCGAAAGATTCAAGACAAAAGTCTATATTGACACAAGAAATAATAATACTTCAAGCATACTAACAAAGCAATCATGTCTTCTCAAAATAACATGGCCAAAGAAAGTTATCCCTACATAATCATATAGTCTGGCTATGGTCCCTCTTCATCACACAAAATATTCATATCATGCACAACTCCTGTTTTAGCCAGGCAATTATTTTCATACTCAATGTTTTCAAACCTTTCAACTTTCACGCAATACATGAGCGTGAGCCATGGACATAGCACTATAGGTGGTATAGAGTGGTGGTTGTGGAGAAGACAAAAAGGAGGAATATAGTCTCACATCAACTAGGCGTATCAATGGGCTATGTAGATGCCCATCAATAGATATCAATATGAGTGAGTAGGGATTGCCATGCAATGGATGCACTAGAGCTATAAGTGTATGAAAGCTCATCAAAAGAAACTAAGTTCTAGGGCATTTGAGGAAGCCCATCGTTGGAATATACAAGCCAAGTTCTATAATGAAAATTCCCACTAGTATATGAAAGTGACTAAACAAGAAACTCTCTATCATGAAGATCGTGGTGATACTTTGAAGCACAAGTGTGGAAAAGGATAGTAGCATTGTCTCTTCTCTCTTTTCTCTCATTTTTTTGGAGGGGCTTTCTTCTTCTTCTTTTTTTGCCCCTCTCTATATTTTTTTGGGCCATCCCCTTTTTTTATTTGGCCTTTCCTCACATGGGACAAATCTCTAATAATGAAGATCATCACAATTTTATTGACTTACAACTCGAAGATTACAACTCGAAGCTAGAACAAAATATGACTCTATATGAATGCCTCCGGCGATGTACCGGGATGTGTGATGAATCAAGAGTGACATGTATGAATGAAATGTGAATGGTGGCTTTTCCACAAATACGATGTCAACTACATGATCATGCATGGCAATATGACAATATGAAGTGTGTCATATGAACGGAACGGTGGAAAGTTGCATGGAAATATATCTCAGAATGGCTATGGAAATGCCACGATAGGTAGGTATGGTGGCTGTTTTGAGGAAGGTATATGGTGGGTGTATGGTATCGGCGAAAGTTGCGCGGTACAAGAGAGGCTAGCAATGGTGGAAGGGTGAGAGTGCGTATAATCCATGGACTCAACATTAGTCATAAAGAACTCATATACTTATTGCAAAAATTTACGAGTCATCAAAACAAAGCAATTAACGCATGCTCCTAGGGGGGAGGTTGGTAGGAGTTAACCATCGCGTGCCCCCGACCTCCACACAAAGAATGACACTCAATAAATACCTCATGCTCTAACTTCGTCACATAGCGGTTCACCATACGTACATGCTACGGGAATCACAAACTTTAACACAAGTATTTCTCAAATTCATAATTACTCCACTAGCATGACTCTAATATCACCATCCTCATATCTCAAAACAATCATCAAGTATCAAACTTCTTATCATATTCAGTGCACTTTATATGAAAGTTTTTACTATATTCATCTTGATGCCTATCATATTAGGACTAGTTTTACAACCAAAGAAAATTACCATGCTGTTCTAAAACACTCTCAAAAGGATATAAGTGAAGCATGAGAGATCAACAATTTCTACAAAATAAAATCACCACCGTGCTCTAAAAGATATAAGTGAAGCACTAGAGCGAAACTATCTAGCTCAAAAGATATAAGTGAAGCACATAGAGTATTCTAACAAATTCTAAACCATATTTATCTCTCTCAAAAAGGTGTGTCCAGCAGGGATGATTGTGGCAAACTAACAAGCAAAGACTCAAATCATACATGATGCTCCAAGCAAAACACATATCATGTGGTGAATAAAAATATAGTCCCGACTATAGTTACCGATAGATGAAGACGAAAAAGGGGATGCCTTCCCGGGGCATCCCCAAGCTTAGGCTTTTGGTTGTCCTTGAATTTTACCTTGGGGTGACTTGGTCATCCCGAAGATTAGGCTCTTTCCACTCTTTGTTCCATAGTCCATCAAAGCCATACTCAAAACTTGAAAACTTCACAACACAAAACTTAGCCAAAAATCTTGTGAGCTCCGTTAGTATAAGAAAACAAACCACCACTCAAAGGTACTGTAATGAACTCATTCTTTGTTTATATTGGTGTTAAACCTACTGTATTCCAACTTTTCTATGATTCATATCCTCCAATACTACTCATAGATTCATCAAAATAAGCAAACAAACACACAAAAAACAGAATCTGTAACTTTCGAATACTTCTGTAACTCTAAAAAATTTGAAATAAATTCGTAACGTGAGAAAATTTTCTATTAATCATCTGAAAAAAGAATCAACTAAATAGCACTCTCGAGTAAAATCTGGTAGCTAATCTCGTGAGCGCTAACATTTCTGTTTTTTACAGCATGATCATATAGACTTCACACAAGTCTTCCCAAAGGTTCTACTTGGCACAAACACTAATTAAAACACAAAACCACATCTAAACAGAAGCTAGATGCAATATTTATTCCTAAACAGAAGCAAAAACAAAGAAAATAAATTTGGGTTGCCTCCCAACAAGCGCTATCATTTAACGCCCCTAGCTAGGCACGATACAAGGATAGATTTAGGTATTGCCATCTTTGGAAGGCAATCCATAAGTGGCTCTCATAATAGATTCATATGGTAATTTGATTTTCTTCCTAGGAAAGTGTTCCATGCCTTTCCTTAACGAAAATTGGAATCTAATATTTCCTTCCTTCATATCAATAATTGCACCAATCGTTCTAAGGAAAGGTCTACCAAGAATAATAGGACATGAAGGATTGCAATCTATATGAAGAACAATGAAATCTACGGGCACATAATTCCTATTGGCAACAATAAGAACATCATTAATCCTTCCCATAGGTTTCTTAATGGTAGAATCCGCAAGATGCAAGTTTAAAGAACAATCATCAAGCTCATGGAAACCTAACAAATCACACAAAGTTTTTGGGATAGTAGAAACACTTGCACCCAAATCACACAAGGCAAAGCATTCGTGATCTTGAAATTTAATTGTAATAGTAGGTTCCCACTCATCATAAAGCTTTCTAGGGATAGAAACTTCTAATTCAAGTTTTTCTTCATAAGATTGCATCAAAGCATGCGGAGAATTTAGTATGGATTGCAACAAGGAAATACAATCAATCAAAGAGAAATTATCATAATTGAATCCCTTGAAATCCAAAATAGTGGGTTCATCACTATGCAAAGTTTTAATCTCTTCAATCCCACTTTTAACAATTTTAGCATCAAGATATAAAAACTCCGAATTGGGACGCATTTTAACTAAAGTAGACCCATCTCCAGTCCCATCTTCATCAAGATTCATACTATAAAATAAGGATCTAATAGGAGACACATCAATAACTTTCAGATCTTCATCTTTATTTTCATATTCTTTCGGTTTAGCAGCCATCTTATTAACTAAGGTGGACTGCTTATCCGAAATTTGGGCTATTAAGTTCCCAAGATGAGCAAACTGAGATTTCAAACCATAAAATTCCTTAGACATATCATCAAGTTCTTTATTCATGTGCTCCATAAAGCTTTTCTATTCTTTAAGCTCGTTTCTGAAGAAATCATTGTGCTCAAATTGCACAGACATAAAATTTCTAACATTGTTTTCAATCTCCTCCAACCTCTTGAGGTGAGGGTCAACACTGATAGGGTGAGCCATAGTGACAAGCAAGCAATCCAACACACAAGCAAACAAGAAGCAAGCGAACGGTAAACACTTGGCAAAAAGAAGGGCAAAAAACGGCAAGGGTGAAGTGGGGGAGAAGAAAACGAGAGGCAAATAAATGTAATGCGAACGATAATGGTTTGTGATAGGTACTTGGTATATGACTTTTGCGTAAGCCTCCCAGGCAACGGTGCCAGAAATTCTTCTTGCTACTTCTCGAGCTTGCGATGTATTCCCTCGAAGAGGAAAGGGTGATGCAGCACAGTAGCGTAAGTATTTCCCTCAGTTTTTGAGAACCAAGGTATCAACCCAGTAGGAGACCACGCGCGAGTCCCTCGCCCCTGCACAAACAAATAAGAACTCCGCAACCAACGCGATAAGGGGTTGTCAATCCCTTTACGGTCACTTATGAAAGTGAGATCTGATAGATAGGATAGTTTGATATTTTTGGTATTTTTGGATATAAGAACAGAAAGTAAATAAAGCAAAGTTAAGTAGATTATAGATTAATATGTTGAGAATAGACCCCGGGGCCATAGGTTTCACTAGTGGCTTCTCTCATGATAGCAGAATTCTATGGTGGGTGAACAAATTACTGTCGAGCAATTGATTGAAAAGCGAATAATTATGAGAATATCTAGGCATGATCATTATATATAGGCATCACGTCCATGAACAGTAGACCGAAATGATTCTGCATCTACTACTATAACTCCTCACATCAACCGCTATCTAGCATGCATCTAGAGTATTAAGTTCATAAGAACAGAGTAATGCTTTAAGCAAGATGACATGATGTAGAGGGATAAACTCAAGCAATATGATATAAACCCCATCTCTTTATCCTCGATGGCAACAATACAATACGTGCCTTGCTGCCCCTGCTGTCACTGGGAAAGGACACCACAAGATTGTACCCAAAGCCAAGCACTTCTCCCATTGCAAGAACTATAGATCTAGTAGGCCAAACCAAACCAATAATTCGAAGAGACTTGCAAGGATATTATAATCATACATAAAAGAATTCAGAAAAGAACCAAATATTTCTCATAGATAATCTTGATCATAAACCCACAATTCATCGGATCTCGACAAACACACCGCAAAAAGATTACAACGAATAGATCTCCTCGAAGACCGAGGAGAACTTGGTATTGAGATCCAAAAAGAGAGAAGAAGCCATCTAGCTAATAACTATGGACCTGAAGGTCTGTGGGAAACTACTCACAACTCATTGTGAGGCAATGGTGTTGATGTAGAAGCACTCCGTGGAAGATCCCCCCTCCGGCGGAGATCTGGAACAGGCCCCAAGATGGGATCTCACGGGAATAGAAGGTTGCGGCGGTGGAATTAGGGTTTTCTCTGTTGCCTCGATGTTTTCAGGGTACATGGGTATATATAGGACGAAGGAGGGCATCGGGAGAGCCAGAGGATGCCCACGAGGGTGGGGGCGCGCCCTGTAGGAGGGGGCGCGCCCTGGACCCTCGTGGCCACCTCCTTCGTTCCCTCGCGTGTACTCCAAGTCTTTTGTGTTGATATCGTTCCGAAAATAACTCTCGCGAAGGTTTCATTCCGTTTGGACTCTGTTTGATAATCCTTTTCTGCGAAACCCTGAAATAGGCAAAAAAACAGAAATCTGCACTGGGCCTTTGGGTTAATAGGTTAGTCCCAAAAATAATATAAAAGTGTATAATAAAGCCCATTAAACATCCAAAACATCATATATAATAGCATGGAACAATCAAAAGTTATAGATACGTTGGAGACGTATCAAGCCCCACTCGTCAGAGTTAACGGTCAAAGCACTGACCCGAGGGCGACGTCCGTTATAACCTATTCTAAGGGTTTCGAGCAAGGGAGTGGGAAAAACTAAGCAAAAGTTAAGAGCGTGGGGATGGATGAGTAGAGCAAAGGATCCAGGGGCACAGATGTAAAAATCCCCTCTTGATTCATTGCACATCCTGGTACACCGCCGGAGGCATTCATGTAGAGTCATATTTTGTTCTAAGTATCGAGTTGTAATCCATGAGTTGTAAAATAAATAGAAGTGTGATGATCATCATTATTAGAGCATTGTCCCGTGTGAGGAAAAAAAGGAGAGAAAAAAGAGAAAGGCCAAAGAAGCCAATGAAAAAAATGAAAAAAGAGAGAAAAAGAGAGAAGGGACAATGCTACTATCCTTTTTCCACACTTGTGCTTCAAAATAGCACCATCATCTTCATGATAGAGAGTCTCTTGAATTGTCACTTTCATATACTAGTGGGAATTTTCATTATAGAACTTGGCTTATATATTCCAATGATGGGCTTCCTCAAAATGCCCTAGGTCTTCGTGAGCAAGCAAGTTGGATGCACACCCACTTAGTTTCTTTTGTTGAGCTTTCATACATTTATAGCTCTAGTGCATCCGTTGCATGGCAATCCCTACTCACTCACATTGATATCTATTGATGGGCATCTCCATAGCCCATTAATACGCCTAGTTGATGTGAGACCATCTTCCTCCTTTTTGTCTTCTCCACAACCACCATGCTATTCCACCTATAGTGCTATATACATGGCTCATGCTCATGTATTGCGTGAAAGTTGAAAAAGTTTGAGAATGCTAAAGTATGAAACATTTGCTTGGCTGAAACCGGGGTTGTGCATGATTTGAATATTTTGTGTGACGAAGATGGAGCATAGCTAAACTATATGATTTTGTAGGGATGAACTTTCTTTGGCCATGTTATTTTGAGAAGGCATGATTACTTTGTTAGTATGCTTGAAGTATTATTATTTTTATGTCAATATTAAACTTTTGTCTTGAATCTTTCAGATCTGAACATTCATGCCACAATAAAGATAATTATGTTAGGTAGCATTCCACATCAAAAATTCTGTTTTTATCATTTACCTACTCGAGGACGAGCAGGAATTAAGCTTGGGGATGCTTGATACGTCTCCAATGTATCTATAATTTTTTATTGTTCCATGCTATTATATTATCCATCTTGGATGTTTTATATGCATTTATATGCTATTTTATATGATTTTTGGGACTAACCTATTAACCTAGAGCCCGGTACCAGTTTATGTTTTTTCCTTGTTTTTGAGTTTTACAGAAAAAGAATACCAAATTTAGTCCAATGGACGTGCCAATTTTTGATGATTTTTTATGGACCAAAAGAAGCCCCCGGAGTAAAAGAGTTGGTCCAGAAGAGTCCCGAGCCGTCCACGAGGGTGGAGGGCGCGCCTTACTGTTGGGGAACGTAGTATTTCAAAAAAAATCCCTACGCACACGCAAGATCATGGTGATGTATAGCAATGAGAAGGGAGAGTGTCGTCCACGTACCCTCATAGACCGCAAGTGGAAGCATTATGACAACGCGGTTGATGTAGTCGTACGTCTTCACGATCGACCGATCCTATTACCGAACGTACGGCACCTCCGCGATCTGCACACGTTCAGCTCGGTGACATCCCACGAACTCATGATCTAGTAGAGCTTCGAGGGAGAGTTCCATCAGCACGATGGCGTGATGACGGTGATGATGAAGTTATCGACGCAGGGCTTCACCCAAGCACCACAACGATATGACCAAAGTGTGTTTCTGTAGAGGGGGGCACCATACACGGCTAAAATATCAATGATCGACTTGTGTTTCCATGGGGTGCCCCCCACCCCCGTATATAAGGGAGTGGAGGTGGGGGAGGGCTGGCCCTCTCTATGGCGCGCCCTAGGGGAGTCCTACTCCCACCGGGAGTAGGATTCCCCCTTTCCTAGTAGAACTAGGAGCCCTTCCAAGTAGTAGGAGTAGGAGAGAAGGAAAGGGAAAAGAGAAGAGAAGGAAGGAGGGGTGTTGCCCCTCCCCCTATTCCAATTCGGACTAAGCCTTGGGGGGCGCGTAGCCTCCCCTCTCTCTTTCCCCTAAATCCCAATAAGGCCCATATACTCCCCTGCGAATTTCCGTAACTCTCCGGTACTCCGAAAATACCCGAATCACTCAGAACCTTTCCGATGTCTGAATATAGTCCTCCAATATATCGATCTTTACGTCTCTACCATTTCAAGACTCCTCTTCATGTCCCCAATCTCATCTGGGACTCCAAACTACCTTCGGTACATCAAAACACATAAACTCATACTACCGATCGTCACCGAACGTTAAGCGTGCGGACCCTACGGGTTCGAGAACTATCTAGACATGACCGAGACTCATCTCCGGTCAATAACCAATAGCGGAACCTGGATGCTCATATTGGTTCCTACATATTCTACGAATATCTTTATCGGTCAAACTGCATCACAACATATGTTGTTCCCTTTGTCATCGGTATGTTACTTGCCCGAGATTTGATCATCGGTATCTCAAAACCTAGTTCAATCTCGTTACCGGCAAGTCTCTTTACTCATTCCGTAATACATCATCTCGTGACTAACTCATTAGTCATTTGCTTGCAAGGCTTATTATGATGTGTATTACCGAGAGGGCCCAGAGATACCTCTCCGACACTCGGAGTGACAAATCCTATTCTTGATCTATGCCAACACCACGAACACCTTCAGAGACACCTGTAGAGCATCTTTATAATCACCCAGTTACGTTGTGAAGTTTGATAGCACACAATGTGTTCCTCCGGTATTCGGGAGTTGCATAATCTCATAGTTATAGGAACATGTATCAGTCATGAAAAAAGCAATAGCAGTAAAACTAAACGATCATAGTGCTAAGCTAACGGATGGGTCTTGTCCATCACATCATTCTCCTAATGATGTGATCCCGTTGATCAAATGACAACTCATTTCTTTGGCTAGGAAACATAACCATCTTTGATCAATGAGCTAGTCTAGTAGAGGCATACTAGGGACACTCTGTTTTATCTATGTATTCACACATGTACTAAGTTTCCGGTTAATACAATTCTAGCATGAATAATAACCATTTATCATGGTATAAGGAAATATAAATAACAACTTTATTATTGCCTCTGGGGCATATTTCCTTTAGTCTCCTACTTGCACTAGAGTCAATAATCTAGTTCACATCGCCATGTGATTTAATATCGATAATTCACATCGTTGTGTGAATAACACCCATAGTTCACATCGCCATGTGACCAACACCCAAAGGGTTTACTAGAGTTAATAATCTAGTTCACATCGCCATGTGATTAACACCCAAAGAGTACTAAGGTGTGATCATGTTTTGCTTGTGAGAGAGGTTTAGTCAATGGGTCTGCTACATTCAGATCCCTATGTATTATGCAAATTTATATGTCTACAATGCTCTGCACAGAGCTACTCTAGCTAAAGGCTCCCACTTTCAATATGTATCCAGATCAAGACTCATAGTCATCCAGATCGGTGTCAAAGCTTGCATCAACGTAACTCTTTACGATGAACTCTTTATTACCTCCATATCCGAGAAATATTTCCTTAGTCTTCTAAGGATAATTTTGACCGATGTCCAGTGATCTATTCCTAGATCAAAATTGTACTCCCTTGCCAAACTCAGGGAATGGCACACAATAGGTCTGGTATACAACATGGCATACTTTATAGAACCTACGGCTGAGGCATAGGGAATGACTTTCATTCTCTCTCTATCTCTTGCTGTGGTCGGGCTTTGAGTCTTACTCAACTTCACACCTTGCAACACAGGCAAGAACTCTTTCATTGACAGTTCCATTTTGAACTACTTCAAAAACTTGTCAAGGTATGTACTCACTGAAAAAACTTATCAAGCGTCTTGATCTATCTCTATAGATCTTGATGCTCAATATGTAAGCAGTTTTACTGAGGTCTTTCTTTGAAAAACTCCTTTCAAACACTCCTTTATGCTTTCCATAAAATTCTACATCATTTCCGATCGACAATATGTCATTCACATATACTTATCAGAAAGGTTGTAGTGCTCTGCTACTTCTCGAGCTTGCGTTGTATTCCCTCGAAGAGGAAAGGGAGATGCAGCACAGTAGCGTAAGTATTTCCCTAAGTTTTTGGGAACCAAGGTATCAATCCATTAGGATACCACGCGCGAGTCCCTCGCACCTGCACAAACAAATAAGAACTTCGTAGCCAACGTGATAAGGGGTTGTCAATCCCTTTACGGTCACTTACGAAAGTGAGATCTGATAGAGATGATAGTTTATATTTTTGGTATTTTTGTTTATAAGAACAGAAAGTAAAAGCGCAAAAAGTAAAGTAGATGTAGATTAATATGTTGAGAATAGACCCCGGGGCCATAGTGTTCTCTAGTGGCTTCTCTCATGATAGCGATATTCTACAGTGGGTAAACAAATTACTGTCGAGCAATTGATTGAAAAGCGAATAATTATGAGACTATCTAGGGATGATCATTATATATAGGCATCACGTCCGAGACAAGTATATCGAAACGATTCTGCATCTACTACTATTACTCCACACATCGACCACTATCCATCATGCATCTAGTGTATTGAGTTCATAAGAATAGAGTAACGCCTTAAGCAAGATGACATGATGTAGAGGGATAAACTCAAGCAATATGATATAAACCTCATCTTTTTATCCTCGATGGCAACAATACAATACGTGCCTTGCTGCCCCTACTGTCATTGGAAAAGGACACCACAAGATTGAACCCAAAGCCAAGCACTTCTCCCATTGCAAGAACTACAGATCTAGTAGGCCAAACCAAACCAATAATTCAAAGAGACTTGCAAGCATATTGTGAGCACACATAAAAAGTTCAGAGAAGAACCAAATATTTCTCATAGATAATCTTGATCATAAACTCACAATTCATCGGATCTCGACAAACACACCGCAAAAAGAGATTACATCGAATAGATCTCCCCGAAGACCGAGGAGAACTTTGTATTGAGATCCAGAGAGAGAGAAGAAGCCATCTAGATACTAACTATGGACCCGAAGGTCTGTGGTAAACTACTCACAACTCATGGTGAGGGCGATAATGATGATGATGAAGAACTCCGTGATGGATCGCCCTCCGGCGGAGCTCCGGAACAGGCTCCAAGATGGGATCTCACGGGAACAGAAGGTTACAGCGGTGGAATTAGGGTTTTCTCTCTGTTGCTGATGGTTTCGGGGTACGTAGACTTATATAGGAGGAAGGAGGACACTGGGCGAGTCACGGGGGCCCCACGAGGCAGGGGGCACGCCCTAGGAAGGGGGGCGCCCCCCACCCTCGTGGGCCCCTCGTGGCTCTTTTGACGTGGTTCTCAAGTTCTCCGTGCGTGGTTTTCTCCAAAAATATCTCTTGCGAAGGTTTCATTCTGTTTGGACTCCGTTTGATATTCTTTTTCTGCAAAACCCTGAAACAGGCAAAAAGCAGCAATCTGGACTGGGCCTTTGGGTTAGTAGGTTAGTCCCAAAAATGATATAAAAGTGTAAGATAAAGCCCATTAAACATCCAAAACTTCATAAATAATAGCATGGAACAATAAAAAATTATAGATACGTTGGAGACGTATCAAGCATCCCCAAGCTTAATTCCTGCTCGTCCTCGAGTAGGTAAATGATAAAGAAAGAATTTTAGATGTGGAATGCTAACCAACATATGTTTTTCAATGTAATTCTCTTAATTGTGGCATGAATGTTCAGATCTGAAAGATTCTAGATAAAAGTCTATATTGACATAAGAAATAATAATACTTCAAGCATACTAACAAAGCAATCATGTCTTCTCAAAATACTAAGGCTAAAGAAAGTTATCCCTACAAAATCATATAGTCTGGCTATGCTCCCTCTTCATCACACAAAATATTCATATCATGCACAACCCCGATTTTAGCCAAGCACTTGTTTTCATACTCTATTCTTTCTAACCTTTCAACTTTCACGCAATACATGAGCATGAGCCATGGACATAGCACTATGGGTGGAATAGAGAGGTGGTTGTGGAGAATACAAAAAGGAGGAAGATAGTCTCACATCGACTAGGCGTATCAACGGGCTATGGAGATGCTCATCAATAGATATCAATGTGAGTGAGTAGGGATTGCCATGCAACTGATGCACTAGAGCTAAATATGTATGAAAGCACAACAAAAGAAACTAGTGGGTGTGCATCCAACTTGCTTGCTCACGAAGACCTAGGGCGTTTGAGGAAACCCATCGTTGGAATATACAAGCCAAGTTCTATAACAAAAATTCCCACTAGTATATAAAGTGACTAAGCATGAGACTCTCTACAATGAAGAACGTGGTGCTACTTTGAAGCACACGTATGGAAAAAATAGATAGTAGCAATTGTCCCTTTTTTATTTTTTATTTTTTCTTCTTGGGCCTTTTTTTTTGCGGAGGGGCTTTATTGATTTAGCCTTTCCTCCCATGGGACAATGCTCTAATGATGATGATCATAACACTTTCATTACAACTCGATATTACAACTCGATACTACAACAAAGTGTGACTCTATATGAATGCCTCCGGCGGTGTACCAGTATGTGCAATGAAACAAGAGTGACATGTATGAAAAATTATGCATGGTGGCTTTGCCACAAATACGATGTCAACTACATGATCATGCATGGCAATATGACAATATGATGCGTGTCATATGAACGGAACGGTGGAAAGTTGCATGGCAATATATCTCGTAATGGCTATGGAAATGCCATGATAGGTAGGTATGGTGGCTGTTTTGAGGAATAATTGGTGGTTTTTTTGAGGAAGGATATATAGTGAGTTTACGATACCGGCGAAAGTTGCACGGTACAAGAGAGGCTAGCAATGGTGGAAGGGTTGGAGTGCGTATAATCCATGGAGTCAACATTAGTCATAAGAACTCATATAATTATTGCAAAAATCTATAAGTCATCAAAACAAAGCAATCAACGCATGCTCCTAGGGGGGAGGTTGGTAGGAGTTAACCATCGCGCGCCCCCGACCTCCACACAAAGGTTGACACTTTACAAATACCTCATGCTCTAACTTCGTCACATAGCGGTTCACCATACGTGCATGCTACGGGAATCACTACCATTAACACAAGTATTTCTAAATTTCATAATAACTCCACTAGCATGACTCTAATATCACTATCCTCATATCTCAAAACAATTATCAAGCATCCATCATCTCATTATATTCAATGCACTTAGTGTGAATTTTTTTACTACATTGATATTGGATGTCTATCATGTGAAGACTAGTTTTTATAGCCTAAACACATTACCATGCTGTTTAATAGACTCTCAAATATATATAAGTGAAGCATGAGAGTTCAACAATTTCTACAAAATATAACCATCACCGTGCTCTAAAAGATATAAGTGAAGTACTAGAGCAAAAACTATTCAACTCAAAAGATATAAGTGAAGCACATAGAGTGTTCTAACAATTCCTAGGCCATATTTAGCTCTCTCAAATAGGTGTGTCCAGTAAGGATGATTCTGACAAACTAACAAGCAAATACTCAAATTATACAAGACGCTCCAAGCAAAACACATATCATGTGGTGAATAAAAATATAGCTCCTAGTATAGTTACCGATGGATGAAGACAAAAGAGGGGATGCCTTCCCGGGGCATCCCCAAGCTTAGGCTTTTTATTATCCTTGAATTTTACTTGGGGTGCCATGGGCATCCCCAGGCTTAGGCCTTTGCTACTCTTTGTTCCATAGTCCATCAAAGCAATACTCAAAACTTGAAAACTTCACAACACAAAACTTAAACAAAAATTCTCGTGAGCTCCGTTAGTATAAGAAAGCAAACCACCACTCAAAGGTACTGCAATGAATTCATTATTTGTTTATATTGGTGTTAAACCTACTGTATTCCAACTTCTCTATGGTTCATACCTCCAAATATTACTCATAGATGCATTGAAATAAGCAAACAACACACGAAAAACAGAATGTGTGAAAAACAGAACATTTTGTAGTAATCTGCAGGTTTGACATACTTCTGTAACTCCAAAAATTTCAAACTAAATTGGTAAATGTGACGAATTTGTCTATTAATCATCTGCAAAAAGAATCAACTAAATATCACGCTCCAGTAAAATCTGAAGACCATTCTAGTGAGCGCTAATGATTCTGTTTTTCACAGCAAGATCACATAAACTTCACACACATCTTCCCAAAGGTTCTACTTGGCACAATCACTAAAAAAACCATGAAACCACATCTAAACAGAGGCTAGATGCAATATTTATTCCCTAAAAGCAGCAAAAATGAAAAATGAAAAATTGGGTTGCCTCCCAACAAGCGCTATCGTTTTACGCCCCTAGCTAGGCACGATAATTCAATGATGCTCACATAAAGGACAAGGATTGAAGCACAAGGAGAGCATCATAAGACATGTGAAAAACACATCTAAGTCTAACATACTTCCTATGCATAGGCATCTTATAAGCAAACAAATTAGCAAGGCAAGCAAGATCTAGCATATGCAAGGAAGAAGCAAGAAACAATAGCAATCTCAACATAACAAGAGGTAATTTAGTAACATGAAAATTTCTACAACCATATTTTCCTCTCTCATAATAATTGCATGTAGGATCATAAGCAAATTAAACAATATATCTATCACAAAACATATTATCAATACGATCCACATGCATACGAAGTTGGCACTCTTCCAAAATAGTGGGATTAACATTAACTAAAGTCATGACCTTTCCAAACCCACTTTTATCAAACATTTCATAAGATTGATCGATATCTAAAGTAGTGGGATCAAAAGTTGACACTCTTTCAAACCCACTTTCAATATCATTAAAAACATTAACATCAATCTCATATTCATCATGTGGCTTAAATAAATTTTCAAGATCATAAGAAGAATCACCCCAATCATAATCATTGCAACAAGTAGTGGGCATAGCAAAATAAGCATCCCCAAGCTTAGGGTTTTGCATATCATTAGCACAATTGACATTAATAGAATTTATAATAACATCATTGCAATCATGCTTTTTATTTAACAAACTATCATGAATCACTTTTTATTTTAGCAATTCCTCACAATTTTCAGATTCATAAATTTCAAGCAAAACCCCATAAAGATAATCTAGTGCACACAGCTCACTATCAATAGGTTCAACATAATTGGATCTCTTAAAGAGATTAGCAAGTGGATGAGGATTCATATTTTAGCAAGCCAAGATGCAAGATAATTGAGGGCACATACCAACACAAGCAAACAAGAGGCACACGAACGGTAAACACATGGCAGAAGAAGGGCAGATAAAATGGCAAGGGTGAAGCGGGGGAGAGGAAAATGAGAGGCGAAAATGTAATGCGAAGGATAAGGGTTTGTGATAGGTACTTGGTATATGACTTTTGCGTAAGCCTCCCCGGCAACGGCGCCAGAAATTCTTCTTGCTACTTCTCGAGCTTGCGTTGTATTCCCTCAAAGAGGAAAGGGAGATGCATCACAGTAGCATAAGTATTTCCCTTAGTTTTTGAGAACCAAGGTATCAATCCAGTAGGAGACCACACGCGAGTCCCTCACACCTGCACAAACAAATAAGAACTTCGCAGCCAATGCGATAAGGGGTTGGCAATCCCTTTACGGTCACTTACGAAAGTGAGACCTGATAGAGATGATAGTTTATATTTTTGGTATTTTTGTTTATAAGAACAGAAAGTAAAAGCGCAAAAAGTAAAGCAGATGTAGATAAATATGTTGAGAATAGACCCGGGGGCCATAGTGTTCTCTAGTGGCTTCTCTCATGATAGCGATATTCTACGGCGGGTAAACAAATTACTGTCGAGCAATTGATTGAAAAGCGATTAATTATGAGACTATCTAGGCATGATCATTGTATATAGGCATCACGTCCGAGACAAGTAGACTGAAACGATTCTGCATCTACTACTATTACTCCACACATCGACCGCTATCCAGCATGCATCTAGTGTATTGAGTTCATAAGAACATAGTAACGCCTTAAGCAAGATGACATGATGTAGAGGGATAAACTGAAGCAATATGATACAAACCCCATCTTTTGTTCCTCCATGACAACAATACAATACGTGCCTTGCTGCCCCTACTGTCACTGGGAAAGGACACCGCAAGATTGAACCCAAAGCCAAGCACTTCTCCCATTGCAAGAACTATAGATCTAGTAGGCCAAACCAAACCAATAATTCGAAG
Source organism: Secale cereale (assembly GCA_902687465.1). Lineage (NCBI taxonomy): Eukaryota > Viridiplantae > Streptophyta > Magnoliopsida > Poales > Poaceae > Secale > Secale cereale. Next base: position 590,213,917 of record LR738710.1, read on the forward strand.
AGACTTGCAAGGATATTATGAGCACACATAAAAAGTTCAGAGAAGAACCAAATATTTCTCATAGATAATCTTGATCATAAACTCACAATTCATCGGATCTCGACAAACACACCGCAAAAAGAGATTAGATCGAATAGATCTCCTCGAAGACTGAGGAGAACTTTGTATTGAGATCCAGAGAGAGAGAGAAGAAGCCATCTAGATACTAGCTATGGACCCGAAGGTCTATGGTAAACTACTCACAACTCATGGTGAGGGCGATAATGATGATGAAGAAGAACTCCATGATGGATCCCCCTCCGGTGGAGCTCCGGAATAGGCTCCAAGATGGGATCTCACGGGAACAGAAGGTTACATCGGTGGAATTAGGGTTTTCTCTCTGTTGCTGATGGTTTCGGGGTACGCAGACATATATAGGAGGAAGGAGGACACCGGGGGAGTCACGGGGGCCCCGCGAGGCAGGGGGCGTGCCCTGGGAAGGGGGGCGCCCCCCCCCCCCCCACCCTCGTGGGCCCCTCGTGACTCTTTTGACGTGGTTCTCAAGTTCTCCGTGCGTAATTTTCTCCAAAAATATCTCTTGCGAAGGTTTCATTCCGTTTGGACTCCGTTTGATATTGTTTTTCTGCAAAACCCCAAAACAGGCAAAAAACAGCAATCTGGACTGGGCCTTTGGGTTAGTAGGTTAGTCCCAAAAATGATATAAAAGTGTAAGATAAAGCCCATTAAACATCCAAGACTTCATAAATAATAGCATGGAACAATACAAAATTATAGATACGTTAGAGACATCTCATGCTCCCACTCACTTTCTTGTAAATAAAGGCTTCACCGCAAGTCTATATAAAATTATATGCTTTTGATCAACTTATCAAAGCATATATTCCAACTCCGAGATGCTTGCACCAGTCCATACATGGATCGCTGGAGCTTGCACACTTTGTTTGCACCTTTAGGATTGACAAAATCTTCTGATTGCATCAAATACAACTCTTCTTTAATAAATCCATTAAAGAACGCAGTTTTGTTATCAATTTGCCAGATTTCATAAAATGCGGCAATTGCAAACATGATTCGGACAGAATTAAGCATTGCTACGGGTGAGAAAGTCTCATCGTAGTCAACTCCTTGAACTTGTCGAAAACCTTTCGCAACAAGTCGAGCTTTGTAGACAGTAACATTACTGTCGGCGTCGATCTTCCTCTTGAAGATCCATTTATTTTTAATGGCTTGCCGATCATCGGGCAGGTCAACCAAAGTCCACACTTTGTTCTCATACATGGATCCCATCTCAGATTTCATGGCCTCAAGCCATTTTGCGAAATCTGGGCTCATCATCGTTTCCTCATAGTTCGTAGGTTCATCATGGTCTAATAACATGACTTCCAGAACTGGGTAGCTGTACCACTCTGGTGCCGAACGTACTCTGGTTAACCTACGTGGTTCAGTAGTAACTTCATCCGAAGTTTCATGATCATCATCATTAGCTTCCTCACTAATTGGTGTAGGAATCACTGGAACTAGTTTCTGTGATGTACTACTTTCTAGTTCGGGAGAAGGTGCAATTACCTCATCAAGTTCTACTTTCCTCCCACTCACTTCTTTTGAGAGAAAACTCCTTCTCTAGAAAGGATCCATTCTTAGCAACGAAAATCTTGCCTTCTGATCTATGATAGAAGGTGTACCCAATAGTCTCCTTTGGTTATCCTATGAAGACACATTTCTCTGACTTGGGTTCGAGCTTATCAGGTTGAAGCTTTTTCACATAAGCATCGCAGCCCCAAACTTTAAGAAACAACAACTTTGGTTTCTTGCCAAACCACAGTTTATAATGCATCGTCTCAACGGGTTTAGATGGTGCCCTTATTTAACGTGAATGCATCTGTCTCTAATGCATAACCCAAAACGATAGTGGTAAATCGGTAAGAGACATCATAGATCGCACCATATCTAATAAAGTACGGTTACGACGTCCGGACACACCATTATGCTGTGGTGTTCCAGGTGGCGTGAGTTGTGAAACTATTCCATATTGTTTCAAATGAAGACCAAACTCGTAACTCAAATATTCGCCTCCACGATCAGATCGTAGAAACTTTATTTTCTTGTTACGATGATTCTCTACATCACTCTAAAATTCTTTGAACTTTTCAAATGTTTCAGACATGTGTTTCATCAACTAGATATACCCATATCTGCTCAAATCAATAGTGAAGGTCAGAAAATAACGATACTCGCCGCGAGCCTCAACACTCATCGGTCCACATACATCAGTATGTATGATTTCCAATAAATCAATTGCTCGCTCCATTGTTCGGGAGAACGGTGTTTTAGTCATCTTGCCCATGAGGCATGGTTCGCAAGCACCAAGTGATTCCAAAAGTCCATCACTAAGGAGTTTCTTCATGCGCTTTACACCAATATGACCTAAACAGCAGTGCCACAAATAAGTTGCACTATCATCATTAACCTGAACGAACTATTTTTATTGGGTGTATGACCATCGAAGGTTTTATTCATGTAAACAGAATAACAATTATTCTATGACTTTAAATGAATAACCGTATTGCAACAAACATGATGAAATCATATTCATGCTCAATGCAAATGCCAAATAACATTTATTTAGGTTCAACACTAATCCCAAAAATATAGGGAGTGTGCGATGATGATCATATCAATCTTGGAACCACTTCCAACACACATCGTCACTTCACCTTTAACTAGTCTCTGTTCATTTTGCAACTCTCGTTTCGAGTTACTAATTTTAGCAACTGAACCGGTATCAAATACCCACGTGTTGCTATGAACACTAGTAAAGTACACATCAATAATCTGTATATCAAATATACCTTTATTCACTTTGCCATCCTTCTTATCCGCCAAGTATCTAGGGTAGTTCCACTTCCAGTGACAATTTCCTTTGCAGTAGACGCACTTCGTTTCAGGCTTGAGTTTAGCTTTGGGTTTTTTTCACGGGAGTGACAACTTGATTGTCATTCTTTTTGAAGTTCCCCTTCTATCCCTTTACTTGAAACAAGTGGTCTTGTTAACCATCAACAATTGATGCTCTTTCTTCATTTCTACCTTCGCCGATTTCAGCATCTCAAAGAGCTCGGGAATTACTTTCGTCATCCCTTGCATATTATAGTTCATCACGAAGTTCTACTAACATGGTGATAGTGACTAGAGAACTTTGTCAATTACTATCTTATCTAGAAGATTGACTCCCGCTTGATTCAAGCAATTGTAGTACTCAGACAATTTGAGCACATGCTCACTGGTTGAGCTATTCTCCTCCATCTTGTAGGCAAAGTACTGTCAGAGGTCTCATACCTCTCGACACGGGCATGAGTATGAAATACTAATTTCAACTCTTAGGAACATCTTATATGCTCTGTGGCATTCAAAACATTTTTAAAGTCCCGGTTCTAAGCCGTAAAGCATGGTGCACTAAACTATCAAGTAGTCATCATACCGAGCTTTTGTCAAAACGGTCATAACATCTGCATCTACTCCTGCAATAGGTTTTTCACCTAGCGGTGCATCAAGGACATAATTCTTCTGTGCAGCAATGAGGAAAATCCTCAGATCACAGAACAAGTCCGCATCATTGCTACTATCATCTTTCAACTTATATTTCTCGAGGAACATATAAAATGAACGGGGAGCTACAACGCGAGCCATTGATCTACACCATATATATACTAATACTACCACGACTAAGTTCATCATAAATTAAAGTTCAATTAATCATATTACTAAAGAACTCCCACTTAGATAGACATCCTCTAGTCATCTAAATGATCACGTGATCCAAATCAACTAAACCATGTCCGATTATCACGTGAGATGGAGTAGTTTTCAACGGTGAACATTTTATGTTGACCATATCTACTATATGATTCACGCTCGACCTTTCGGTCTCCAGTGTTCCGAGGCCATATCTGCATATGCTAGGCTCGTCAAGTTTAACCTGAGTATTCTGCGTGTGCAAAACTGGCTTACACCCTTTGTATGTGAACGTAGAGCTTATCACACCCGATCATCACATGGTGTCTCGGCACGACGGACTTTCGCAACGGTGCATACTCAGGGAGAACACTCATACCTTGAAATTTAGTGAGAGATCATCTTATAATGCTACCGTCGATCTAAGCAAAATAAGATGCATAAAAGATAAACATGACATGCAATCAATATAAGTGATATGATATGGCTATCATCATCTTGTGCCTTTGATCTCCATCTCCAAGTCACCGTCATGATCACTATCGTCATCGCCGCGAGAACTTGATCTCCATCGTAGCATCGTTGTCGTCTCGCCAACTATTGCTTCCACGACTATCGCTACCGCTTAGTGATAAAGTAAAGCAATTACACGGCGATTGTACTTCATACAATAAAGCGACAACCATATGGCTCCTGCCAGTTGCCGATACATTTACAAAACATTATCATCTCATACAATAACGTATAACTCATCACGTCTTGACCATATCATATCACAACATTGAAGGAAATATGCCCTAGAGGCAATAATAAAGTTGTTATTTATATTTCCTTATATCATGATAAATGTTTATTATTCATGCTAGAATTGTATTAACCGGAAACTTAGTACATGTGTGAATACATAGACAAAACAGAGTGTCCCTAGTATGCCTCTACTAGACTAGCTCATTGATCAAAGATGGTTATGTTTCCTAACCATAGACATGAGTTGTCATTTGATCAACGGGATCACATCATTAGGAGAATGATGTGATGGACAAGACCCATCCGTTAGCTTAGCACTATGATCGTTTAGTTTTACTGCTATTGCTTTCTTCATGACTTATACATGTTCCTATGACTATGAGATTATGCAACTCCCGAATACCGTAGGAACACGTTGTGTGCTATCAAACGTCACAACGTAACCGGGTGATCATAAAGATGCTCTACAGGTGTCTCCGAAAGTGTTCGTGGTGTTGGCATAGATCAAGACTAGGATTTGTCACTCCGAGTGTCGGAGAGGTATCTCTGGGCCCTCTCGGTAATGCACATCATAATAAGCCTTGCAAGCACAAGACTAATGAGTTAGTCACGAGATGATGTATTACGGAACGAGTAAAGAGACTTGTCGGTAACGAGATTGAACTAGGTATAGAGATACCGACGATCGAATCTCAGGCAAGTAACATACCGATGACAAAAGGAACAACGTATGTTGTTATGTGGTTTGACCGATAAAGATCTTCGTAGAATATGTAGGAACCAATATGAGCATCCAGGTTCCGCTATTGGTTATTGACCGGAGATGAGTCTCGTTCATGTCTACATAGTTCTCGAACCCGTAGGGTCCGCACGCTTAACGTTTGATGCCGATCGGTATTATGAGTTTATGAGTTTTGATGTACCGAAGGAAGTTCGGTGTCGGTGTACTAAGGTAGGGGTACCCTAGTACCCCAACTTGTGCACGGGCAGCGGCAGCTCCCCGCGGCAGGGTTCACCACGCGCTTGCCGGAGACCTTCCTGACCCTTATCTAGCCATTCAAAAACAAAGTATACAAGACAGAAGACCAAGACCCCGGCAAGAGGAGCTTGCCGGGAAGGCCGTCCCAGGCTCGAGATTGCTTAACTAGCACGAGGCCCTGGCAAGAGGAGCTTGTCAGGACGAATAGAAGATTTCATCTTAGAAGACCCGGCAAGGGCTCGGGGAGCGGCAAGCTTCCGGGCCCGGCAAGGTCGAGATCCCCGACAAGGTGCTTGCCGGGGGAGGTGCGCTGTGTGCCCGCGCTCCAGCTCATCGGCCCACGCGTCGCCCTGGGGCCACTCCAGGGACGCGTGGCGGATGGCTGTGCAGCCTGGGGGACACGGTGGCACTCCACGGCAGAGGATCCATCGCCGTGGCAGACGGAGACGCAACGGCGGGAGCTTTTGGGGTCGACGGCGACGGGCATTAAATGCCCTTGTCCCCCACTGTTAAAGTAGGTATAGACCACTGTTCTGTACTGTAGCTCCACTGTTCCCGCACTGTTACAACTACCACCTATTTTACATTTTTACCCCTTTCTCCTACGTTGACACCTGTCGGTGACCCCTTGCACTATAAAAGGAGGCCCATGCACAACGTGGAGGGGGTTCGGTTCGGTTCGGTTCGGTTGGAAACCTAGATCATTCTCACGCTCGTGTAGCTGCTTCTTCAAGCTCCGAGCGCCCAAACTCAATACACAACCAAGCAGGAGTAGGGTTTTACGCATCCGTGCGGCCCGAACCTGGGTAAAAACTGCCCGCGCGTTTGCCTCGATCTGCTCTTCGTGCTCCCTCCGCCCTCGTACCGCACAGACAAGGGGCTCCGGTCCCATAGGTGTTCGTGGTGGACAGTTTCCCCCGACATCTTTGGCGCGCCAGGTAGGGGGCGTCGAGGTTGTGCGAACCTGATCCGGCGTTCGCGCGGGCGCAATCTTCATCAACCTCTCCAGCTTCATCAGCAACTTCATCAGCGACAACTCCATGGCCCCGAAGAAGAAGCCTTCGGAGGTCGGAGGCCCGTCCGCGTCTCACCCGCCGCCACCAGAGCCAACGGTGGGCGGGGGAGACGCCGTCGGAAGGGTGGTTGCCGGCGAGGACACTCACGGTGCCACCAGATCCAAGAACAGGACGGACGACCGGACCTCGGTCTCCGTGGACGCGCCACGTCCATCGCAACATACGACGACCCCGCAGCGCCATGCCACGGGAGGTGGTATCCGCCTGCTGGGACAAGGCCATACTGGAGGTTCGCGGGACGCCCCGGACCCCCGTCCGGGCACAAGCAAAGCGAAGGCGCCGGCACGGGACCTCGCTCCTTCTAACGTCGTTAGAAGTCCGAGCGTATCCCGTTCCTCGCACCGCTCGCCCGCGTTCCCCACTACCCCGGCAGAAGCGCTCGCAAGGGCGCAGCTGCTCCTCGATTTTCCTCCAGCGGCCGACAAGGCCGAGGAATGGAGGGCCACTATCCGGAGCCTGATAGACTTCGCCAACAACGACTCTCCGCAGCAGCCGTCGGCCTCGCGGCCGCGGCAGGCCGAGAAGACGAAGGCTATCGGCGACAAGACTGCCGGGGGTGCGACAAGCGTGCCCTCCCCGCCGCAGAAGCAGAAGACGCCGCCCCGCCGGAACAACCCCGACGACGGCTCCACAGCCTCGTCGGACCCGCGGGCCCGTCGGGACCAGCGCCAGGTCCTCGACGACCGGCGAGATGAAGACGCTCGGACCACGATCGAGCGCCGCCGAGAAGCTCGGCGACAATCCGACAAGAGAGCTGGGAACGCTGTCGACGCACCCGCGCCCGGTGAACCAGGCGACTTGCCGTACGCGGCAGGCTGCCCTGCGTTCACCCGCGAGCTGCGGCGCGTCCAGTGGCCCAGCATGAAGAACTTTAAGCCCGACGTACCGGAGAAGTACGACGGCAAGACGCACCCCTCGGAGTTTCTCAGCGTCTACACCATAGCAGTGCAAGCTGCCGGGGGGCGCGACGAGAAGATCCTAGCCAACTACTTCCCGCTCGTGCTGAAGCCGAACGTCCGTTCGTGGCTCATGCACTTGCCGGAAGGCTCTATCTCTTCTTTGGCCGACCTCTGCCATCAGTTTGTTGGCGCCTTCACCGGCGGCCACAAACCCCATGGCCAGGAGAGCGATCTCCACATTTTGGCCCAGAAGGAAGGCGAACCCCTGCGCAAGTATATCCAACGTTTCAGCCGGGTACAGCACAACATCCCCGACGTTCACCCTGCTGCGGTTATCAGCGCGTTCCATCAGAACGTGCGTAACCGCCGCATGCGTGAGGAGATGGCGATGACCAAGATCAGGGACGTCAGCGAGCTCTACGCTCTTGCCGACAAGTGCGCCCGTGCAGAAGAGGGGAGGAAACTCCCCGGGGAGGATGCTGGCGCAGGGGGAAGCGACAGCGACGACGCCGCCCCGGCAAAGAAGAGCCGGCGGCGGAACAACAGGAAGAAGGGCAAGAAGGAAGTGCTTGCCGTCGAGAAGTCCGGCAAGGAGGCCCCCGCCAAGCAAGCGCAGGCTGGCGGCTCCGGCAAGGAGCCTGCCCCTGCGGCGGCGGCCGACAAGCCGGGTAGCTCCGACAAGCAATACTGCAAGATTCACCGCACCAAGGGTCACGACCTCTCCAACTGCAAGCGCGTCGAGTACCTCGTCGAGCAGCAAAAAGCTGAGTACGAGAGGCGCGACAAGGAGAAGGCCCAAGGTGGCGGGGAAGAGCCCAGCAAGAAGCGGCCATTCAATGGCCGAGGAGGTCACACCACCGGCAACCGAATCCAGCGACAAGCAGGGGGCTGTCCCGACAAGCTCTGGCCCCGACAAGGAAGACTCTGCGCAGGAAAAGGAAGAGGTGCGGAAGAAGATGGTGCAGCGCCCAGTGTATTTTGTAAGTTCCCTTCTCCAGGGAGCTAGATCAAGGTACTCTGGTGTGCAAAAATTGCTTTTCGGCCTTCTCATGGCCTCGAGGAAGCTGCGCCACTACTTCCAAGCCCATGAGATAACAGTGGTCACTCGCTTTCCATTGAAGAGGATATTGCACAATCCAGAGGCAACAGGCAGGATCGTCGAGTGGGCACTGGAACTGTCAAGCTTCGGACTCAAGTTTGAAAGTACTTCAACCATTCAGAGCCGAGCTTTGGCAGAGTTCATTGCTGAGTGGACCCCAACGCCAGAAGAAGAAGTTCAAGAAACAAGCGCACCCGTGCAAGAAGCAACAAGTGAATGGGTAATGTACTTTGATGGTGCCTTCTCGCTGCAAGGCGCCGGTGCCGGCGTGGTACTCATCGCGCCCACCGGAGAGCACCTCAAGTATATTATCCAGATGCACTTCCCAAGAGAGCAAGCGACAAACAATACTGCAGAGTATGAAGGCTTGCTCGCCGGCCTCAGAATTGCGGCTGAACTTGGGATCAGAAAGCTGATTGTACGTGGAGATTCTCAGTTGGTGGTCCGGCAAGTCAACAAGAGCTACCAGAGCCCTTTGATGGAAGCATATGTAGATGAAGTGAGGAAGCTTGAAGAGCACTTTGAAGGTCTGCAGATGGAGCATGTCCCGAGAGCTCAGAATGAAATTGCAGATGGCCTTTCAAAGTGTGCTGCGATGAAGTTACCTGTGGAACCAGGGACCTTCCTGCTCAAGCTAACTCAACCATCCGTTACACCATCAATCGGACAGTCTAAGAAGAGAAAGTTGGTCTCCGGCGACTACTTGCCGGCGGATCTTCCAGAAACCGCCGCCAAAGTTCCCAAGATCAACGACAACGCTGAGGAACAGTTTGCTCCTGCAAGCCCTCGGGCTTGTGCAGTTGAAGCAAGTGTTCCCGACAAGCCTCGCCCCGGCGAGCTTGCCGGGGGACCGTCAGCTCCGACAGGACCAGAGGTCTTTGCCGTAGAAGCCGGGGTTCCCGCAGCGGCCCTCGAGCCTTTAGTCCTTGCCGTCGAGCCCCGGGCTCCGGCATGGGCACAGCAGATCGTCCGTTTTTTGCAAACTGGAGAACTTCCCGACGACCCTCAAGAGATAGAGAAGATAACCAGGCAGTCAAGTATGTATCAGTTTGTGGATAACGAGCTGTACAGAAGAAGACTCAATGGAGTCAGGTTGAAGTGCATCTCCAGGGAAGATGGACAGAAGCTGTTGGCGGAAATACACGGAGGCATATGCGGCCACCACATTGGCGCAAGAGCACTTGCCGGGAAAGCTTTCCGGCAAGGGTTCTTTTGGCAAGAAGCCCTCCAAGATGCAACTGCACTAGTAACCAAGTGTGAAGCGTGCCAGTTCCATGCAAAGCAAATACATCAGCCAGCTCAAGCTCTCCAAACGATCCCTTTGTCATGGCCCTTCTCGGTCTGGGGGCTCGATATCCTCGGCCCTTTCCCTCGCGCTGTCGGGGGCTTTGAGTACTTGTACGTTGCAATCGACAAGTTCACAAAGTGGCCAGAAGTGGAGCCAGTGAGAAAGGTGACGGCACAGTCAGCAGTCAGGTTCTTCAGGTCGATTGTTTGCCGTTTCGGGATTCCTAACAGGATCATCACCGACAACGGTACGCAATTCACTAGTCGCACCTTCATGCAGTACGTCCAAGACCTTGGCGCCAAGGTCTGTTTCGCTTCTGTTGCTCATCCGAGGAGCAACGGCCAAGCAGAGAGGGCAAATGCTGAAGTGCTGCGCGGACTCAAGACAAGGACCTTTGACAGGCTGCGCAAGTGCGGAAGGAATTGGATAGAGGAGCTCCCGGCGGCTCTTTGGTCAATCAGAACGACACCAAGTCGAGCCACCGGACAGACACCCTTTGCCCTAGTCTACGGGGCAGAAGCAGTTATCCCCACGGAACTCGTATACGGATCTCCTCGAGTGCTCGCTTATGATGAGCTCGAGCAAGAGCAACTGCGGCAAGATGACGCATTGCTCCTTGAGGAGGGACGTCTCCAGGCTGCTGTACGAGCTGCTCGATACCAGCAAGCTTTGCGCCGCTACCATAGCCGCAAAGTCAAGGCCAGGAGTCTCGAGGAAGGCGACCTTGTTCTTCGGCGTGTTCAGTCCGCCAAGAATTCCAACAAGTTGACGCCGAAGTGGGAAGGCCCTTATCGGGTGAGACAAGTTACGAGGCCCGGCGCTGTCCGCCTCGAGACCGAAGAAGGCTTACCGGTGAGCAACTCCTGGAACATAGAGCATCTTCGCAAGTTTCACCCATAAGGCGCGGTTGCCGTGATCCGCTCCGGCAACCGCCTTTTGTACAAGCCTTGCCGCTGTTGCATGTAACCCTTTGTACAAAGCCGGGCGCAGACCCCGTGCATCAGTAAAGACTTCGTGTTTTCGCATCGATTGCCTTTCGCATGCTTCTCTTTGCTATTCGCATGTTTTATTTGGCATTTGATGCAACACTAAGATACTCGGTAAGCACTATTACGCCGAAAGGCGACATGCTTGTTTCCCTCTCCTTTTCCTTTTTCTCTTAAGCAGAAGGAACGTTCCTCGCGCACAAGTTTGCCGGGGGGGATGGAGGAGGAACTAAGTGCCGTTCAAGTAAGAAGAGCCTTACCGGAAAGCAAACAACATGAGCAAGCAGCATATGAAAGATAAGTTGTTAGAATTTGACCAGTTCAAATTTTAAATTCTGGTTGTCTTCCTTGAACGATCACACTTTGTATGGAAAACCTGTGCGCAGAGGAACCTATCCGTAGCTTGCCGCACCCTTATCTTGTCTTCGAGTCCACTCAACGATTTAAGTGAGCTGCGACAAGTGTCGCGCCCTTGCTTCGTTTCCGAGTACACTCAGCAAGCTAAGTGCGTTGCGACCTGCTGCGGCAAGGTTGCTTGCCGGCAAGGACCTTGGCCAGCAGGCCGCTCAGAGCCCAGCACTCAGCGCTCGCGGCAAGGGCCCCTTTCCGGCAAGCTCCCCGGGAGCGTAGGGTGAAAAACATACAAAGTCAAAGATTGGAACAAGGAAGATAACATTGCACTGATTGATTGAAGTAAAGCAAATATCTTACAAGGACAACTTGTCGCAATGGACTAATGAGTTCGTAACATAATGTGCAGCAACGAAAAGATAAAGATAGATGGGGCCCTAGTCTACACGGTCGCCCTCCTTCCTGCCGAGCTTTGCCACCTTGGCGATGATATGGCCGACCTGCTCCTTCAGGGCCTCCGTGTCTGCATCCGCCGGCAAGCTGCGAAGAACGTTCGTGAGGTTGATCCCCGGGTTGCGGAACACAATCTTCGTCAAGACCCGCTCCAGAGTTCCTGCGCAGAGACGGCGCGACTCCTCGGCCAGCTGCGCGGGGATGCGGTTCCGGAGACCTGCAAGGGCCGGAGCGACGCCTCTGAAGAAG
>LR738710.1:590225782-590267313 GCA_902687465.1 Secale cereale
GCTGATTGTGCGGGGCGATTCTCAGTTGGTGGTCCGACAAGTCAACAAGAGCTACCAGAGCCCTTTGATGGAAGCATATGTAGATGAAGTGAGGAAGCTTGAAGAACACTTTGAAGGTCTGCAAATGGAGCACATCCCGAGAGCTCAAAATGAAATTGCAGATGGCCTTTCAAAGTGCGCCGCAATGAAGTTACCTATGGAACCAGGGACCTTTTTGCTCAAGCTGACTCGACCATCAGTTACACCATCAATTGGGCAGTCCAAGAAGAGAAAGTTGGTCTCCGGCGACTACTTGCCGGCGGATCTTCCAGAAACCGCCGCCAAGGTCCCCAGGATCAACGACAACGCTGAGGAACAGTTTGCTCCTGCAAGCCCTCGGGCTTGTGCAGTTGAAGCAAGTGTTCCCGACAAGCCTCGCCCCGGCGAGCTTGCCGGGGGACCGTCAGCTCCGACAGGACCAGAGGTCTCTGCCGTAGAAGCTGGGGTTCCCACAGCGGCCCTCGAGCCTTTAGTCCTTGCCGTCGAGCCCCGAGCTCCGGCATGGGCACAGCAGATCGTCCGCTTTCTACAAACTGGAGAACTTCCCGACGACCCTCAAGAGATAGAGAAGATAACCAGGCAGTCAAGTATGTATCAGTTTGTGGATAACGAGCTGTACAGAAGAAGACTCAATGGTGTCAGGTTGAAGTGCATCTCCAGGGAAGATGGACAGAAGCTGTTGGCAGAAATACACGGAGGCATATGCGGCCACCACATTGGCGCAAGAGCACTTGCCGGGAAAGCTTTCCGGCAAGGGTTCTTTTGGCAAGAAGCCCTCCAAGATGCAACTGCACTAGTAACCAAGTGTGAAGCGTGCCAGTTCCATGCAAAGCAAATACATCAGCCAGCTCAAGCTCTCCAAACGATCCCTTTGTCATGGCCCTTCTCGGTCTGGGGGCTCGATATCCTCGGCCCTTTCCCTCGCGCTGTCGGGGGCTTTGAGTACTTGTACGTTGCAATCGACAAGTTCACAAAGTGGCCAGAAGTGGAGCCAGTGAGAAAGGTGACGGCACAGTCAGCAGTCAGGTTCTTCAGGTCGATTGTTTGCCGTTTCGGGATTCCTAACAGGATCATCACCGACAACGGTACGCAATTCACTAGTCGCACCTTCATGCAGTACGTCCAAGACCTTGGCGCCAAGGTCTGTTTCGCTTCTGTTGCTCACCCGAGGAGCAACGGTCAAGCGGAGAGGGCAAATGCTGAAGTGCTGCGCGGACTCAAGACAAGGACCTTTGACAGGCTGCGCAAGTGCGGAAGGAATTGGATAGAGGAGCTCCCGGCGGCTCTTTGGTCAATCAGAACGACACCGAGTCGAGCCACCGGACAGACACCCTTTGCCCTAGTCTACGGGGCAGAAGCAGTTATCCCCACGGAACTCGTATACGGATCTCCTCGAGTGCTCGCTTATGATGAGCTCGAGCAAGAGCAACTGCGGCAAGATGACGCATTGCTCCTTGAGGAGGGACGTCTCCAGGCTGCTGTACGAGCTGCTCGATACCAGCAAGCTTTGCGCCGCTACCATAGCCGCAAAGTCAAGGCCAGGAGTCTCGAGGAAGGCGACCTTGTTCTTCGGCGTGTTCAGTCCGCCAAGAATTCCAACAAGTTGACGCCGAAGTGGGAAGGCCCTTATCGGGTGAGACAAGTTACGAGGCCCGGCGCTGTCCGCCTCGAGACCGAAGAAGGCTTACCGGTGAGCAACTCCTGGAACATAGAGCATCTTCGCAAGTTTCACCCCTAAGGCGCGGTTGCCGTGATCCGCTCCGGCAACCGCCTTTTGTACAAGCCTTGCCGCTGTTGCATGTAACCCTTTGTACAAAGCCGGGCGCAGACCCCGTGCATCGGTAAAGACTTCGTGTTTTCGCATCGATTGCCTTTCGCATGCTTCTCTTTGCTATTCGCATGTTTTATTTGGCATTTGATGCAACACTAAGATACTCGGTAAGCACTATTACGCCGAAAAGCGACATGCTTGTTTCCCTCTCCTTTTCCTTTTTCTCTTAAGCAGAAGGAACGTTCCTCGCGCACAAGTTTGCCGGGGGGGATGGAGGAGGAACTAAGTGCCGTTCAAGTAAGAAGAGCCTTACCGGAAAGCAAACAACATGAGCAAGCAGCATATGAAAGCAACGAAAAGATAAAGATAGACGGGGCCCTAGTCTACACGGTCGCCCTCCTTCCTGCCGAGCTTTGCCACCTTGGCGATGATATGGCCGACCTGCTCCTTCAGGGCCTCCGTGTCTGCATCCGCCGGCAAGCTGCGAAGAACGTTCGTGAGGTTGATCCCCGGGTTGCGGAACACAATCTTCGTCAAGACCCGCTCCAGAGTTCCTGCGCAGAGACGGCGCGACTCCTCGGCCAGCTGCGCGGGGATGCGGTTCCGGAGACCTGCAAGGGCCGGAGCGACGCCTCTGAAGAAGAGGCTGAGCTTGGCGCTGTGCGGGAGGTCTGGATCCGGCGAGTAGATAAGGTGTTCGACCTTCAAGGCAAGCAGCTCCTGGTCAATGATGGATGCCGAAGAAACCAGCTCTTCGGTCCACAGCTCAATGTTCTTGCGGAAGAGCTCGGATGCCTTGTTGGTGCTGTCCACCAAGGCCCGCTCCTTGCGGAGCTCCTCCTTCAGCTTATCTTCTCGAAGCTTGGCGGCGTCAATTGAATCCCTCAGAGTTGAGACTTTCAGCTCCAAGTCCTCGATGGAGTCCTTGGCGGCCTTAAGCTCATCGCCCCTCTTGGACAGATTCACTTGGAGCTCCGCGTTGGTGTGGGCGTCCTTCTCGCGCTCAGTAATGAGCGCGGCAACCTTCTCGGTGCTCACCTTCATCGCCGCTTCTAGTTGAACAACCTTGGCGGCAAGCTCCTTCTTGGCGTCTTCCGCGGCAGCAGCCGCGGCCTTCGCCTCCTTCAGCTCCCCGCCAAGGGCAGCCTCGCGAGCGGCAAGGTCCTCCTCATGGGAGTCGAGATCCACCTTCCGCTGCGCGAGCTCTCCTTCTCGCCGGGACATCTCTACCCCGGCGAGCCGTTGCTGTTCGTCGGCTTCGGCTTTCTCAAGTACCCACTCCTGATACTCGCCGGCGAGACGCTCACGCTCCTCCGCCACCTCGCGGAGGCCCGCCTTGTGGGCAGCGCTGAGCTCCGCCGCACGCTTCTCCATTTCGGCGGCGGCCTGGGCAGCAAGGGCTTCCCGGGAGGCAAGCTTCGCCTGCCTGGCCCGGTAAAGGGCCAGGAGTCGGTGGAGAAGCTTCTCCTCCTCGGGCCCATCTCCTTCGCCGGGCGCCTCGACGACTGTCAGACCCGCGGAGGCGAGGACTTCTCCGTCAAACGCCTCGCCCTCCGCGGGAGCTCTTGATGAAGACCCCCAAGGCACTTGGATGAAGACGCCATTGGGGGCACGAAGATAGTACGCCTGCTTCTCGCTGGTGGAGGGGCCGGCGGCCGGTGTAGCATCCGGTGCTCCCGCCACCTCCGGGTCGGCGGTGCGGTCGCCGTCCCCCTCCCCGGTCGCGGCGTCAGCGGCCGGAGCGTCCTCTTGCGCGGCCGGCTCGGTGGCCTTGGTCGCCTCCTCGGTGGCCTCGACCATCTCCACGACGACGGGAACGTCATCGCCACCGCCCTGCGCGCCCTCCTCATCCTCGATATTGATGACCTCGGTCTCCATCGGCGCAGGAGGAGGAGGAGGAAGATCTAGAAGAAGAAGAAAAAGAAGTTCAAAATCAAGCAAGGATCCAAAAAGAAGCAAAGTCAAGAAAACCAAGTACAGAACATACCTTGGCGGACGCCCTCTGCGGCGGGCTCCCTTGCCGGGGGGCTCGGCCTTGGCGGAGTGGCCATCCTCGCCGGGCTGCTCGCCCTTGGCGGGGTACTCTGCCTTGGCGGAGTACCCGCCCTTGGCGGAGCGCTCTCCCTTGCCGGAGAGTTCTCCCTTGCCGGGGACGGCGGGGCCTGCGGCTCCTCGGTGACGGTCTCCGGGCGCTCTTCCCGCTGCGGCTCCACCTCTGCACAAGAGAAGATAGAAGAACTAAGACATTCAGAGATCAAAGCCATAAGCGCGCCCCGACGAGCAAAAACAGTAAACCTCTAACTTACGCTGGGGGCTGCGCTGGGGGCTGCTCCCCGGAGCGGCGCTCGGGTCCGGCAAGCTCGGCTCCGGCGCGATCCCTGCTTCCGCGACGGATGGGTCTCCCACGACCTCAACTGTGGGCACCTTAACCCTCTTCGCGCGCTGCTCCAAGGTCCTGCAATCACAAGCAACAAGCAAAGTCAAGCGTCAGCAACAATCGAGATATAAAAAAAATCAAGAAGGAGTAAGGTCTCGGGTCCTTACTCTTGGTCCTCCTCGTCGTCCTCGCTCAGCGCGGAGAAGTCAAACTCCACGGTGGGCGCGTCGGCGCGAGGAGCGGAGGATGAAGATTCCCTCGCGCGTTTCGGAGCCACCGGGGCTGGGGGCTGCGTAGGCCCAGCCCCTGTGGTGGCCGGCGCCCGAGAAGTGGGCGGAGCAGCTGCTCCGCTCCGAGAAGATCCTTGCCGGCTCGGTGCCGGCCTGCGGGACGCCTCTGTCGTGGTCCGCGCGCGCGGGGCCTCTGCCGTGGCCGGCACGCCGGTCGCCCTTGGCACGGCTTGGCTCGGCCGGGGAGCTGCCCGGCGAGCTGGCTGTTGCCGGGGCGCTCGCGCCTGCTCCCCCGTCGCCGCCTTGCGGAGACGCTTCAATGGGGACTGCTTCGGGCTTGCCGGGGGCGGGGAGCTCTCCGACGAGGAGAGGTCGTCGGCGTACAACTCTGTCGATCCGCCAGAGTCTTCGGCCCCCTCCTCCTCCTCCTCCTCTGCCTCGGCCGGCTCGCTGGGCCCAGCATCCGACGATGCGGCCCTCTTCCCCTTGGCGCCTCCGCCCCTCGCGGCGCCCCTGCTTCCTCCGGCTGTGCCCTCCATTGCCGCGGCCTCCGTCGCGATCCCACTGATCCCGGAGTGCCTCAGCGAGGGGACCCCGGCGAGCGCGTCGGGAGGGAGCTCTAGCAGCTTGCGAATCTCCTCCTTATCCGCCTGGCTGGAGGCATCCGCGGCTTCCGCCTCCGCGGGTGTGTATCCAAAGTTTCCCGCCGCCGCGGCTGCGGCGACTTCTTCAGCGCGAGAAGCCATGTAAGCAATCTCTTGGTCGGTGGTGGCCCGCGTGTGCAGCTTGAGATCGTCCTTCTTCTCCAACACCTCCACAAGGCGGTCGTAGAACTCGAGGACGTCGATAGGCTTGGGCGCAATCCATGTGCGCTCCAATCCATGAGAGTCGCACGCGGGCATCATAGCGACAAGGCGATCCCGGGCGCTGCTGGCGCAGAGCGGCACCACTCCCCGGGGAGCGCGGAAGTACTCGGGGTGTGCCGGGTCGAACTTGAAAAGTTCCCTGACCATACCCCGCAGCTCGAGTGTTGTGAAGTTAAAATTGAGGCCGGGGCGCAGCCTCATGATGTCTGCCGGGCCGCCGTATTGCCACGCCGGCCTTTTCCGGTCTTGGAGGGGGGCGATCCGGCGACGAAGAAAGTCCGCGCCCACTTCAGCGACAGACAGCGGCGCCATCCGAAGACGCATGATTCTGACGAGAGCGATATCCAGCTTGGAATCGTCGGAATCAAAATTACTCCAATCCCTGCCGCGCACGATGGGCGATGTGCGCGGCGCGGTGAAGTGTTGCGGCCGCTCCTCGATGACCCAGCACCACTCCGCGCGCCACTCTTCCCACTTGCCGCGGAGCTCCCCCGGCAAGTAGGATAATTTCTTATTCAGCCTAAACACCCAAGAGATTCCTCCGGAGAGGGGGGCGTCGGCCTCTACTCTGGGGATGAAAAAGTGCCTAAAGAGAGCTACGTTGGGCTGGATTCCTACGAAGTTTTCGCACATGTGTGCGAAAACGGACATGGTGAGGATGGCGTTGGGAGTGAAATCGAGGAGGTGGAGGCCATAAGTATTCATGATATCGCAGAAAAAGTTTGAGAAGGGAGGGCACAGACCGCAGTGGAAGAAGGCTGCGAAAAAGTAATACCCGCCGGGGTAGTGATCCTTGGCGACGGCCGGGTAGACGCGCGTGCGGGGGTGCGCTGGGGTCTCCTTGGCCCAGAACAAATAATATTTGTTCCAAAGCTCCCGCACGCCGAGCTTCGGCGCAAAGACGATGTGCTCCTTCCGGAACGCAACGAGCTTCGCCGCCTGATCTGACTTCTCCCGCTTGGACTTCTCCGACTTCGCCTTGTCGGTCTTTGGGGCCATGGCGGACGCGGTGGAAGGAAGGGGACGAAGAGCTTGGTGATGGCGGAGGAGTAGAGGCAAAAAGCAGAGGAATCTGAGGAAGAAGACGATGGCAATGAGTGCGCAGGGAGGGGAACCGCGCCGCTCTCTCTGCTTTTATGGGAGAGTGGGGGGCGTTTCGCCCTTCCCATTAAAGAAATCGTGGGCACGTCCCATCCCACGGCGCCGCAATCGACGCGTGCCGTTGCCGTGGGGTGCGGCGGATATGGAAGTGGATTCGGCGCGCCGCGGGCCGCGGGTGCCCGTGCACTGTTTTGGGCCTGGCCCAACAGCGCTCGGCACCGTGTGTGGCCCAGGCCCGGGGGCTCCTGTCGGTGTACTAAGGTAGGGGTACCCTAGTACCCCAACTTGTGCACGGGCAGCGGCAGCTCCCCGCGGCAGGGTTCACCACGCGCTTGCCGGAGACCTTCCTGACCCTTATCTAGCCATTCAAAAACAAAGTATACAAGACAGAAGACCAAGACCCCGGCAAGAGGAGCTTGCCGGGAAGGCCGTTCCAGGCTCAAGATTGCTTAACTAGCACGAAGCCCTGGCAAGAGGAGCTTGTCAGGACGAACAGAAGATTTTATCTTAGAAGACCCAGCAAGGGCTCGGGGAGCGGCAAGCTTCCGGGCCCGGCAAGGTCGAGATCCCCGGCAAGGTGCTTGCCGGGGGAGGTGCGCTGTGTGCCCGCGCTCCAGCTCATCGGCCCACGCGTCGCCCTGGGGCCACTCCAGGGACGCGTGGCGGATGGCTGTGCAGCCTGGGGGACACGGTGGCACTCCACGGCAGTGGATCCATCGCCGTGGCAGACGGAGACGCAACGGCGGGAGCTTTTGGGGTCGACGGCGACGGGCATTAAATGCCCTTGTCCCCCACTGTCAAAGTAGGTATAGACCACTGTTCTGCACTGTAGCTCCACTGTTCCCGCACTGTTCCAACTACCACATCTTTTACATTTTTACCCCTTTCTCCTACGTTGACACCTGTCGGTGACCCCTTGCACTATAAAAGGAGGCCCATGCACAACGTGGAGAGGGTTCGAAACCTAGATCATTCTCACGCTCGTGTAGCTGCTTCTTCAAGCTCCGAGCGCCCAACTCAATACACAACCAAGCAGGAGTAGGGTTTTACGCATCCGTGCGGCCCGAACCTGGGTAAAACTGCCCGTGCGTCTGCCTCGATCTGCTCTTCGTGCTCCCTCCGCCCTCGTACCGCACAGACAAGGGGCTCCGGTCCCATAGGTGTTATCCCGGAGTGCCTCAGCGAGGGGATCACGGCGAGCGCGTCGGGAGGGAGCTCTAGCAGCTTGCGAATCTCCTCATTGTCCGCCTGGCTGGCGGCATCCGCAGCTTCCGCCTCCGCGGGTGTGTATCCAAAGTTTCCCGCCGCCGAGGCTGCGGCGACTTCTTCAGCGCGAGAAGCTATGTAAGCAATCTCTTGGTCGGTGGTGGCCCGCGTGTGCAGCTTGAGATCGTCCTTCTTCTCCAACACCTCCACAAGGCGGTCGTAGAACTCAAGGACGTCGATGGGCTTGGGCGCAATCCACGTGCGCTCCACTCCATGAGAGTCGCACGCGGGCATCATAGCGACAAGGCGATCCCGGGCGCTGCTGGCGCAGAGCGGCACCACTCCCCGGGGGGCGCGGAAGTACTCGGGGTGGGCCGGGTCGAACTTGAAAAGTTCCCTGACCATACCCCGCAGCTCGAGTGTTGTGAAGTTAAAATTGAGGCCGGGGCGCAGCCTCATGATGTCTGCCGGGCCGCCATATTGCCACGCCGGCCTCTTCCGGTCTTGGAGGGGGGCGATCCGGCGACGAAGAAAGTCCTTGCCCACTTCAGCGACAGACAGCGGCGCCAAACGAAGACGCATGATTCTGACGAGAGCGATATCCAGCTTGGAGTCGTCGGAATCGAAGTTACTCCAATCCCTGCCGCGCACGATGGGCGATGTGCGCGGCGCAGTGAAGTGTTGCGGCCGCTCCTCGACGACCCAGCACCACTCCGCACGCCACTCTTCCCACTTGCCGCGGAGCTCCCCCGGCAAGTAGGCGGGTTTCTTATTCAGCCTGAACACCCAAGAGATTCCTCCGGAGAGGGGGGCGTCGGCCTCTACTCTGGGGATGAAAAAGTGCCTAAAGAGAGCTACGTTGGGCTGGATTCCTACGAAGTTTTCGCACATGTGTGCGAAAACGGACATGGTGAGGATGGCGTTGGGAGTGAAATCGAGGAGGTGGAGGCCATAAGTATTCATGATATCGCAGAAAAAGTTTGAGAAGGGAGGGCACAGACCGCAGTGGAAGAAGGCTGCGAAAAAGTAATACCCGCCGGGGTAGTGATCCTTGGCGACGGCCGGGTAGACGCGCGTGCGGGGGTGCGCTGGGGTCTCCTTGGCCCAGAACAAATAATATTTGTTCCAAAGCTCCCGCACGCCGAGCTTCGGCGCAAAGACGATGTGCTCCTTCCGGAACGCAACGAGCTTCGCCGCCTGATCTGACTTCTCCCGCTTGGACTTCTCCGACTTCGCCTTGTCGGTCTTTGGGGCCATGGCGGACGCGGTGGAAGGAAGGGGACGAAGAGCTTGGTGATGGCGGAGGAGTAGAGGCAAAGAGCAGAGGAATCTGAGGAAGAAGACGATGGCAATGAGTGCGCAGGGAGGGGAACCGCGCCGCTCTCTCTGCTTTTATGGGAGAGTGGGGGGCGTTTCGCCCTTCCCATTAAAGAAATCGTGGGCACGTCCCATCCCACGGCGCCGCAATCGACGCGTGCCGTTGCCGTGGGATGCGGCGGATATGGAAGTGGATTCGGCGCGCCGCGGGCCGCGGGTGCCCGTGCACTGTTTTGGGCCTGGCCCAACAGCGCTCGGCACCGTGTGTGGCCCAGGCCCGGGGGCTCCTGTCGGTGTACTAAGGTAGGGGTACCCTAGTACCCCAACTTGTGCACGGGCAGCGGCAGCTCCCCGCGGCAGGGTTCACCACGCGCTTGCCGGAGACCTTCCTGACCCTTATCTAGCCATTCAAAAACAAAGTATACAAGACAGAAGACCAAGACCCCGGCAAGAGGAGCTTGCCGGGAAGGCCGTCCCAGGCTCGAGATTGCTTAACTAGCACGAGGCCCTGGCAAGAGGAGCTTGTCAGGACGAATAGAAGATTTCATCTTAGAAGACCCGGCAAGGGCTCGGGGAGCGGCAAGCTTCCGGGCCCGGCAAGGTCGAGATCCCCGGTAAGGTGCTTGCCGGGGGAGGTGCGCTGTGTGCCCGCGCTCCAGCTCATCGGCCCACGCGTCGCCCTGGGGCCACTCCAGGGACGCGTGGCGGATGGCTGTGCAGCCTGGGGGACACGGTGGCACTCCACGGCAGAGGATCCATCGCCGTGGCAGACGGAGACGCAACGGCGGGAGCTTTTGGGGTCGACGGCGACGGGCATTAAATGCCCTTGTCCCCCACTGTTAAAGTAGGTATAGACCACTGTTCTGTACTGTAGCTCCACTGTTCCCGCACTGTTACAACTACCACCTATTTTACATTTTTACCCCTTTCTCCTACGTTGACACCTGTCGGTGACCCCTTGCACTATAAAAGGAGGCCCATGCACAACGTGGAGGGGGTTCGGTTCGGTTCGGTTCGGTTGGAAACCTAGATCATTCTCACGCTCGTGTAGCTGCTTCTTCAAGCTCCGAGCGCCCAAACTCAATACACAACCAAGCAGGAGTAGGGTTTTACGCATCCGTGCGGCCCGAACCTGGGTAAAAACTGCCCGCGCGTTTGCCTCGATCTGCTCTTCGTGCTCCCTCCGCCCTCGTACCGCACAGACAAGGGGCTCCGGTCCCATAGGTGTTCGTGGTGGACAGTTTCCCCCGACATTCGGAGTCCTGGATGAGATCACGGACATGACGAGGAGTCTCGGAATGTCCGAGACATAAAGATTGATATATTGGACGACTATATTCGGACACCGGAAGTGTTCCGGAAAAGTTTCAGATTTAACCAGATTGCCGGAGGGGGTTACCGGAACCCCCCACGAGGGGGTATGGTCCATAGTGGGCTTTGAGGAAAGAAGAGAGGCAGCCCATAGAGGCTGGCCGGCGCCCCACCAGGGAATCCTAGTTGGACTAGGATTGGGGGGCGCAACCTCTCCCTCTCCTTCCTTCCCCCTTTTTCCTTCTTGGTGGACTCCTTGCCTCCCTGGCGCGCCATAGAAGGGCTGGCCGGCCCCTCCCCTTGCTCCTTTATATACGGGGACAGGGGGCACCCTAGGACACACAAGTTGATCAGTTGATCTCTCCCAACCACGTGCGATGCCCCCTCCACAGAAACACACCTCGGTCATACCGTTGCAGTGCTTAGGCGAAGCCCTGCGCCGGTAGATACATCATATGCGTCATCACGCCGTCGTGCTGACAAAACTCTCCCGTGAAGCTCAACTGGATCAAGAGCTCGTGGGACGTCATCAAGCTGAACGTGTGCTGAACGCGGAGGTGTCGTACGTTCGGTGCTTGATCGGTTGGATCGTGAAGAAGTTCGACTACATCAACCGCGTCACTTGACGCTTCCGCTCCCGGTCTACGAGGGTACGTAGACACACTCTCCCCCTCGTTGCTATACATCTGGTAGATAGATCTTGCGTGATCGTAGGAAAATTTTGAAAATACTACGTTCCTTAACAGTGGCATCATGAGCCAGGTCTATGTGTAGATGATATGCACGAGTAGAACACAATGAGTTGTGGGCGATACTAGTCATACTGCTTACCAGCATGTCATACTTTGCTTCGGCGGTATTGTGAGATGAAGCGGCCCGGACCGACATTACGCGTACGCTTACGCGAGACTGGTTTCACCGTTATGAGCACTCGTTGCTTAAAGGTGACTGGCAGGTGTCTGTCTCTCTCACTTTAGCTGAATCAAGTGTGGCTACGCCCGGTCCTTGTGAAGGTTAAAACAGCACATACTTGACGAAACATCGTTGTGGTTTTTGTATGCGTAGGTAAGAACGGTTCTTGCTAAGCCCGTAGCAGCCACGTAAAACTTGCAACAACAAAGTAGAGGACGTCTAACTTGTTTTTGCATGGCATGTTGTGATGTGATATGGTCAAGACATGATGAGTTATACGTTTTTGTATGAGATGATCATGTTTTGTAAAGTTAACGGCAACTGGCAGGAGCCATATGGTTGTCGCTTTATTGTATGAAATTCAATCGCCATGTAATTGCTTTACTTTATCACTAAGCGGTAGCGATAGTCGTAGAAGCAATAGTTGGCGAGACGACAACGATGCTACGATGGAGATCAAGGTGTCGCGCCGGTGACGAAGGTGATCATGAAGGTGCTTTGGAGATGGAGATCAAAAGCACAAGATGATGATGGCCATATCATGTCACATATTTTAATTTGCATGTGATGTTTATCTTATTATGCTTCTTATTTTGCGTAGAACGACGGTAGCATTATAAGATGATCCCTTACAAAATTTCAAGGTACAAGTGTTCTCCCTGAGTATGCACCGTTGCGGCAGTTCTTCGTGCCGAGACACCACGTGATGATCGGGTGTGATAAGCTCTACGTTCAAATACAACGGGTGTAAGACAGTTTTGCACACGCAGAATACTCGGGTTAAACTTGACGAGCCTAGCATATGCAGATATGGCCTCTGAACACTGGAGACCGAAAGGTCGAGCGTGAATCATATAGTAGATATGATCAACATAAGATGTTCACCATTGAAACTACTCCATCTCACGTGATGATCGGACATGGTTTAGTTGATTTGGATCACGTGATCATTTAGATGACTAGAGGGATGTCTATCTAAGTGGGAGTTCTTAAGTAATATGATTAAATTGAAATTTAATTTATCATGAACTTAGTCCTCGTAGTATTAGCATATCTATGTTGTAGATAAATAGCTCACGATGTTTCTCCCCGTTTATTTTTTCCTAGAGAAAAAATAAGTTGAAAGATGTTAGTAGCAATGATGCGGAATTGTTCCGTGATCTGAGGATTATCCTCATTGCTGCACGGAAGAATTATGTCCTTGATGCACCGCTAGGTGACAGACCTATTGCAGGAGCAGATGTAGACGTTATGAACATTTTGACAAAAGCTCAGTATGATGACTACTTGATAGTTTAAGTGCACCATGCTTTACGGCTTAGAACCGGGACTTCAAAAACGTTTTGAACGCCACGGAGCATATAAGATGTTCCAAGAGTTGAAATTAGTATTTCATACTCATGCCCGTGTCGAGAGGTATAAGACTTCTGATAGTACTTTGCCTACAAGATGGAGGAGAATAGCTCAACCAGTGAGCATGTGCTCAGATTGTCTGGGTACTACAATTACTTGAATCAAGTGGGAGTTAATCTTCCAGATAAGATAGTAATTGACAAAGTTCTCTAGTCACTATCACCAAGTTAGTAGAACTTCGTGATGAATTATAATATGCAAGGGATGACGAAGGTAATTCCCGAGCTCTTCACGATCTTGAAATCGGCGAAGGTAGAAATCAAGAAAGAGCATCAAGTATTGATGGTTAATAAGACCACTTGTTTCAAGTAAAGGGTAAAGGGAAAGAAGGGGAACTTCAAGAAGAATGACAAGCAAGTTGTCACTCCAATGAAGAAACCCAAAGCTAAACTCAAGCCTGAAACTAAGTGCTTCTACTGCAAAGGAAATGGTCACTGGAAGTGGAACTGCCCTAGATATTTGGCGGATAAGAAGGATGGCAAAGTGAATAAAGGTATATTTGATATACAGATTATTGATGTGTATTTTACTAGTGTTCATAGCAACCCCTCGGTATTTGATACTGGTTCAGTTGCTAAAGAGTAGTAACTCAAAATGGGAGTTGCATAATGAACAGAAACTAGTTAAAGGTTGAAGTGACGATGTGTATTGGACGTAGTTCCAAGATTGATATGATCATCATCGCACACTCCCTATACTTTCGGGATTAGTGTTGAACGTAAATAAGTGTTATATGGTGTTTGTGTTGAGCATGAATATGATTTGATCATGTTTATTGCAATATGGTTATTCATGTAAGTTAGAGAATAATTGTTGTTCTGTTTACATGAATAAAACCTTCTGTGGTCATACACCCAATGAAAATGGTTTGTTGGATCTCGATCGTGTGATACACATATTCATAATATTGAAGCAAAAGGATGCATGGTTAATAATGATAGTGTAACTTATTTGTGGCACTGTCGTTTAGGTCATATTGGTGTAAAGCGCATGAAGAAACTCCATAGTGATGGACTTTTGGAATCACTTGATTATGAATCACTTGGTGCTTGCGAACCATGCCTCATGGGCAAGATGACTAAAACTCCATTCTCCGGAACTGTGGAGCGAGCAACAGAGTTGTTGGAAATCATACATACTGATGTATGCGGACCAATGAGTGTTGAAGCTCGCGGCGGGTATCGTTATTTTCTGACCTTCACTGATGATTTGAGCAGATATGGGTATATCTACTTAATGAAGCACAAGTCTGAAACATTTGAAAAGTTCAAAGAATTTTAGAGTGAAGTGGAGAATCATCGTAACAAGAAAATAAGAGTTTCTACGATATGATCGTAGAGGTAAAATATTTGAGTTTGCGAGTTTGGCCTTCAGTAAAAACAATGTCAAATAGTTTCACTACTCACGCCACCTGGAACACCACAGTGTAATGGTGTGTCCGAACGTCATAACCGTACTTTATTAGATATGGTGAGATCGATGATGTCTCTTACTGATCTACCACTATCGCTTTTGGGGTTATGCATTAGAGACAGCTACATTCACGTTAAATAGGGCACCATCTAAATCCGTGGAGATGACACCGTATGAACTGTGGTTTGACGAGAAACCTAAGCTGTCATTTCTTTAAGTTTGGGACTGCGATGCTTATGTGAAAAAGTTTCAACATGATAAGCTCGAACCCAAATCGGAGAAGTAAATCTTCATAGGATACCCAAAAGAAACTGTTGGGTACATCTTCTATCACAGATCCGAAGGCAAGGTCTTTGTTGCTAAGAGTGGATCCTTTCTAGAGAAGGAGTTTCTCTCGAAAGAAGTGAGTGGGAGGAAAGTAGAACTTGATGAGGTAATTGTACCTTCTCCCGAATTGGAAAGTGGAACATCACAGAAACTAGTTCCAGTGATTCCTACACCAATTAGTGAGGAAGCTAATGATCATGATCATGAAACTTCAGATCAAGTTTCTGCTGAACGTTGTAGATCAACCAGAGTACGTTCCGCACCAGAGTGGTACGGCAACCCAGTTCTGGAAGTCGTGTTACTAGACCATGATGAACCTGCGAACTATGAGGAAGCGATGATGAGCCCAGATTGCGCAAAATGGCTTGAGGCCATGAAATCTGAGATAGGATCCATGTATGAGAACAAAGTGTGGACTTTGGTTGACTTGCCCGATGATCAAGAAGCCATCGAAAATAAATGGATCTTCAAGAGGAAGACCGACACTGACAGTAATGTTACTGTTTACAAAGCTCGACTTGTTGCGAAAGGTTTTCAACAAGTTCAAAGAGTTGACTACGATGAGCCTTTCTCACCCGTAGCGATGCTTAAGTCTGTCCGAATCATGTTAGCAATAGCCGCATTTTATGAAATCTGGCAAATGGATGTCAAAACTGCATTCTTGGATGAATATCTTAAAGAAGAGTTGCATATGATGCAACCAGAAGGTTTTGTCGATCCTAAAGGTGCTAACAAAGTGTGCAAGCTCCAGCGATCCATCTATGGACTGGTGCAAGCATCTCGGAGTTGGAATATACGCTTTGATAAGTTGATCAAAGCATATAGATTTATACAGACTTGCGGTGAAGCCTATATTTACAAGAAAGTGAGTGGGAGCACTACAACCTTTCTGATGAGTATATGTGAATGACATATTGTCGATCGGAAATGATGTAGAATTTTCTGGAAAGCATAAAGGAGTGTTTGAAAGGAGTTTTTCAAAGAAAGACCTCGGTGAAGCTGCTTACATATTGAGCATCAAGATCTATAGAGATAGATCGAGACACTTGATAAGTTATTTCGATGAGTACATACCTTGATAAGATTTTGAAGTAGTTCAAAATGGATCAGTCAAAGAAGGAGTTCTTGCCTGATTGGTAAGGTGTGAAGTTGAGTAAGACTCAAAGCCTGACCACGGCAGAAAAATATAGAGAGAATGAAAGTCATTCCCTATGCCTCAGCCATAGGTTCTATAAAGTATGACATGCTGTGTACCAAACATGTTGTGTACCTTGCCATGAGTTTGACAAGGAGGTACAATAGTGATCTAGGAGTAGATCACTGGACAGCGGTCAAAATTATCCTTAGTAACTGGATGACTAAGGAAATGTTTCTCGATTATGGAGGTGATAAAGAGTTTGTCGTAAAGGGTTACGCCGATGCAAGCTTTGACACTAAATCCAGATGACTCTAAGTATCAATCTGGATGCGTATTGAAAGTGGGAGCAATTAGCTAGAGTAGCTCCATGCAGAGCATTGTAGACATAGAAATTTGCGAAATACATACGGATCTGAATGTGACAGACCCGTTGACTAAACTACTCTCACAAGCAAAACATGATCACACCTTATTACTCTTGGGTATTAATCACATAGCGATGTGAACTAGATTATTGACTCTAGTAAACCCTTTGGGTGTTGGTCACATGGCGATGTGAACTATGGGTGTTATTCACATAACGATGTGAACTATCGGTATTAAATCACATAGCGATGTGAGCTAGATTATTGACTCTAGTGCAAGTGGGAGACTGAAGGAAATATGCCCTAGAGGCAATAATAAAGTTGTTATTTATATTTCCTTATATCATGATAAATGTTTATTATTCATGCTAGAATTGTATTAACCGGAAACTTAGTACATGTGTGAATACATAGACAAAACAGAGTGTCCCTAGTATGCCTCTACTAGACTAGCTCATTGATCAAAGATGGTTATGTTTCCTAACCATAGACATGAGTTGTCATTTGATCAACGGGATCACATCATTAGGAGAATGATGTGATGGACAAGACCCATCCGTTAGCTTAGCACTATGATCGTTTAGTTTTACTGCTATTGCTTTCTTCATGACTTATACATGTTCCTATGACTATGAGATTATGCAACTCCCGAATACCGTAGGAACACCTTGTGTGCTATCAAACGTCATAACGTAACTGGGTAATCATAAAGATGCTCTACAGGTGTCTCCGAAAGTGTTCGTGGTGTTGGCATAGATCAAGACTAGGATTTGTCACTCCGAGTGTCGGAGAGGTATCTCTGGGCCCTCTCGGTAATGCACATCATAATAAGCCTTGCAAGCAAAAGACTAATGAGTTAGTCACGAGATGATGTATTACGGAACGAGTAAAGAGACTTGCCGGTAACGAGATTGAACTAGGTATAGAGATACCGACGATCGAATCTCGGGCAAGTAACATACCGATGACAAAAGGAACAACGTATGTTGTTATGCGGTTTGACCGATAAAGATCTTCGTAGAATATGTAGGAACCAATATGAGCATCCAGGTTCCGCTATTGGTTATTGACCGGAGATGAGTCTCGGTCATGTCTACATAGTTCTCGAACCCGTAGGGTCCGCACGCTTAACGTTTGATGACGATCGGTATTATGAGTTTATGAGTTTTGATGTACCGAAGGAAGTTCGGAGTCCCGGATGAGATCACGGACATGACGATGAGTCTCGGAATGTCCGAGACATGAAGATTGATATATTGGACGACTATATTCGGACACCGGAAGTGTTCCGGAAAAGTTTCGGATTTAACCGGATTGCCGGAGGGGGTTACCGGAACCCCCCACGAGGGGGTATGGTCCATAGTGGGCTTTGAGGAAAGAAGAGAGGCAGCCCATAGAGGTTGGCCGGCGCCCCACCAAGGAATCCTAGTTGGACTAGGATTGGGGGGCGCAACCTCTCCCTCTCCTTCCTTCCCCCTTTTTCCTTCTTGGTGGACTCCTACTAAGAATAGGATTGCAATCCTATTCCTAGTAGGATTGCCTCCCTGGCGCGCCATAGAAGGGCTGACCGGCCCCTCCCCTTGCTCCTTTATATACGGGGGCAGGGGGCACCCTAGGACACACAAGTTGATCAGTTGATCTCTCCCAACCGTGTGCGGTGCCCCCCTCCACAGAAACACACCTCGGTCATACCGTTGTTGTGCTTAGGCGAAGCCCTGCGCCGGTAGATACATCATATCCGTCACCACGCCGTCATGCTGACGAAACTCTCCCGTGATGCTCAACTGGATCAAGAGCTCGTGGGACGTCATCAAGCGTAACGTGTGCTGAACGCGGAGGTGCCGTACGTTCGGTGCTTGATCGGTTGGATCGTGAAGAAGTTCGACTACATCAACCGCGTCACTTGACGCTTCCGCTCCCGGTCTACGAGGGTATGTAGACACACTCTCCCCCTCGTTGCTATACATCTGGTAGATAGATCTTGCATGATCGTAGGAAAATTTTGAAAATACTACGTTCCCCAACAAACATGCCCTGCAAAAACAAGTTAGACGTCCTCTACTTTATTGTTGCAAGTTTTACGTGGTTGCTACGGGCTGAGCAAGAACTGTTCTTACCTACGCATCAAAACCACAACGATATTTCGTCAAGTATGTGTTGTTTTAACCTTCACAAGGACCGAGCATAGCCACACTCGATTCAACTAAAGTTGGAGA
Source organism: Secale cereale (assembly GCA_902687465.1). Lineage (NCBI taxonomy): Eukaryota > Viridiplantae > Streptophyta > Magnoliopsida > Poales > Poaceae > Secale > Secale cereale. The sequence continues at coordinate 590,243,785 of LR738710.1, forward strand.
AACTGACACCCGCCAGCCACCTGTGTGCTAAGCACATCGGTAGAACCAGTCTCGCGTAAGCGTACGCGTAATGTCGGTCCGGGCTGCTTCATCCAACAATACCGCCGAATCAAAGTATGACGTGTTGGTAAGCAGTATGACTAGTATCGTCCACAACTCACTTGCGTTCTAATCGTGCATATAACATCTACGCATAGACCTGGCTCATGATGCCACTGTTGGGGAACATAGTATTTCAAAAAAATTCCCTACGCACACGCAAGATCATGGTGATGTATAGCAATGAGAGGGGAGAGTGTCGTCCACGTACCCTCGTAGACCGTAAGCAGAAGCGTTATGACCACACGGTTGATGTAGTCGTACGTCTTCACGATCGACCGATCCTAGTGCCGAACGTACGACACCTCCGTGATCTACACACGTTCAGCTCAGTGACGTCCCACGAACTCACGATCCAGTAGAGCTTCGAGGGAGAGTTCGGTCAGCACGACGGTGTGTTGACGGTGATGATGAAGTTACCGACGCAGGGCTTCGCCTAAGCAGCGCAACGATATGACCGAAGTGTGTTTCTGTGGAGGGGGGCTCCGCACACGGCTAAAAGATCAATGATCAACTTGTGTGTCCATGGGGTGCCCCCCACCCCCGTATATAAAGGAGTGGAGGAGGGGGAGGGCTGGCCCTCTCTATGGCGCGCCCTAGGGGAGTCCTACTCCCACCGGGAGTAGGATGCCCCCTTTCCTAGTAGAACTAGGAGCCCTTCCAAGTAGTAGGAGTAGGAGAGAAGGAAAGGGAAAAGAGAAGAGAAGGAAGGAGGGGGCGCTGCCCCTCCCCCTAGTCCAATTCAGACTATGCCTTGGAGGGGGCAGCCTCCTCTCTCTCTTTCCCCTAAAGCCCAATAAGGCCCATATACTCCCCGGCGAATTCCCGTAACTCTTCGGTACTCCGAAAAATACCTGAATCACTCGGAACCTTTCCGATGTCCGAATATAGTCGTCCAATATATCGATCTTTACGTCTCGACCATTTTGAGACTCCTCGTCATGTCCTCAATCTCATCTGGGACTCCGAACTACCTTCTGTACATCAAAACACATAAACTCATAATACCGATCGTCACCGAACGTTAAGCGTGCGGACCCTACGGGTTCGAGAACTATATAGACATGACCAAGTCCGCGACGACCTGGATCCCCCCTCCCAGGCCGATGGCGGACATCCGATGGCGGGTCACGTTTGCCCCGGATCTCATGGCGGCGCGAGCCATCACCTTCAACATCGGCGAGCTCCTCCTCCGACGAGATGCGTTGCGCATCATTCTGCTCGATGAGCGGGGCGTCACCATTGACGCTCGATCCCTGCGTGTCGATGACGTAATTGACATCGGGTACATCATCCCTTTCCCATGTCATTTTGCTACGGTTTGGGATCGCCTCCCTTCCTATCCATCCTCACGCCGGGCGCCGGAGAAGAGTTTCGCCGGTGAGCCGTCACGCGGGGGCGCGGCGCGCTCCCTGAATTTCAAGCAGAACCAGGATTTGGGGGTGGTTCTCGAGGAGCGGTTCGGTCTCACCCCCTCGGCCAAACCGGGGATTCTGGGGCACCGACCTGCAGAAAACCGCTCCATCTGCCCAGATCTACGACACGTGGAGGGCGTCATATCTGACCGCCGTGGGCATACCGCAGCTACGGTTTTGGCCCCATCTCTGGCTATAAATCCGGTTGCCGCTGCCCCTCGCCCCCCATTTTGGATCTGGAAGAGAGTTTACTCCACTTCTGGGAAGCGCGTGTGTCAGAGAAACCTAGGGTTTGTCCCTCCTTCACATAGTGGGAGGGGAAAATCCGAGGGGATCCTAGATCTTTTGCTCAAGTTGTTTCGTCTCCTCCTACCAAATCTGTCATCAAATCCACCCACGAACTACCCAAGATGAGGGAGGCGGGGTTTGGTGCTGGGCGCCAGGGCCGCGGCGCGGGCCGTTTCAACCACGGCGAGGGGCGTGGCCCTGGGGATGACGGTGGTCGCGGCCGCTCTGGAGGTGGCGGTGGTGGGAGAGGGCGTGTCCGGGAGAGTCATGTCTGGACTCGCAAGATGACACCCGGGGCCTCCTCCTCCAACGTCCCATCTGGATCTGGCGAGACAGGTTTTGACCGATGGGACAAGGCTGCGGGGGGAAACCATGAAGCCCCAGTTCATCAGGACCGCTGGGGGGCTGGGGGAGGCGACAACCACAACATCGACAAATCTGCTCCTCCTGCTAAGATACGTGAGATCCCCTCCAACCCTGATGCTCCGGCTACTTTTCCTGAACCGTGTCAAATCTGTAACCTCATGGGGCATTACACTGCCAATTGTCCTCAAGCTCTTTGTGTTAGATGCAAGAAGAAAGGACACCTCTCTGTGATTTGTAGTGATTTTCTTCCCTGGGAGTGCATACCTGCGATGTGCGCTTTTCAGGCCAAGGGGCAAGGTTTCCATTACTTCCATGATTACTCTGTTAGTAATCAGAATAGTGATAAGATTGTTAAGGTCATCATTACTATTGTGGAGGGGGAAATTACCACAAAGCAACTTGTAGACGCGTTTGAGAAGTAGATAGGACAGGGATGGCGCTGCTCAGCCCACCTGATTGCTCCTAACCAATACGTGATGCGTTTCCCGAACCAGAGGGAGGTGGACAGAGCTCTCTTTATTGAATACATAACTCTCAAGTCGCTAGGGGTAGTTGTTCGTATCACTCCTTGGTCTGAGGATGTTGAATCAGAGGGTCTTTTAGAGGTTGGATGGGTTAAGATTAGTAAGATTCCCCCAAACAAACGATTTGAGAGAAACGTTGCTTTTGCTGGAGCCTTAGTTGGAGTGACTCTAGACATTGATATGTCAACTCTTCACCGTCCTTCCTCTGTTCGAGCCAAATTGGGATGCCGCAACTTTGAGAAACTCCCTGCTTCGGCTGAGGGATGCTTGGGGGCGGTTTTATCATTTTCAATATGAAGTAGAGGAGGTCCTGGTGAGAAATATAGTTCAGGATGAGGAACCTGTTCAAATCCCCCGCTATGCTGGGCAAAGGGTTATGACACCTAAGCGCAAACGTGATGATACTCCACCTAATGAGAAAAATAACTCAGCTGAGAAAAAGGACACTGCAGTTAACTCCTCTTACCATGGTGGCAAAGCATGTCGCGTGCCATCACCAAAGGAGCGAAAGCAGGCCCTTGAGGATAACATTGCGTCAGAAAGTGAGATCAGTGGGGATGGCCCTCTTTTGATCGAGGAGATGGCACTGGAGCTTGCCTCCACGTATGCACAGCAAGCTGATTCTCTGGGGATGCTTCCTAATGCTGCTTGCACTCATGATACTGATGATCATGGGTCTAAAAAAGACAATACACTTAAGGTGAATGTTGTAGCTGCTACTATTTCATATGAACCTGCTACTGTTCCTCAAACTAATCTTGATCAGATTTCTGAGGTGGTGGGGGAGGTAGAAGAAAACATGAAGATCTCCAAGGAGTATACAGTACAACTTCCTCATCCTACCTGCGAGGAGATCATTCCTACACCGCCTCTTGTACTTGAGCCGCATCTTCAATTCAGCCAGCGCAATACACATCTTCAGCACGTGGATATGGAGACAAGAGCTACTCACCTGGCCAACGCCAAAAATCTGGAAGGTAACACCAATCCTGTCAATCACAATGCTTTTGCTGCTTTGGCTGATTGTGAGATCATTAGTCGTGCATATAAGATGGGTGTGCTTATTCCTGATAATGATTTTTCATGTGTGGATATCCCGAGGGAACTAGAATCGGTTAGGGCTAACGTGGTAGAAAAGAACATCAACCCCTGTGATGATCAGGGTGATGATGACATGTTTATCACTAATGGTTTGGGGAAAAACACCCCCTTGAATCTAACCTGGCTAGATGAGGAGGAGACTATTAATGAAAAACTGGAGAGATCTAAATCTGCTAAGAAAAATAGAAAGAAAGTTGATGTGAGACTCCCTAGGCGTGTGACTAGGAGCCAGAAAAAGAAAATTGATATTTCTACCGAGCACGGTGGTCCTACCCTACCTCCTGGTAGGGCCACCAGAGTCAGAAAACAAACCAACCGTTCCAAATGAGAGGTCTCATTTGGAACTGCAGAGGGGTGGGCAAGAAAGGAATGGCCACCTGCCTCTCTGATCTCATTAGTGACCATTCCGTTGACTTCTTAGGTTTGCAAGAAACTTTGAAGAAAGATTTCTCTCGTAGTCTTATTAGAAAACTTGATCCCTTTGCTAGTTTCCATTGGGAATGGGTGCCTGCTATAGGTAGATCCGGCGGCATTCTTTGTGGTGTTCGAATCAACACCCTGGAGATGTTAAGCTGCATTAAAGGCAAATATATTTTTCAGATGGATATTAAAGACCTTAAAACAAAAATTGGCTAGAGCCTCCTAGTGGTTTATGGCTCTGCCCATGAGGAGCACAGGGGGGATTTCCTAATGGAACTGGCCACCTTCTGCGACAATACAAAGTTGCCCTATATTGTGGGAGGGGACTACAATATCTTGAGACATAATGGTGACAAAACAAAAAAATGCAGCACTCCAAATATGCAGACCTTTTCAATTCCATTATCAATACCCTCGGCCTTAGAGAAATTTATATGAGTGGAGGCAAATATACTTGGTCTAATAATCAGGCTCATCCCACACTAGAAAAACTAGATAGGGTGCTGATGTCTGATTCCTGGGAGCAACTTTTCCCCATGGTTTCCATGAGGAAATTGGTCAGAGAGTTATATGATCATAACCCGCTCCTCCTGTACACGGATAATGAGAAAAAAGAACCCTCCACACCCCGAGAGTTTCGTTTTGATCTCTCCTGGGTAAAAGATGACAGGTTCTTTGATTTAGTAGCCAAAATCTGGAATAGGAAAGTTGTAGCCTCTGACCCCATAGACATTCTTAACATTAAACTCAAGAGATTTAAAAGTTACTTCAAAGGATGGGGGTCAGATAAATTTGGACATACCAAGAGACGTAAAGAAGATATGAGAATCGAATTAGAGATGCTCGAAGAGGCGGAGGAGGTAGGCCCCCTGCCACCTGAGCTGTATAACAGAAAAAGTTGATGTTTTTGTCGAGCTCTATGAGTTACTAGCCGCGGAAGAGATCTACTGGCTTCAAGAATCCCACGAACGCTGGCTCCTTAGAGGAGACCGCAATACAGACTACTTCCACAAGATAACTAATGGCCGTAAACGAAAAAAATACCATTCACGCCCTAAATTGTGGGGCGTGGAGATTGAAGGCACTGATAACCTCCTTGCACATGTTACAAACTTCTACAAAGAACTTTTTGGCCCTGCACCTGGTAACAGGTTTCATCTTGATCCTGACACCTGGGCTGATAATTAAAAACTTACAACAGAAAACAATATTGATCTTATTAAGGAATTTTCGGAGGAAGAGGTCAAAGCTGCCTTATTTGACATGGATGCCAATAGGGCCCCAGTGCCTGATAACATTCCTGCTGAATTTTATCAGTGCTGCTGGGACATAGTTAAAAAGATATTATGCATCTTTTTGGTAGCTTTCATAAAGGCACACTAGATGTGCAGCGTCTCAATTATGGTATTATCACCTTGCTGCCTAAGATTTCTGGAGCAGACCGTATTCAACAATTTCGGCCTATTTTTCTGCTCCGCTGTCCTTATAAATTAATTACGAAGGTTATGGACAGGAGGGTCGCTAGATACATTGACATCCTTATTAGCCACAACCAAAGTGCTTTCATGAAAGGCAGAAGCATTATGGATGGGGTGATGGCCCTCGATGAACTCCTCAATTACACACATGTCAAGAAAAAAGTGGGGGTTGTCTTTAAACTCGATTTTGAGAAAGCTTATGACATGGTTAACTGGGATTTCCTGCTAGAGTGCCATAAGCTTCGAGGTTTTGATAAGAAATGGTGTGGTTGGGTCGAGCAGATCCTCCACAATGGCACCATTAGCATCAAACTTAACAATTGTGTGGGTCCATACTTCCAAAGTGCTAAAGGGGTGCGCCAGGGGGATCCCTACTCGCCTTTTCTCTTCAATTTGGCTGCTGAGTGTTTAATTAAAATGATCAAAAATGCCCAGAAAAACAATTTGATCGTGGGTCTGGCTGCTGACTTGATTCCCAATGGGGTCGCAGTCTTGCAATATGCAGATGACATGATCATTTGCCTAGAGAATGATATGGAGAAAGCTGTCAACCTGAAAATTCTTCTATATATCTTTGAAATGATGTCAGGGCTCAAAGTGAACTTTCACAAGAGCGAGGTTTTAACAGTTGGGGGGGATGATCATATTAATAAGGCATATGCAGACCTTTTCAACTGTGAGATAGGTCACTTTCGCCTCAAATACTTGGGTATGCCAGTGAGTTTTACTAACCTTAGGAACTCAGACTGGGAGTTTATTGTTGACAAGTATCTCATTAGATTCTATGCTTGGGTAGGAAATGCCGCCTCCATGGGAGGAAGACACACCTTGCTGGACTAGGTGGTCACCCAACTCTCCCTTTACCACATGTCTATGTGGCTGATGAATAAGACTTTTGTGGCAAAATTAGATAAACATAGGAGGAGATTTTTCTGGCAGGGGTGTAGTGAAAAACATCGATACCATCTTGGCAGGTGGAACAGAGTTTGTCGTTCCAAGAATAAAGGGGGACTGGGCATTAAAGACTTACGTAAGCAAAACATTAGCCTTATGCTTAAGTGGTGGTGGAAACTTGATACTCAGAAAGGGATCTAGCAGGACATTGTAAATGCTAGATATTTACATAATCAGACGGTGGCAACTATCGGGCCTCGGTTCACCGACTCGCCCTGCTGGAAAAACCTCCTGAAAATCAAGGAGCTTTACATGGTTGGCAAGAAGATTTGTACGGGCGCTGGCAATCTAACATGGTTGTGGAAAGATTCCATTAATGGGCTGCCCCCATTTACGGAACAATTTCCCCGCCTTTTCAGCATCTGTGTTGATCAGTATTGTACTTTGAACAAACTGAACTCGGTGATTTCTACTAACTTTTTTCGTAGAAGACTTGACAGCGATCTTACAGTGCAATGGCTGCAGCTAAAAGCACGAGTCTACAGTATGAATCTCTCTGGTGACAGGGATACTATGTATTGGGGTCTGAATAAGTCTGGTAAGTATACTACCAAGTCTATTTACAAGTGGCTGGAAAAACTTCTCAATGGATGCAATTACAAATGGATTTGGAAAGCAAAACTCCCCCTTAAGATTCAAATTTTCTTGTGGCAACTTTCTCAAGATGCGGTTCTTACCAGGCAAGTGATGCGCCAACGTAAGTGGCCAGGGAACCCTATGTGTTCCTTTTGCCAACAAGTTGAAACCTCCCAACACCTGTTTTTTGAATGCCATGTCGCTAGAGTTGTGTGGCGATCAATTGGGGTAACTCTGGGGACAGACTTATGTCCTCGAAACTACTGGCAGTTCTTTGTTTGGTGCCACTCCTTCCTTCCAGGATGTAGCTCCTTCCAGGATGTCCTTGAAACAAAGCTACTTTTCAGAGGAAAATGATCAAATCTCCTTTCGAGATTGTTTTTATGGTAGTTTCTTTTCTCTTGTATTGGGCAGGTCTACAGACGGGAGACGACATCAAACAACTTCGAACGGGAGCGGACATGATTCGCAAGGGGACTCTACTGCCGATGAAGGTGTGTGAAGCATCCAAGGGGGGATTGGGAAGTTGATCTTCGTCATGTGTTGTCCAGTGGGCTTTTCGCTTGAGTGATCACCGTCCTGCTTTGTGTTCCTGATTAAAACTGCTTTTGGTGCTTTGGATGGTTTCCATCCTGTTTTGTAATAGGACTAGTTTTATGGCTGGTGCTGCTCAGGTTTTCGCCCCATGGCACTCGTTTCGATGGCGGGCGAGTGCGGTGGGTTTCCTGGCAATGCTTTGAACTCGCTTTTCCCTTTCCCTGTTCTTAGACTACTTCTCTCTGTCAGAACTCTGTATTTCCGTTCTAAGTAATGGAAAGGGGGATAGCCTGGTTCAAAAAAAAGTAGACATGACCAAGACTCATCTCCGGTCAATAATCAATAGCGGAACCTGGATGCTCATATTGGTTCCTACATATTCTACGAAGACCTTTATCGATCAAACCGCATAACAACATACGTTGTTCCCTTTGTCATCGGTATGTTACTTGCCCGAGATTTGATCGTCGGTATTTCAATACCTAGTTCAATATCGTTACCCGCAAGTCTCTTTACTCATTTTGTAATACATCATCTCGTGACTAACTCATTAGTCATTTGCTTGCAAGGCTTATTATGATGTGTATTATCGAGAGGGCCCAGAGATACCTCTCCGACACTCGGAGTGACAAATCCTATTCTTGATCCATGCCAACACCATGAACACCTTCGGAGACACCTGTAGAGCATCTTTATAATCACCCAGTTACGTTGTGACATTTGATAGCACACAAGGTGTTCCTCCGGTATTCGGGAGTTGCATAATCTCATACTCATTGGAACATGTATAAGTCATGAAGAAAGCAATAGCAGTAAAACTAAACGATCATAGTGCTACGCTAACGGATGGGTCTTGTCCATCACATCATTCTGATCCCATTGATCAAATGATAACTCATGTCTATGGCTAGGAAACATAACCATCTTTGATCAATGAGCTAGTCTAGTAGAGGCATACTAGGGACACTCTGTTTTGTCTATGTATTCTCACATGTACTAAGTTTCCGGTTAATACAATTCTTGCTTGAATAATAAACATTTATCATGATATAAGGAAACTAGGAGACCCCCCCTGACTTGAGACTCACGCCAAAAATTCCTATAAATACAGAAACCCCCAAATAGAAACCTAGATCAGGAGTTCCGCCGCCGCAAGCCTCTGTGGCCACCAAAAACCAATCTGGACCCTATTCTGACACTCTGTCGGAGGGGGATCCATCACTGGTGGCCATCTTCATCATCCTGGTGCTCTCCATGACGAGGATGGAGTAGTTCACCCTCGGGGATGAGGGTATGTACCAGTAGCTATGTGTTTGATCTCTCTCTCTCTCTCTCTCTCTCTCTCTCTCTCTCTCTCTCTCTCTCTCTCTCTCTCTCTCTCTTTCTCTCTCTCTTTGGTGTTCTTGATTTGGCACGACCTTGATGTATCGCGAGCTTTGCTACTATAGTTGGATCTTATGATGTTTCTCCCCCTCTACCTTCTTGTAATGGATTGAGTTTTCCTTTTGAAGTTATCTTATCGGATTGAGTCTTTAAGGATTTCAGAACACTTGATGTATTGTGATAGCCTGGCTTATTAGGGATGATAGACTACTCACATCAATAAGGAATTCCTTCTTTTCCGGGAGCCCATTCGGATAGAACTCCAAAGTTAAGTGTGCTCAGTTTGGAGTAGTTTCAGGATGAGTGACCGACCGGAAGTTGCTCCCGTGTGCGCACGAGTGAGGATAAAGTGCACAAAAAAGACTAGTATTGATATGTGGGGCCAGTCTAGATCCTACCAGGAGTAGCGACCACCGACGTGTGTGTCCGGGACGTTACAAGTTGGTATTCAGAGCCTTCTCTCACCTAGGAGCCCCCTGATTGATCGAACCGCTGACGGTTGAGTCTAGGCACACACACAAAAATGTCTTGAGTCATATATATATATATATATATATATATATATATATATATATATGGTTGTGTACTCCTGGGAGTACGTACTCCTACTCCTCATATACCATATAGATGAATCTTTTATATCTTTTTATTATTTTTAATATACTTCATTAATAATTATTAGATACCCCAAAATAATTTTTATGAAAAAATTCATGCGAGACTACATATTTTAAATGTTTACGTATATACTGATGTGTTTATACGTGAAAAAGGTATATTACAAAAAGTACGTCGTAGATGATATTTTTTCAACAAAACTTGTATTGGGGTATCTTAGAATATTTAATAAAATATATTGAGAATGATAAAGAGGTATAATTAATGCGTATGTGGGGTATATTGAGGATGGGAGTACATACTCCCAGGAGTACAAAATAGGAGTCATATATATATATATATATATATATATATATATATATATATATATATATATATATATATATATGGTGGGTCTATTCTCATAACATCCCTTAAGACCTTATTGTAATAACAAAAACCTTATTCTCATAACACCCCCACTTAAATAGGTTTCTAGCGCGGAGCGCCCCGAAGACAGCAACCACTGCCCCGCCTCCTACCCCCGCGCTGCCGGCCCGCCTCCTTCCCCCAGCACCGTCGTGACGGCTTCTACCCTGATGTAGTGTGGTTTTTTTGTGCAGTTCGGAAGCGCAAAAAAACGCTCGCTGCCATTATTCGTCGGTAGCACTGTTTTCAAAACTGCTCTTAAACCATGCGGAATCTCGAAAACTGTTCAACATGGCGAAGTTGCGTCTACTCCATAGCTTTTCAACGGTATATTACACGCATAATTCCGATAAACGGTTAAAAAACTAGAGCTAAAAAGGTATCGAAAAAACAACACGTACAGTTTTTTCAAACATGCAGTTCACCATTTTCAAAACTGCTCTTAAACCGTGCGGAATCTCGAAAAGTGTTCAACATGGCGAAGTTGCGTCTACTCCATAGCTTTTCAACGGTATATTACACACATAATTCCGATAAACAGATAAAAAACTAGAGCAAAAAAGGTACCGAAAAAACAACACGTACATTTTTTTCAAACATGCAGTTCACCGTTTTCAAAACTGCTCTTAAACCGTGCGAAATCTCGAAAAATGTTCAACATGGCGAAGTTGCGTCCACTCCATAGCTTTTCAATGGTATATTACACACATAATTCCGATAAACGGTTGAAAAACTAGAGCAAAAAAGGTACCGAAAAAACAACACGTACAGTTTTTTCAAACATGCAGTTCACTGGTCTCTGTGTTGCAGTTACATGTAGTTCGGAAGCGCAAAAAAACACGTTGATTTGGGTGTCGCGAAAAACAGAGTTTCCGCGTTATTGTAATTTCAAAACTGCTCTTAAACCGTAATGAATTAGAGAGGGTGTTCTACATGAAAAAGTAGCGTCTCGACGATATCTTTCCAACGGTGTATCATTTGGATCATTTCGACCAAAGTTTTGTAAATATTTCACGAAAAACGGCCATTGCCCCTTCGTAGTCAGCCACACGATTTTCAAATTTAACTAAAAACGATAAGGAATCTCAAAAACATTTCAACATATGAAAGTTGCGCCTCGTTCGTAGCTTTCCAACGGTATATTACACGCCTTGTTTCGACAAACGGTTAGAAAACTGGAGTGAAAATAGTACCGAAAATTTGAAAAAATTCGAAAAACACAATTCCGCGATTTAGTAAATTCAAAAATGCTCTTAAACCATAGCGAATTAGAAAAAATAATAGATATGAAAAAGATGCGCGCCGACGATACCTTTCGAACGGTGTATCATACATTTCATTTCGACGAGCGGTTTAGAAAAAAACGCAAAAAAACGCTCGCTGTCATTCGTTGTGAGCCGCACGATTTTAGAAGCTGCTCTTAAACTATGATGAATTTTGAAAAGTGTTCAACATGGCGAAGTTGCGTCTACTCCATAGCTTTTCAACGGTATATTACACGCATAATTCCGATAAAAGGTTAAAAAAACTAGAGCAAAAAAGGTACCGAAAAAACAACATGTACAGTTTTTTCAAACATGAGGTTCTGTTACAGTATCTACGCAATGCGCATAGCTTTCCAATGCAATAAAACAAAGCAGTTCGGAAGTGTTATGAGAATATTATTCTCATAATGTTATGAGAATAGACCGGCTGTATATATATATATATATATATATATCGGAGAGTAGGATTTCTTTTTACTCCTCATCCCCTTCGTCGCTCTGGTGAGGACTCCTGACGTTGTTTTAACATCACTGTCCTCAATTTTCACCAAAAAATTTTAGGATCACGCGGGTATTGTTTGGATTGTTCCGATATCTTTGTGACGAGAATTCTGTCTTGGTGCCTCCCGTCTATTTAGGCTGAGTCCCGGGGAGTTGAGCTCTGAGGTATTGTTGTCCCATTATGTATTGTTACAGTTCTAGAATACCAGAGGCGGCCGACATCAAAAACTCTTCTATATGTGTCTGGTGGTGAGATAACCCCGACGTCACCCAGTACTGGTGGGATAGTTCGGGAGTATTGCCACAACTAGTATAGCGGATGCGTTTCGAAGGTCCGAGGTAAGCGATTTCCGAAGGTGCCTGGTTATGTGTTGACGGATGGATACAGCCGGATGTAGGTATTGCTAGTTGGGTGATATATTGTTCTTCCCCTGTATCCCCAACACCAGATTGCATAACCGGAAAGCTTCGGGAATTAATAGGTGGGATTCAACTAGGTATTAGGTAATCTTCGAACGGTGCATGATATGAGGTCGGGGTTCAACATCTAGTGGAGAGGTTATCATGGGTGTTGTTATACTATGGTGTTTCATCTTAAAAGATCCTTGGTTATGCTGATCCGGGGATTGCAAGGCCCTTTGTAACACGTGCCATGGGGCATCAGCACGAACATGTGGGATGAAACCACTATTATGTATTTGTTCCATCTGTTACCTTGTTGTTTATTCTATCAAGTGGCTTCTCGACAAGTTGATGTACCATTAAGCTATGTAATTCATTTGTTCAGTTCTCTATTCGAATGATATTGTGAAGATTATGTTGCAACATATCTATCCTTTGTTTTTGTTTTGATTGTGGTATTCGAGTTGCTTCGAAGTCAAGTGTTGATTCCATACTTTTCCAAATCGGTGTTCTCATATTTCCATGGGAGTGCTTGTCCTTCTTGATCATCGAGATTGTCATGTAAATTCTTTTCAACCGGTGCATTTCTCTTCAAGTTAACCCGATCCTTTCAATTTGTGCAAGACCAATCCTTGGTTTTTCTCAATGGTGTATGTTTCATTCATCCCTAGTTGTCTTTGTTTTTCACCACCCTCCCACCCATTTCTTTATGGAGCCAGAGTCCTTAATCAAGTGTCCTTATATTCTTGTGATGCCTCTTCATCAATCCTCTTTAATGTATCATCCAGTGATTTCTCGTGAAGATGCTCAGGTTCAAGTTTATCATTCTCCATTCAAGTTTCTTCTCCGGTGGACTTAGTTCAAGCTTCAGTGTTGATCATATCTCTTTCTATTGTCTCACATATTCTTTCTATGTTGTAATTTCTTAACTAAAGTCTCTCATGTTTATTCAACTCTCTCTAATTCTTCTTCGGAGTGTTCAAGATATCTCGGAAGATTCGTGTTTCCATTCTTAATCCGCTCAAGATATTTTGAGGATTGTCATCTTATTCAAGCCATTTAATTCAACCGGTGCAATATCTCTTAAGCAATCTTTTTCAACGGTGATTTCTTTCGAGTGGGCCCTAACCCACACGTCTTTTTCCAGGATCTTACCCGACTCTTCTAATTTTCCGAAGTTATACTAAAATTCTTTTCAAAGTGTGACGTAAGAATGATTTCCATCAGTCACATGCCTTCTCCAAGATTGTTTCCAATTATTTTCATCTTTAGCTCTACCTTTCCCCTTTTCATTCTTCAGGAGTATCTCAAAATTCTTCATGGTATTTCTCGTTCTTCTTCTCAACATTTGAAGACCGAAGAAGAGTTTCTCTTAAATCTTGGCCCGTTCTCTTGAAGATTTGTGGTTCTAGCTTCATGACATCCTCATAGTTGTTTCGATCACGAGGAATCTTTTCATATCATTCGAAGCATTTCATAAATTCTTCCCATTGTGATCCTCTGTAGGCCATCATTTCAGAAGATTTCTTCGTTCTCAGTTTTCAACTTTGTCCTCCAACTATAATTAATTGATGCCTCTTCGTTCGTCTCCATATTCTTATGGTGGTTCGTTCAAAAATTCATTTTTCCTTTGTCATCATATCAATTCATTCGTTCTTTCCAAATCCTATCGGTGGTCCGTAGAAATGCTATATCTCTCTTAATCATTTTCAACGCGAATAAGTAGTATGCCAAATCCAATACTTCTCATCAATTTAAATTGGTGAAGGATACACATAACATAACATAATTCTTATTCTTATTTCATCCAAGTGATTAATTCCTTTGTTCGGAGTTTGCTCTTGATTAATAAACTCTAGGTTCGAAGTGTTTCATCTTTCTTTCTGGAGTTCCAAGTTTTCTCATTATCTCATCACGAAGCTTCATCTAATCATTGCAAGGCTTCAATCGTATTCTTTTCATCCTTCACTTCTCATCCTTTTGTTACCGGAGTTCTTCATGGTGGTTCATCATGATTTAATTCATCCTCGAAGCATTCTTCAAGATTCTCGTTGTTGGAGCGCAAGTATTCTCCGTCTTGCATTCCAAAGTGCAATTATTTCTACCTTATCTTTTGAGGTGGTGTTATGTCATTCTTGACAATTTCCTTCATGTTTCGTGATTCACAAGTTATCAAGAATGAGATATTTAAACCTATCATATTCTTCGTTCATGAGATCTTTTCAACCTTCAATTTTATCATTGGAGTTAACTTGGGTTATAACTCACCTAAAGTTTTCCCTAAGAATTGTTGCTATTTATGGTGCTTATAAATGACCCAAGTTCTTCATTTATCCTCCCGGTGAAATAAGTTTTTCGTTTCCTTGTTGATCTCAATCCAATCAAACGTTTTCGTCAGTGGCCGGTTGTCACCTCATAATTTTGAGATGTTTTCCATAAGCCCACAACAAGCTTATTCTTTTGTTGTTGAATTTCCAACAACTCCGTTCAATGATTCTTTCTAAGGATGCTTTCAAAATTCATTGGTGGTAGAAGTTATCATTTTCTTCTACTTTCTTTCTTCCTAACAATCTAGCTTCTATTCTTTTGTTCCGAAGGTATTGTAATATTGATATATTCATTCCATCATCTCTTTTTGTCAAGATCATGTTCTTTCCTTTGCTTATCCATTCATCGAGAGTGTTGTGTCCTCCATTCAAGTTCTCTCATCTTATCAAGTTTTGCCTCTCTTTTAAACCGGAGTGTTGTCTAAAGCCTTTCTTACCCCTTGTGCCATTCGTTCAATAGTTTCGGAGGCAGTGTGTTGTTGATTTCATCAACTATCATCCCATCTCCACAAGTTCATGTTCAATTCCTTCCATTTACAGTCGGAATGTTGTCCAAATTCTTTCGTTCTTATTCCTTCTCTAGCTCTATTCAACCGTAGTGGTTTAAATTCTTCCATGATCCGTGAGCTCGTGTTTCATGCCCTTCAACCTACAAGGTTCTCATAATGTACCTTGGTCCTCTTTTCTAACGGAGTGTCTTTATCTTCGTTCATCTCCATTGTATTCTTGTTTCAATTTGGTCAACCTCTCAAGTTCATGGTTTCACTCGTTTGTCAAAGAAGCAACTTTGTTTTACCTCTTCATTTATCCTCTTCTATCCGGTGCCATCTCCAGGATCTCGGGTCGAGATCCTCTGTTAGTCTGGGAGAGTTGTGACGCCCCAAGACCGACGCTCCAGAAGACTTCCAGCTATTCCGGGTTTCACCATGTGTTTCTTTTGTGCTTGCTCCATTTATTTTCCATTGCATCATGTCATCATGCCATCATGTCATTTTAAAAAAATCTCAACTAAATAAATTGTGTGGATCTTCGATCCATTTAAATCGAGGGAAGAGTGACTTCTCTTTATAACATATCCTCCTAATATTTATGGAGCTATTATAAAAATATTCCGTTAGTTTGGAATCACGAAACACACCTGCAAATGTTCCCCATGCCTTTTCTACTTCAAGTTTGACCTCCAAACCTTGTCTATAGTTCTTTCTCCATTTATCGAGGCTCCTCCTAATATCTCAACATTTTTGGGACCTGCCAAACACTTACTTCCTATTTTAAACTCTTTTGAATGTAATTCAAATGAGTTGTTGGCAAGCCCCTTCAACACGTCTCTTTGCTATTTATTCTGGATCAAGCTCATTTTTATGAGTCCAGGAAAAATAACCCCCATGCCCAAATTCTACCCCTAGCTCTTTCTTTCTTCTCATTTCTTTCTTCGTTGTTTTTTCATTTTTCTTTTTTTTAGAGAGAGAGAGATATAGACCAGCTGGGCCGGCCTCCCAGCCGATGCCCTCTCCTAGGCCCAGCTAGGCCGCCCTGCTCCACTCACCCATGCCGGCCCATCTGGCCCAAGGTCCTCCTAGGCCCAGCCGCACCCCTCCACTCCCTCCTAACCCTAGTTCGCTCTAACCGATCCCCTCACTCGTTGGCCCTCTCCCTCTCGTCCTCCACACCGCCACTACCCACACACGCACACACGTAGAGGGGCAGCGCCCCACGCTCGATCTCCTCCATCACCGCCAACGCCCTGCACCCTCGTGCCCCCGTCGGATCTCATTCCCCACGACCTCGTCCTCGCCTCTCCTTCCCGCCGGCCCTGCTTCGCCTCGTCGTGCCCCTCGTGGTCGCCGTGCGCCTGCGACCGACCGTAGGTCCACCCGCCGCCAGCCGATCTGGCCTCGTCGCCGACCTCCTCCGTGCAGGCGACCTCCATCGCCGCCCCGCCTCCCTGCTTCGTCTCGCCGGCGCCCTGCAGTCATCGTCGCGCCATCAGCGCTGCTGCCTGAGTTGTTCCTGCCGCCCGCCTCCACCCCTGCAGCGGAGTCCAAGTTCCTCGCCGTGGAACCCCCTACCTCGCCGCCCCAGTTGTTCCTCTGCTCGTGAGCCCACCATCCGCTGCCTCCTCTCGGGTTCTCCACCTCGCCGCCGAGCACATGCGGCTCGGGTCACCTCCATGGACCGCCAAGAACGACCATGATCCATCAAGACCATTGTAGTGCACAAAAACATGAGTACGACCACGGACGGCTACCTCCGGTTGGATTTCGTCAAGTTCAACGACAGAGCCAAGTACCTCGACCACCGATGCCGAACGTCTACTGTCGCGTGACCCAAACATCTACGGAATGTGAATGACTACGAAACGTGTACAACTTCACTGCTCGAACTCGAACCCCTCCGGAAACGCACACTTCAAAGGTATAACCCCGAGACGACCGTCCGTGAATGAGTGTGAGATGTATGAGATGGAGCACATGTTTGCACCGTATGCGTTTGACCTTGCACGTTCCTCCTTGTTACATGTCGTCGTCACGTGGGAACCCGGTAACGGGATCACCTCACCATCTTGCTTGACTCGCACACGCCATCATTTCTTTTGCGCTGGCATCTCAACGAGTTACTGGAACCAATTTGTTGCCGTGGCACCATTTTGGTTATCGCCGCCGTGGCCCCTTTTCCTTCCACCACGGTGACAAATGCTCCATATCATATAACATGCCAAGTTTTCATTAAATTGCGCAAAACTTGCATTTGTCATCCGCATCATGATAACAACCTTTAAATGGTTAAAAATTGTTGTTTGCTTAAGAATTGCTAAATATGGACATGGGGATTTTCCGGAATTGTTGTTGTTATTTGCGGCCTCATTTAAAATGCCTAGATAGCTAGTTTACTTATGCTTCACCTCTTGCCATGTTAAAAACATTTAAACTTGTTGGGTTCATAACCGAGAGCAAACTAAATAATTAGATGTGGTGTTTCGTCAATATGCACTCGTTGCATGTTGAGCTCCACTTAATTTGTAGTGTTGTTTGAGAACTTTGCCATGCCTTGCATATTTAAACCGGACATGCATCATACTTGTTTGTGCATCATGCCATGTTTATGCTTGCTTGTTTACCGTGTTGTCTGCTTATTTCCAGTTGCTTCTCTCGTTAGCTTCGGGTTTGTTCCGGAGTTGTGAGGGTTTGTTCGACTACTTCATGGACTCGTTCTTCTTCTTGCGGGATCCCAGGCAAGATGATCGTTCCCCGATATCACCTCTATCTTTGCTTTGCTAGTTGTCACGCTCTATAGTTATGCCTCGATGCCTATTCTTGTCTTGTCAGCCTCCTATGTTGCCATGAAACACTCTAACCACCTTCCTAGCAAACCGTTGATTGGCTAAGTACGCTTTTACTCAGCCCCTCTTATAGCGTTGTTAGTTGCACACTACTGGAATCGGGCACTTTGCCATCACATGTTCGGCGGATGGCAAAGGCTTTGCCATCAGCCAGCAGATGGCAAACAGTTCGTCTGAAATCCAGTGGGCAAAGGCTTCTTTGCCGTCTCTTGGTTGATGGCAAAGAGCCTGTGCCTTTGCCATCAGCTGGCAGATGGCAAAGCCTCTTAATGGGGTTAGCCCCGTTAGAAGGATAACGGCATACTTTGCCGTCTGCCAGCAGATGGCAAAGGCTGCATGCTTTGCCAGCTGCCAGCTGATGGCAAAGAGCTTTGCCATCTGCTGGCAGATGTCAAAGAGCTCAAATAGGCCAGCCCAAATTTTACATGTAGATGACACGTGGCCTCTTTGCCATCTGCGAGCTGACGGCAAAGCTCTTTGCCATCTGCCAGCAGATGGCAAAGTGCCTATATTGCCCCATTTAATTTTGTTTTTTCTTATATCAATTCATTTTCACATAAAATCAAACACAAATATATTTATATGACCAATATAGCATATTCAACACATATTACCAATAGTCATGAACACATATATATCCAACACATGTTACCAATAGTAGCAAGTTTCATCCGTACATATACATAGTTTCATCAATATTACACAGTTTCATCCATAGGTAGTAAGTTTCACATGGTCAAAACAAAAACTAAATACAAGCACTCCATCAACCCAAGCTTCCATGATCTTAAGCAAATCTGTAAAATGGGAAAGAAGAAAGTTAGAAGAAGAAGACTAGAAGAAGAAGATTATTATGATGCAACTAAAATGTGAAGATTATTATGATGCAACTTATATCTGTAAAATAGGTCATTTTGGAGCTAACTAAGGTTATTATGTCATTTTGGAGCTAGCTAAGCATATGAAGTCATTTAGGAGCTAGAATATGTCATTTCTTAAGCATATTATGTCATTTTAGAGCTAGTTAAGCATATTAAGTCATTTGGGAGGAAAATATGCTAAGTATAGGTCATTTAAGAGCTATCCTAGGTTAAATATGTCATTTTTAAGCTAACTAAGCATATTAAGTCATTTTGGAGGAAAAATGCTAAGTATAGGTCATTTTAGAGCTATCCTAGGTTAAATATGTCATTTTGGAGCTAATTAAGCTTATTATGTCATTTTTGAGCTAGCTAAGCATATTGAGTCATTTTGGAGGAAAAAATGCTAAGTATATGATTATGTCGCTAGTATCCATATGGCAAAGAACCCGGGCCGACATGACTAGTCATAGAACCAAGGTGGCACAAACGTACAGGGACAAGCATACATGACCCAGCAATGCACGTGTCGGTCATCAGTGAGTGCAACCAAGTCGTAGCAAGCTACAAGGACTTCGGTGATACACCGCGTGACATTTCCCCGTAGGGACAAACACAAGAGCAAAGAAGGACACATGCCGGTCAATCCATGTGTTCCGGAGCAGTAGCGAACTACCATGGCTCAATGGAAGCACTAGGAGGCATTTCCCTGTATGGAAGGCTACCAAAGGCACACGACTGGGTGTCGAATCCCACACATACAATGCATTTCAAACATACACACATTATGCACGATATGTGTAGATACAACATGGCATCACAAAAAAACTCTATTAAGCAAAACACTTGGGGAACTTACCGTCATCATGGAGGTGTAGGTGTAGGTGTAGGTGTAGGACCGGTCGCGCCAGTGGCAGACGGAGAAGGATCGGTTGATGCTTGTCGGGAGTTACGCTGCACCAAAGATTATTTCCAATGTATCATTAGCATGATGCAACTGAAATGTGAAGACTGGTAACTAATGACCGTTCAAATGAAACTCACCATGCCCGCCGGAGCAATGATTGGCATCGACGGAGGGGTCTGGCCGTTCTTCTCGCACATGGACTGGACATTTGGCTTTGACAAGTCAGTCATATTAGTTACTAACTAGTAAGCTTGCACGTGAAAATTCACGTACATACAAAAAAATCCAATTATAATAGTCAAAATTATCACTCTCTTCTAAACGCTCTAATAATTTCTCTATAGAGGGATTACAAACGAATTTGGACTTGAAGTTTCAGGAAAGCTATAACTGAAATGAAATTAATACTTTCCAAAAAAAAGATAAATGAGAAAAAAAATCTTGTAATGTATATAGCACTTAAGTACAAAGGCAAGGAATTCAACTCTAATGCTTCATTTTTATTGTTCTTGAGCTTTTCTTCAGGCTTATGAATGCCAATGAGTTAATCCTTACTTGTGCCATTGCTTCGTAGTTTCCTCGTCAAGCATATGGGTAGCCTGCCTGGACCGATCATCCAGATTGGTACTTACCAGTAACCCTCGGGGCAATATTTGGTGAGGTATGGTATTGTTGAATATCTCAATTCTCAACAACATGGAGCCTGGATCTCCAATATCCTGCATAGATGTGATCCATCATGTCCCTTATTTGCAAGAAAGGAATAGAAAAATAGTTTAGTGGAAAATCCTAGTGACCTATGGCTCCAACTTTGTAACATAGTCAAACAAAATCTGTAGGAGTGAAACTAAGCATGACCAGAAAGTGTCAATCACTCACATAATTAAGAAATAATGAAAACCTCTACGTGGGTTGCGTTTATAATTCTCTATTAGGTGCAAACCTCAATATAAGATAAGAGCTTTGCCATATTATTTATGTTACATTACAAACAAGGGGGGATTTTGAACATGCTACCATGTGCTATCGACAATTGCTATGCAACAATAGCAAGGTAGATCTGGATCCCAATTGGCATATAATTGGTGAAGAGAACTCTGTATTCACATGTAAATTTACCTATGCTCCCAATATTCCTTGGTAATTGGCTTCATTTTTTATCTCTACCTGCATATATGAGAACCATGTAGTACAAATAGCTCAAAAGGTTTATCATCGTATATTGATCAACATAGATATCGGCCCACAAAAAATGGAATATCTACAAAACAGGAACATATGAGTAGCCATATGACATCAAGACGCTAAAGAAGAGGCACATATAAGGTAAAAAACTAGAATTTGCCATAAAGAGATGTCCCTGCAAGCAAGCATCTATTTTTTCAGAAATCTAGGCGTACAAAGAGATAACCTCTTTATCTAACTATTTCAACAAAGAGAATCGTGTCGTTCGTACACCTATTTATATTAAATGGCCTTTACAATGTGCAAAATATAGTCCCCAGGGCTATAATATTACTGGCATGCTAAATAAGTGCCGTTATGAGTACATCTCACTGTATATGCCCATAATATTATAGGTGATGGATGACTACTATATTCTAGAGAGGGCATTGGTTAGGATTTGGTGGTCTTTAGTACTCTTTAGGGTTTCGATGAGTTCTATAAAAAAGTCATCTCCTTTGTACATAGACTCTCTTTTTTGTATATCTGAAAAGGCAACACTCTTGTTGTTTCCTAAAAAAAGTTTAATTTACACATATACTCCCTCCGTTCCTAAATATAAGTATTTTTAGACATTTCAAATAGAATACAATATACGGATGTATCTAGACTATTTTATAATATAGATTCACTCAATTTGCTTCATACGTAGTCATTTGGTGGAAACTCTAGAAAGACCTATATTTGGAAACGGAGGGAGTAGGTCACAATTATGTATGATGTATGATGTGCCTTGCTACATGGATGGAAGCATGTCCATCTTCTGATTTACTTGCAATATTTATAACTTAAATTTACCTATGTAGGTTAGAAGATTCTTCCTGTAGGATTGGCCCAAAGTTTGCAATGCCAAATAATTGGATCATGAAGATGTAGATAACCTGAAATTCGTCATAGGATCCTGTCCAGGCCGTAGGGGGTGATGCACCCATTGCGGGCATTAGGTTAGGGTAGGGATGTCCGCCGGTGGCCTTCAGACAAGCTACAAAATTAGGTTGAGGTATGCAAATTTCATAGAAGAATAATGAACCATTCTAAAGAACCATGATGCATTATCAAAGGCTACAACCAAAACAACATTCATTGGATTTATATAAGGAGTTGAGTTCATACTATTTTTTAAAGCTCAATGCCCATCTCCATAGTACGGAAACATCGATGAATTATTTCAGTTTGAAGCAGAAAGTCAGTAACTTCAGAATCATCAACCTGCATATATATAAAGCAAAATCTGATGTTCAAAATTATGAAGCCGGTCGGGTAGATCACATATTATGTTGTTGAACAAAATTATGAGATGCAAAAGAAGTTGAACCTACAGTGGCCAGCTCAGCAAAATTATGAGGGAAACCAGAAATTTGAGTATTGCTGGTGAAGTATAAAGCTGCTCGCAAACAGAGACGACATCGTAGATACAATATTATTCAAACAAAACACAATATATGAGTTATACTACGAATACCGTTGTCTAGATCAAAATATAAAGAGAGCACAAAAATGGGCCGGGCTGCACCACTTTGTGTTAGTTTGAGCTGAAAACTGTGCCTAATTTGTTTTTTTTTTTGACAGGAGCTATTGCTGCGATTTTTTCAGTAGAGAGAGATAAACAGATAACTTTTCAATGTTTATCAGGTAACACAACTTATAATTTTGAAGGCAAATTAGTTTTATCATGTGTCATACAACAAAAGCTTCATTTGCATATAGGTTTGCAAATCAAAATGGTCACACATCTAAAGACATGAACATGATTACGTAGAATTCTGATATATTTTTTGGCAATTTGCATTTGCATCAACAGTAGCAGTACACTTATGAAGAAAAATGCACATTCAGCGGCCATTCAGGAGCACACTTCACACATTTGCTCACATGGCTGAATATTTGCACACATATAGCACTAGAATTCTGATGTTTTTTTGGCAATTTGCATCAACAGTACTTCAAAAATTTGCACACAATGCGGCATATTTGCACATTCAGCAGCATATATGCGCACTCAGTAGCCATTCAGCAGCACTACAAACATTAGCACACATTGCAGCATATTTGCACGCATATAAGCACTAGAGTTCTCATTTTTTTGGAAATTTGCATCTACAGTAGCAACATCCTTGCACCTTGCTCGGACCATAGGAAAGAAGTCAAGGGGAGCTCAACTTGCTGCCGTTTGGGGGAGGGGGCTCGTCGTCGAGTTGTTGCTCCTGGCTCGGGAGAGGGTCTCCGGTGTCAATGGCGTGGGGGTGAGCTGCTCCTTCCCATGGGGTCGCTGCTCCTCGCTTACTAGGGGATTGGTGGCGGTGAGGACGGGAACCGGAGGGAAACTTCTCGGGAAGGCCGGATCTGTAGGAGGAAGGGAGGGTCCGGCCGGTGACGGAGGAGGCCGGGCTTGGCGGCAGGTACGACGGCGGTGAGGGCTTCAGGAGGAGAACACGAGAGAGACTGTGAGTACCGGTGGGCGGCGGCTTGTGGCTGGGAGGGGAGGGCCGGCGGCGATGCTGGGCGGTGGCGGGGAGGGGAGGGCCGGCGGCGGTGT
>LR738710.1:590267441-590354126 GCA_902687465.1 Secale cereale
CGGGGAGGGGCGGGCCGGCGGCGGTGCCGGGAGGTGGCGGGGAGGGGAGGGCCGGCGGCGGGGAGGGGGGGTTGGGTGCGTGGATACGGTGGTGCGTGGGTGAGGTTGTGGGATAGAGGGAGAGGGGTGGGGCCGGGCTGCAGGGAGAGAGAGGTTTTTTTTAGAAAATGAGAGAGGGGTGAGAGAGAGGCAAAGCACCATCTCTTTGCCATCAGCCGGCTGATGGCAAAGAATCTTTGCCATCGGCTGGCAGATGGCAAAGAGGTGCGGCTAGTGAGCCGTTACAGCGCCGTCATCCACAGGGCCCACCCACCTCTTTGCCATCTGCCAGCCGATAGCAAAGATTCTTTGCCATCGGCTGGCAGATGACAAAGAACTGGCAGATGGCAACCAGGTTATTTGCCATCTGTTAGTTCTTTGCCGTCTGTTTTTTGTAAGCTGATGGCAAAGATGTTCTTTGTCATCTGCTCGCAGATGGCAAAGAGATGGCTGATGGCAAATTCCCGGATTCTACTAGTGGCAGGTGAAGTTTGAAGATTGCTCCATGTCTGGACTTCTTTATTGGGATAACACAATATATATCTTAATTAATTAATGCACAGATATATATTGGCAATGGGTGGAAGGCTTGGCCTTCTGCTTGGTGTTTTGTTCCACTCATGCCACCTTAGGACCCGATAAATCGGTGTTATGTTCCTTGATTTTGCGTTCCTAACACGGTTGGGGTTTATGCCCCCCCCCCTCAATAATTCGCACTGCTTAAGGCTTTTCCAGCAAGGCCCAACTTTGGTACTACATTTGCCTAACAACTAAAAACTTGCATATGGAGTAATTAACCCGAGTTCTTAATCAACCCCCGGGCCAGTGCTCCTCATGAGTGTTGGTCCAAACTAGAGCCACTTGCGGTGCCACCCAGTTTTCTGGGGTCTTTGGTTGTTGTACGTAGTGCTCATCCGGTCATGGCCTGAGATGAGATACGCGCATCTACTATCAGGTGTCGGCACGTCGGGAGGTCTTGCTGGATTAGTTTTATCTTTGTCAAAATATCTTGAGCACGGGATTCCGAGAATACTCGGGTCTTCCCAATATGAAGTTGCGACTCTGCAGATCGTGAGCTTGTGATGGGCTAAGTTGGGACACCCTGATAACCCTCAACCGTAAGGGATCGAGATAGTCTTCGCGGGTAAGAATAACCCAATTTATTGATTCGACACACGGGGAGCCAAAGAGTATTTATAAGCTTTGACAGTTGAGTTGTCAATTCAACCGCACCTGAAATATACTTACTTGCAACAAAAGATAAGTGGTAACAGTGATATGATAGTGATGATAGTAATAGTAAAAGTAAACAGCAAAAGTAAATAAAAGTAGTAAACGGCAAAGTAAATAGCGAAAGTAGCGACTAGTGACAATCAGGGTTTAAAACACTATAGGCTAGGGAGATGGATGGTTGGGCGCTGCATAGATGAGATAGTTTCTAACTTGGGGCACGGCACACGGAAAAGTAATGATCATCTAGGCAAATATCAAACATTAGGCATGTATCCCGTAGGTAGTTGTACGTGCTTGCAATAAGAACTTGCACAACATCTTTTGTCCTACCATCCCGCTATGAACGGGGCCAAAAGGAACTTATGGATATTAAGGTGCTCCTGTCAAAGAGCACCAGAACAAAGCAATGAACTCAATGGATACATGTAATCCTCAAACTACGGACCATCCCCTATGGTGTCCCAAGCTGTCACTTTTGGGATCGCCGGTTCCGGACCGTAACAGGTGCAAACAACTCATAGATAGGATCACGAACACAAATATATTCATGCAAACACATATGGTTCAGATCTGAAATCATGGCACTCGGGCCCTAGTGTCAAGCATTAAGAATAACAAGTTGTAGCAAAGATGATAAACACCATAGTAGATGATAGGCAACATGCCCCCAACAATCTGATAAACTATTACATGATCTAACTCATCCAATCCCTACCATCCCCTTCGCCTACAGCAGAGGAATTACTCACACATGGAGGGAGAAGACATGGAGGGATGATGGAGTGGTGATGATGATGACGATGGCGACGATCTCCCCTCTCCGGAGGCCAATTCAGCCTCTAGATTAGCCCTCCCGAGGAAGAACAGAGGGTGGCGGCGGCTCCGCGACGAAAAATTGCGAAAGAACTTCCGATCTGGGGTTTCTGCGTCAGGAGGAAAAATACGGGCTAAAGTAGGGCACCAGGGGGCGTGGGACCTGCCCAGGCGCCCCCCCCCCCCGGTGCGGCCCAGAGGGGGCGCTCCCACAGGGCGCCTGGGCACCCCCTGGCCCCCCTCTGGACCCACTTCTGGCATCTGGTTCCTTCGGGTGCGTGGATTTTCTGTGATTTTTCGTGGATTTTTCCGAGATACTTAAAAATCCGTTTTCCTGCACACAAATAAACCATACAGGCAGCTCTGCTGAAAACAGCGTCAGTCCGGGTTAGTTTAGTCCAAATCATGCAAGAATGAGGCCAAAACAATATCAAAAGTGTTTGGAAAAGTAGATACGTTTGAGACGTATCAACTCCCCCAAGCTTAGCATATTGCTTGTCCTCAAGCAATTCAGTTCAATGAGCTGGACGCGACAAAGAAAACTTTGACAAACTCTTTTGCTTCATTAGATGTATATAAGCATGTACTACGAAAAGAGTTTAGCGAGTATTGAAACAGTACTATGAGGACAATGCAAAGAGCAATCCTTCTTTCAAGTGACCAGTCACGAATACTTAAGGTAAATAATATATTACTGAAAATCAAGACAAGATTACATTGCACATAGCTTGAGCATATTAGGGTGGTATCTCGCTAGCCTCCATGAGTGAAGCAAAACATAAATGCAGAGACTCCTCCAGAGTTTTAAAGGAGACTAGAACTAAGAATTTCAGAATAAATCATATCACAAGTATGCAGAAGACAATGTAATACTTTGGGACAATGCACATTACACTCAGAATGACAATTATGCTCTCCTAGTTAGTGCTTTGAAGAAAGAAGGTGAGACTCTCGAACCGTGGCTTTTGTTGGCAAGGTTGAAAACCCGTGGTTGGAAACAAAAACTAAACATGTACCAGAGCTCTTGGTTTTAAAAACAGAAGTAAACATGTTTTGAGAAGTGCATATTTCGTCAACGAATGCTAGCAGATAAATCAATCACCTTTTAAGTGGACAAGTCTCGAGGAACGGCTCCCGCATGAAGACGATCACATCCTCTTAATCTCCTTTGTTTATCACTGCCAAAGTTTTCTGATTTCTCATGAACAAAGCGTGAAGGAGGGTTTGTTTGTTATATTATCTTTTTGAGCCGGGCGCACTCAATGCCAGTTCCTTTTCATATTAGGGGTTTGCACATTATACATGCAATCCAGGGGTGAAACTTGTCCAACTTAAAAAGATCATTAATTAACTACTACTTCCTCATGAGCTAAAACATAGGCACAAAAAGGAAATGCTTTTGATTAGTTTCGAGGTGGTACATGAAAGTCTTCGTTAGGAATGGCAGGTAAATACCATGTATAGGAAGGTATAATGGACTCATATGGCATAACTGGCTTAAAGGGTTTGGATGCACAAGCAGTCAGTCCGCTTAGTACAGGTGGAGGTTTAGCAAAAGACTGGGAAGCGGCCAGCTAGAGAGCAATAACGGTCATAATCATGCAGAGCAACAAAGCAACATTGAATCGGGCATGAAAGTGATATAACTATTCTAAAACTCAAAGATCATCAAGGCAAAGTAGACCTTTTAGTCTTAACATGTGTAAGCATGTGCCAAGTCAATCCAAAAATTCTCTAAAGGGAAATACCACCTTAGTATACCAGACTATGAACAGTGCAATGCATGTAGATCATTTCAATAACACATTATATACTCTAGTTATTCGAGACTAGCCACAAGGAAAGCATGAACCACTGGAAGAGCATTGTAAACATAGCACTATGTCGCTACAAGCTGGTCTCTAGATCATAAGTACAGGCATATGTACAAAAGTAGAAACAATAAGAGTTCATACCGGTCTTCCTTGTTGCTTCCTTTCAGTCGATCTTCGTCATCACTGCTTGTCACTTGCACGATCGAACGTAGGAAATATAATCAAATGCCATCACGGACTCGAGCTGGTCTCTGAAAACAAAGCAAACTAAAGAGAGAAAGGAAATCTTTTTGGTTTTTTCAAAGGTTGAATAAAAAGCAAAAGAAAGAGAAAATCTTTTTGTTGTTTTTGCAAAGAGAGAAATAAAGAAGAACGGGCAAAAACTTCAAAAAGATCAAAGCGAATAAAACGGATAATACAATGGAAAAGTGAGAAGGGCACGTACTCCCCCAAGCTTAGGCTTTTGGCCTAAGTTGGCAGCAGCTACTGCCCCCAGGAGCCTCCTGCTCCAGGGGTATGGTGGTGAGTCCACGGGTCGTAGAAGGATGCTGGCGCATACACTGAACTCCTCGGAGTCTCCCACGAGGAAGGCTCTGAACGCCAAACAGAGCAAGACCCTTCACCAAACTCGGTGGCGGTCTCTTCCTGAAAATGTGGTATCTCACCGTGCCTCTCCTCGTCGGGCACAACCCCCTCCACGGGGTTATGAAACTGATGCTGGACCATGAACTCATCGAACTGAACAACGTCAAAGGACCATCCGTTCCTGCGAGAAAAATCAAACAAAAGAGGTGCAGGTAGACGGATCTCGCGTTCCGCGGCAGTTCCGAAACACAAGATATAGATAAGATTATTAAGTTCAGAACCCATGGTAACAAACTTATGCCTTTTCATAGCAGCAAGATCAAAGCTTAAATAAGTAAAAGGAGTATCATCAGGGTGTGGGGTGCCTCCAAGATGCTCTAAGATAAGTGTGGCGTAAACGCCACCATATAAGTCTCCCTTGTTACCGTTCATAGCAAGGCGTCGAGCAATTAAGGTACCGAGATTATAATCAGACCTCCCTGAGAGGGCTGCTGCCAGGATAGCAATATCCGGAGCAGAAATGATGCTCGTGTTGTCACGAGCTAACACCCCTCTGGCAATATAATATGCAAAATACCTGAGGTGAGGAAATAAGATGCTGGAGATCTTCGACCGATGAATATCCCTCGTACCCATGCTGCAGAGAGAGTTGATGACGGTTTTCAGCTCGGAGGGCTGAGTGGCCATCCTAGCTGTCCTCCCAACGTTCGGCACACCTATTATTTCACAAAAATTTCCCAAAGTCATGGTGATAAGATCATTATAAATTTTAAACTCAATAGCACCTGAATCAGGATTATATCTAAAACTGTTAATGAAATTGGAGGTGAGTTTTTGATACTGAGTAACACGGCTCGTGACGAGTCGTGTCAAACCTGCATTAGCACAAAGATTATAAAACTCATCCTTGATTCCCGCAGCTTCCATGAATTCATCACATGGAAACGTCATCGCACGTGCTGGACTTGTGTCTTCCAACAACTCCAGAGGCACATGATCTTCATTATAGCTCACCCTAGCAGTCGATGGTGAAGCTGCGGCTCTAGTAACTCGATCGGAGTGTGCGGGCCTCCTCTTCTCAAGCCACCCTTTTGCCCTTCCTAATAAACTCATTTCTGAATTTTTTTTACAATTTACAAAAACGAGGATTAAAACAAAGTGAGCTAAGGCAAACTACTCAACTCACTTGCCCAAGGCATAAACTTGCATCAAAACTTGGAAAATAACTTTCTACACATGCATGCAAGCTCATCTCTACAGCACCAAGAACTACTAAATACTCACAAATGAGGCCACCAATCAAAAATCTAATTGGAGGGGTGGAGGAGTCACATACCAGGGAGTATTTGCTCAAAATTTCAGCTCAAATGATGGGCTGTAGAGAGAGATCGAAGAATCGCCTCCAAGAACAGCAAGAACACAAGAACAACAGCAGAACTCGTGTTTTTGGAGAAAGAGAGAGAGGGAGGAAGAAGAAGTACCTGGAGGGGGGTCCCGTGGGCCCCAGGCGCCCTGTGGCCGCGGCCAGGGGCTGGGCCGCGCCAGCTGGCCGCCTGGGCCACTGGTGGCCCCCCCTGGTTGGCCCCAGGACTTTCTGGGTCTCTCCCGTCGTGGAAATTTTTATTATAATTTTTCTGGAATTTTTCTGAAAACTTCACTGTTGAAATTTTTTCGAAGTTCAAAAAGCTGCGAAACTCTCTGAAAACTTGGAGCAGTTAGTAGTATTGTGAAGCTTCAAAAACATAAATACTTGGTACAGCAAGTAGGACAAAAACTAAAAACAAATGAAAACATAACAGGCTCAACTTTTTTACCCATATAAAACATATTTGTTAATAAGGTTGATCAAGTCTTACCAACAAACAGGCGATATATAGAGGAAAAAGTCTCACCTCCTACGAAGTAGTTACTAAACCTTTACCTTGATGGACATTGTCCCTACCATGATAGTTTTGTATTTGTGAGGCACATGTAGTGGACAATCCCATTCTCCAATCTTCACGGTCTCGATATTCTCTATAGAGTTGAGGGCATGCCTCCTGTGGGTCTTCTTCGGAAAATATACCGTGTGTTCTTTATCATTCACATGAAAAGTAACCTTCCCTTTATTGTAATCAATAATAGCACCTGCGGTGTTAAGGAAAGGTCTACCAAGAATAATGGACATGCTCCCATCCTCGGGCATGTCAAGCACAACAAAATCAGTAAGAATTAAACAATTAGCAACTTCTACTGGAACATCCTCACAAATACCTATCGGAACAGCGGTTGACTTGTCAGCCATCTGAAGGGAGATATCTGTAGGAATTAGTATCTCTAAACAAAGGCTCTCGTAAAGAGAGAGAGGCATAACACTCACTCCTGCTCCAAGATCACATAAAGCAGTTTTGACATAATTATTCTTTATGGAGCAAGGAATGGTGGGTATACCTGGATCACCGAGCTTCTCAGGAATCTTTCCACTGAAAGAATAGTTAGCAAGCATAGTAGATATTGCATCATTATGAACTTTTCTTTTATTAGTGACAATATCTTTCATATATTTTGAATAAGGAAGTAACTTAATAGCATCAGTCAAGGGTATCTGAAGAAAAAGAGGTTTAATCCACTCACAAAACTTATTATAATGCTCTTCTTCTTTAGATTTGATGGACTTACCTGGAAAGGGCATGGGTTTCTGTACCCATGGTTCTCTTTCCTTCCCATGTTTTCTTGCGATGAAGTCTTCTTTAGTGTACCTCTTACGTTTGTTAGGTGCTTCTTCTTCTCGAACTTCAGGCGGATCATTCTTCTCATTATTATTACCTTCAGGTTCAGCACCATCTTCTGTCTCAGCATCGGAGATAGATACACTGTTGGGATCAATAGCTGGTTCTTAATCTGCAATAGGATCATTAGAATCGTCAGTCTCCTTATGTTCCTTCTTTTTCTTTGGAGAGCCAACAATTTCTTCTTCCTGTATTTGAGAATCCTGCTCGATTCTCTTCGGATGCCCCTCTGGATAAAGAGGATCTTGAGTGCTAGTTCCTCCTCGGGTCTTAATTCCGAAAGCCTGCAAATTATCTTGTTTGCCATTGTTAGCAAGCAAATCTCTTTGCACATTAGAAATTTGATCAAGCTGAGTTTGAACCATATGAAAATGCTTCACAAGACATTGAACATCATTAATTGTCCTATCTAAAACATCAAGCAGTTTTCTGATAGCAAGGGAATTATCATGCAACTGACTTTTTATCCTCTCATTAAAATGATTTTGTTTCATAATAAAGTTAGCAAACTCATCTAAACATTGATTAGGAGGCTTACCATGAGGGATGTCACTTGCGTTGAAATCTAAAAGAGAGTGTACCTCTACCATAGGAGGGTGAGTAGTAGGCTCACACAGCTTCTCAATAGGGGTAGATTCTTCACGTCTTCAGCTTTAATACCTTTCTCTTTAATAGACTTCTTTGCTTCTCGCATATCCTCGGGGCTCAGAACAAACATGCCCCTCTTCTTCGTTGGTGGAGGTGGTTCAGGGACGGACCAGTCTTCATGATTTTTGGCAATCCTGCCCATTAAGTCTTTCGCATCGTCCGGTGTTCTTTTCCTGAAAACACAACCAGCACAACTGTCCAAATAGGACCTGGATTCATCAGTTAGACCAGCATAGAATATATCGATTAATTCATTCTTAGGGATTTCATGTCCTGGTCTAGCCCGAATCAGACCGCAGTACCTCCCCCAAGCTTTAGGGAGGGACTCATCCTGCAACTGTTTAAAGTTATAAATTCTTTGTAAAGCAGCATGTTGCATATGAGCAGGAAAGTACTTATCAACAAAAGAGTGAGCTAAGTCCTGAGAACTCTTAATGGAACCGCATGGGAGTGAATCATACCATGCTTTAGCACCCTCCTTCAAGGAGAAAGGAAGAAGCTTGGTCACATAAAAGTATCGTATCTTCTCATCTGTGGTAAACAGGCTACCTAGCTCACCAAGTTTAGTTAGGTGTGCAATAGCATCATCATTTTCTCTGCCATAAAAGGGGTCAGCTTCAACCATAGGTATAAGTGAAAGATCAACAGAGAAATCATAATCAGGATCATCAATGCATATAGGAGATGTAGCAAATTCAGGATTAGGAACGGTTTTGTTTTTCAAAGAGTGTTTTTCAAATATTTTCTTAATAACTTCAGGGTCAGAGCCAGCAAACTCTGTCAGTTCCCTGCATAGATCTTCAACAAGCATATAGTAATCATCATCAAGGAGCCTCTCTTTGAGTTTACTCAAATCAGGATAATCATAAGTTTCACCAATAGGGTAGCGAGCAACAGGAAGTTCAATTCCATATTTTTCAGTAGCAACAGCAATTTGTTTCTCAAGAGCATAACCAAGCGAACTAACATCATCATCAAAAGTAGTAGAAGCATCATCAAGAGTATCAGACATAGTAACAGATTCAGTAGGAGCATCATGTGGTGGTGGTGAGGCAAACTTACTCATAACGGAAGGTGAATCAAGTGTAGCACTAGTGCTCAGAGCAGTACCTCTTCTTGTAGTAGATAGTAAGATAGGAACCTTGGGGTCTCCTTTCTTACCCATAGTGAATAAAGTGCAGCAGGTAGGATACCTCAAGTAGACTTGTAAATATTGCTATGCTCCCCGGCAACGGCGCCAGAAAACGGTACTTGATAACCCTCAACCGTAAGGGATCGAGATAGTCTTCGCGGGTAAGAATAACCCAATTTATTGATTCGACACACGGGGAGCCAAAGAGTATTTATAAGCTTTGACAGTTGAGTTGTCAATTCAACCGCACCTGAAATATACTTAATTGCAACAAAAGATAAGTGGTAACAGTGATATGATAGTGATGATAGTAATAGTAAAAGTAAACATCAAAAGTAAATAACAGTAGTAAATGGCAAAGTAAATAGCGAAAGTAGCGACTAGTGACAAGCAGGGTTTAAAACACTGTAGGCTAGGGAGATGGATGGTTGGGCGCTGCATGGATGAGATAGTTTCTAACTTGGGGCACGGCACACGGAAAAGTAATGATCATCTAGGCAAATATCAAACATTAGGCATGTATCCCGTAGGTAGTTGTACGTGCTTGCAATAAGAACTTGCACAACATCTTTTGTCCTACCATCCCGCTACGAACGGGGCCAAAAGGAACTTATGGATATTAAGGTGCTCCTGTCAAAGAGCACCGGAACAAAGCAATGAACTCAATGGATACATGTAATCCTCAAACTACGGACCATCCCCTTTGGTGTCCCAAGCTGTCACTTTTGGGATCGCCGGTTCCTGACCGTAACAGGTGCAAACAACTCATAGATAGGATCACGAACACAAATATATTCATGCAAACACATATGGTTCAGATCTGAAATCATGGCACTCGGGCCCTAGTGTCAAGCATTAAGAATAACAAGTTGTAGCAAAGATGATAAACACCATAGCAGATGATAGGCAACATGCCCCCAACAATCTGATAAACTATTACATGATCTAACTCATCCAATCCCTACCATCCCCTTCGCCTACAGCGGGGGAATTACTCACACATGGAGGGAGAAGACATGGAGGGATGATGGAGTGGTGATGATGATGACGATGGCGACGATCTCCCCTCTCCGGAGGCCAATTCAGCCACCATATTAGCCCTCCCGAGGAAGAACAGAGGGTGGCGGCGGCTCCGCGACGAAAAACTGCAAAAGAACTTCCGATCTGGGGTTTCTGCGTCGGGAGGAAAAATACGGGCTAAAGTAGGGCACCAGGGGGCGTGGGACCTGCCCAGGCGCCCCCCCGGCGCGGCCCAGAGGGGGCGCGCCCACAGGGCGCCTGGGCACCCCCTGGCCCCCCTCTGGCCCCACTTCTGGCATCTGGTTCCTTCGGGTGCGTGGATTTTCTGTGATTTTTCGTGGATTTTTCTGAGATACTTAAAAATCCGTTTTCCTGCACACAAATAAACCATACAGGCAGCTCTGCTGAAAACAGCGTCAGTCCGGGTTAGTTTAGTCCAAATCATGCAAGAATGAGGCCAAAACAATATCAAAAGTGTTTGGAAAAGTAGATACGTTTGAGACGTATCACACCCCTGCAGGGTTATGAACTTTTGAAAGTCGTGCCCGCGGTTATGTGGCAGATGGGAATTTGTTAATATCCGGTTGTAGATAACTTGACACCATATCCTTAAGAATAGACTACCTGTGTGAGTAACCGTGATGGTCTCTTTTCGATGGGGTTTTGGAAAGTGAACACGGTGGGGTTATGCATGAACGTGAGTACCTAGGATCACCTTTGATCATGTTTGCCGACCGTTGGAACATATCCTCATCTCGCTCTGAATTCGTAAGCTAGTTGATTAGTGCTTGCTGCAGCCACTTTATTACCTCTCTACACCTAAAGGCTTTGTTAGTTTTGATACCCGGGAATGGGATTGCTGAGTCCTTGTGACTCACAGATTCAACACACACCAGATGCAAGTACAACAAAGTACGACGCATGAGATGGACAAGAACTTCACTGGGAGTTCGATGAAGAGCGTGGTCGTATGTATGTGATGTATCCCGACGACCAGTAGTGGTTCCTACTAGGGGCGATCAAGACTTGTGGTTGTGGTATCTTTTCTCGTTTGTTTTCGTTCGTAGTCGTACCATGTGTTATTTCGATGAATGTATGCTATTGTACTAATTGTGTGACGTGGTGAGTGTAAGCCAACTGTTTTACTCTTTCAACCATGTTCTTTACATGAGCTGTGCAAAGATTCCACACTTGCGATCATTCCAGAATGCGCTTATGTCTCTAACTCGTGCCTCGACACGTAGGAGATATAGTCACATCCTCGGCATTACATGTATGTCTTGCGTGGGATACCCGTGGTGACAATGGGGTATTCTATTGATTCAATTGATGTATGTTTTGGTGATCAACTTGCGGGTTCCGTGACCTTGGGAATCTATGCATAGGGGTTGGCACACGTTTTCGTCTTGACTCTCCGGTAGAAACTTTGGGGCACTCTTTGAAGTTCTTTGTGTTGGTTGAATAGATAAATCTGAGATTGTGTGATGCATATCGTATAATCATACCCATGGATACTTGAGGTGATAATGGAGTATCTAGGTGACATTAGGATTTTGGTTGATGTGTGTCTTAAGGTGGTATTCTAGTATAAACTCTAGGATAGATCGAACGGAAAGAATAGCTTCATGTTATTTTACTACAGACTCTTGAATAGATCGATCAGAAAGAATAACTTTGAGGTGGTTTTGTACCCTACCATAATCTCTTCGTTTGTTCTCCGCTATTAGTGACTTTGGAGTGACTCTTTGTTACATGTTGAGGGATAGTTATATGATCCAGTTATGTCATTATTGTTGAGAGAACTTGCACTAGTGAAAGTATGAACCCTAGGCCTTGTTTCAAAGCATTGCAATACCTTTTATGCTCACTTTTATCATTAGTTACATTGTTGTTTCTATATTTTCATATTACAAAAACCTATATCTACCATCCATATTGCCCTTGTATCACCATCTCTTTGCTGAACTAGTGCACCTATACAATTTAGCATGTTATTGGGTGTGTTGGGGACACAAGAGACTCTTTGTTATTTGGTTGCAGGGTTGTTTGAGAGAAACCATCTTCATCCTACGCCTCCCACGGATTGATAAACCTTAGGTCGTCCACTTGAGGGAAATTTGCTACTATCCTACAAACATCTGCACTTGGAGGCCCAACAACGTCTACAAGAAGAAGGTTGCGTAGTAGACATCAGTGAGCATCATGAAATTAGTGGTGTAGATGGGTTGGTGATGATGAAGGCGATAGATTCCACCCTCCGGAGCCCCGAACGAACTCCAGATCAGCCCTCCCGATGAAGAACATGAGGTGGCGACGGCGGCTCCGTATCGTAAAACGCGATGAATCCTTCTCTTTGATTTTTTTCTTGGCGAATAGGTATATATGGAGTTGGAGTTAGGGTTGCCGAAGGTCCAGGGGCTCACAAGCTCACATGGCGCGCCCTGGGGGGTAGGCACACCCCTTGGTCTTGTGGCCACTTGGTGGCCCCCTCTAGTTCTTTCTGCTAGTATTTTTTATATATTCCATAAAAATTCTCCATAAATTTTCAGGACAATCCGAGAACTTTGAATTCTGCACAAAAAATAACACCATGGCAATTTTGCTGAAAACAGCGTCAGTCCGAGTTAGTTTCATTCAAATCATGCAAATTAGATTCCAAAACAAGAGCAAAAGTGTTTGGAAAAGTAGATACGACGGAGACGTATCAACTCCCCCAAGCTTAAGTCATTGCTTGTCCTCAAGCAATTCAGTTGACAAACTGAAATTAACAAAGAAAAACTTTTACAAACTCTGTTTGATCTTGTTTATGTAAATATGTCTAACCAATGTTCATGTTTTCAGCAAAGATTATGAACTAACCATACTCACAATAACACTCAGATGTCACATTTTACTCATATCAATTGCATAACCAACTAGCGAGCAATAATAAGATATCTCGGATGACAACACTTCTTCAAAACAATCATGATACAATATAACAAGATGGTATTTCGATAGCCCTTTCCGAGACCACAAAACATAAATGCAGAGCACCTCTGAAGTTCAAGCACTGATTAGACATTGTAATCATGATGAAAGAGATCCAGTAACACTCATACTCAACATTAACTAAACATAAAGCATAAAAATGACAATAGTGCTCTCTAGCTGGTGCTTTAATGAGAGGATGATGACTCAACAATAAAAGTAAATAGATAGGCCCTTCGTAGAAGGAAGCATGGATTTGCAAAGGTGCTAGAGCTTGAAGCTTTTAAAACAGAGATGGATATAATTTTGAGAGATATGCTTTCATTTTCATCGTAATGACCGAGATTTTTCAATATCTTCCGTGATAAACACATTATAGGCGGTTCCAAGACATAAAGGTACTACCCCTCCACCAACAAACACAAGCCATGGCTAGCCGAATCCTCGGGTGCCCTCCATACCAACAGCAATCCCAGGGAGTTTTGTTTCATTATTATATTTTTGTTTTGATCATAGGACTATGCATCCCAATTACCAGCCACTTTCTCGTGAATGACAAGCAAATAAACACTCGTCGTGAGAATAACCCGCCTAGCATGGAAGATACTGACGGCCCCAGTCACTTCATGCTACTTCTGATATGCGTCCTTAAATTTCGCGATGAGGAGAGGATGATGCAACATATCGGCGGTAAGTATTTCCCCCAGTTATGAAACCAAGGTATCAATCTAGTATGAGAACCAAGCAAATTATGTATGCGGCACCTGCACACAAACAACAAATCCTCGCAACCCAACGCGTAGAGGGGTTGTCAATCCCTCTTTGGGTAAGGTAGTATGATAAAAAGATAGATTGATAGATGCAGATAAAATAACAGCAAAAAAAACGCAACATTTTTTTGATAATATAGATCTGAAAATAAAAGAAGCAAATAGTGGAAAACACAAATAGCAATATAGATCTGCAAGTATATGATGAGAAATAGACCCGTGGGCCGTATGTTTCACTAGTGGCTTCTCTCGAGAAAATAGCAGACAATGGGTAAACAAATTATGTTGGGAAATTGATAGAAAAGCGAATAGTTATGATGATATCCAAAAAATGATCATGTATATAGGCATCACGTCCAAGATTAGTAGACCGACTCTTGCCTGCATCTACTACTATTACTCCACACATCGACCGCTATCTATCATACATCTAGTGTATTAAGTTCCAAAAATAAATGGAGTAATGCCTTAAGAATGATGACATGATGTAGACAAGATCTATTCATGTTGGAATAGACCCCCATCATTTTATCCTTAGTGGCAACGATACTGTTGGGGAACGTTGCATGGAAAACAAAAAAAAATATACGCACACGCAAGATCTATCCATGGAGATGCATAGCTACAAGAGGGGGAGAGCATCTTCATAACCTTGAAGGTCGCTAAGCGGAAGCGTTTATCAACGCGGTTGATGTACTCGTATACCTTCACGATCCATACCGATCAAGCACCGAACGTATGGCACCTCCGCGTTCAGCACACGTTCAACTCGAATGACGTCCTCGCCTTCTTGATCCAGCAAGAGAGGCGAAGTAGTAGATGAGTTCCGGCAGCACGACGGTGTGGTGACGGTGGTGGTAAATCTATCCGCGGGGCTTCGCCAAGCACAACAGATGTGGATGGAGGATGAACTAGAACTAGAGGGAGAGGGGGCATCGCACACTGCTTGGGGATCATGGTGTGTGTTGCCCTTGTTGGAAATATGCCCTAGAGGCAACATTAATTTGGTTATTATCATATTTCTCTATTCATGATAATACTTTATTATCCATGCTATAATTGCATTGATTGGAAACTCACATACATGTATGGATGCATAGACAACAATATGTCCCTAGTCAGCCTCTACCAGACTAGCTTGTTGATCAAACATGGTTATGGTTTCCTAGCCATTGACATGAGTTATCATTTGATAGTGAGGTCACATCATTAGGAGAAAGATGTGATGGTCGTGACCCAAATTATGAACGTATCATATGATCGTGTCAAGTTTATTGCTATCGTTTTCTGCATGTCAAGTATATGTTCCTATGACCATGAGATCATGCAACTTACTGACATCGGAGGAGTACCTTGTGTGTACCAAACATCACAACGTAACTGGGTGACTATAAAGTTGCTCTACAAGTATCTCCGAGGGTGTCTGTTGAGTTGGCATGGATCAAGACTGGGATTTATCACTCCGTCTGACGGAGATGTATCTTAGGGCCCACTCAGTAATACAACATCACAAGAAGATTGCAAGCATTGTGACTAATGAGTTGGCCACGGGATCTTGTATTACGGAATGAGTAAATAGACTTGCCGGTAATGAGATTGAACTAGGTATGGAGATACTGACGATCGAATCTCGGGCAAGTAACATACCGGTAGACAAAGGGAACTACATAGGGGATTATCTGGATCCTTGACATTGAGGTTCAACCGATAAGATCTTCATAGAATATGTGGGAACGAATACGGGCATCCAGGTCCCTCTATTGGTTGTTGACCGTAGAGGTGTCTCGGTCATGTCTGCATAGTTCTTGAACCCGCATGGTCTACACACTTAACGTTTCGTGACGATATTAGTATAGTTGAGTCATTATGGTGGTTACCGAAGGTTGTTCGGAGTCTCTGATGAGATCCCGGACGTGATGATGAACTTCGAAATAGTCCGGAGGTGAAGATCGATATATTGGACGAAGGGTATTGGAGTCCGAAAGTGTTCCGGGGGTACCGGGTGATGGCCAGCATGACGGAAAGGGGTTTCGTGGGGCCCCGGCAAGTGTTGGTAGCCTCATGGGCAAAGGGGAGGGGGCAAACTAGCCCACTAAGTGGCTGTGCGCCCCCCTCATCCCTTCCCACGTTGCCAGAGGAGGTGGGGGCGCCACCCCTAGGGTTCCCACCCCTTTGCCTTGAGGGCCAAGTCTCCTAGGGGGGAAAACCCATCTAGGGTTTCCATCTGGTGGCCGCCGGCCCTAGATGAGATCTCCTAGGGGCGCCCCCTCTCCCCTCCCTCCTATATATAGAGATGTAGAGAGAGGGCAGTCGCACCCTTACACGCCTTGGCGCTGCCCCTCCTCTTCCGTAGCTCTTCTCCTCATACGTGTAGTGCTTAGCGAAGCTCTGC
This sequence comes from Secale cereale, assembly GCA_902687465.1. Classification (NCBI taxonomy): domain Eukaryota; kingdom Viridiplantae; phylum Streptophyta; class Magnoliopsida; order Poales; family Poaceae; genus Secale; species Secale cereale. The sequence continues at coordinate 590,283,626 of LR738710.1, forward strand.
CGCAATTCCCCCACCACCATCGCCACCACGCCGCCGTGCTGCCAGAGGACTCAAGCTACTACTTCACCTTCGCTCGCTGGATTGAGGAGGTGAAGGCGTCATCAAACCGTACGTGTGTTGAACGCGGAGGTGTCGTCCGTTCGGCACTAGATCGGTTTTCGTGGGACGGATCGTGATTAGATCCCGAAGACATACCACTACATTAACCGCGTTCTTGAACGCTTCCTCTTAGCGATCTACAAGGGTATGTGGATTCAACTCTCCTCTCGTAGATGTGCATCTCCTAGATTGATCTTGGGTGTTCATAGGAATTTTTTGTTTCACATGCAACGTTACCCAACAGTGGTATCAGAGCTAGGTCTATGTGTAGATGACATCACGAGTAGAACACAAATGAGTTTGGGGGCGTTGATATTCAGATTGCTTCCTTCCCTAGTCTTATTTTGATTTAGCGGTATTGTGGAATGAAGCGGCTCGGACCAACCTTACATGTCCACATACATGAGACCGGTTCCATCGAGAGACATGCAACTTGTTGCATAAAGATGGCTGGTGGGTGTTTGTCTCTCCCACCTTAGTTGGATCGGATTTGACGAAGACGGTCCTTGTAGAAGGTTGACTAGCAATTTGCATATCACCGTTGTGGCTTTGCGTAGGTAAGAATTGTTCTTGCTAGATGCCCATAGCAGCCACGTAAAACATGCAACAACAAATTAGAGGACATCTAACATGTTTTTGCAGGGTATGTTGTGATGTGATATGGCCAAGGACATGATGAGATATATTTGATGTATGAGATGATCATGTTTTGTCATAATTTATCACGACTTGCATGTCGATGAATACGGCAACCGGCAGGAGCCATAGGGTTGTCTTTAATTATTGTATGACCTGCGTGTCAATCATTAAACACTTTGTAATGCTTTACTTTATCGCTAAGCAGTAGCAATGGTAGTAGAAGCATGGTTGGCGTGACAACCCCTATGGCAGCACGATGATGGAGATCATGATGATGGAGATCATGGTGTCATGCCGGTGACGATGGAGATCATGCCGGTGCTTTGGAGATGGAGATCAAAATCACAAGATGATGGCCATATCATGTCACTTATGATTTGCATGTGATGTTAATCCTTTTATGCATCTTATTTTGCTTAGGATGACGGTAGCATTATAAGGTGATCCCTCACTAAAATTTCAAGATAAAATTGTGTTCTCTCCAAGTGTGCACCGTTGCGAAAGTTCGTCGTTTCGAAGCACCACGTGATGATCGGGTGTGATAGACTCTACGTTCACATACAACGGGTGCAAGCCAGTTTTGCACATGCGGAACACTTGGGTTAAACTTGACGAGCCAAGCATGTACATACATGGCCTCAGAGCACAAGAGACCGAAAGGTCGATCACAAGACATATAGTAGATATGATAAACATGGAGATGTTCACCATTGAAACCACCTCATCTCACATGATGATCGGGCTTGGGTTGGTGAATTTGGATCGTGTTACACTCGGATAACCGGAGGGATGTCGATTTGAGTGGGAGTTCTTAAGTAACAAGATTAATTGAACTCATTTATCATGAACAATAGTCTAAGTTGTCTTTGCAAATTTATATTGTAGATCAATGGCTCGCGCAGTAGCTCCCCTGAATTTCAATGCGTTCCTAGAGAAAGCTAAGCTGGAAGATGATGGAAGTAACTTTGTGGACTGGGCCCATAATCTGAGGATTATCCTCACGGCTGCCCAAAAGGTTTATGTCCTTTAGCACCGCTTGGTACGCCACCCGCTTCCACGTCTATAGACGTTATGAACGTCTGGCAGTCGCGTGTTGATGACTACTCAATAGTTCAGTGCGCCATGTTGTATGGTTTAGAACCGGGACTTCAAAGGCGTTTTGAACACCGTGGAGCATATGAGATGTTCCAGGAGTTGAAGTTTATTTTTGTGAAAAATGCTCGGATCGAGAGGTATGAGATCTCTGATAAGTTCTACACCTGCAAAATGGAGGAGAACACTTCTGTCAACGAGCACATACTCAGAATGTCTGGGTACTACAACCGTCTGGCTGAGTTGGGAGTTAAGCTCCCGCCTGAGGCGATCACTGACAGAGTTCTTCAATTGCTACCACCTAGCTACAAGAGCTTTGTGTTGAACTATAACATGCAAGGGATAAATAGGTCAGTCTCCGAGCTGTTCGCGATGCCGAAAGTCACTGAGTTAAACATCCAGAAGGAGCATCAAGTGTTGATGGTCAATAAAACCACTAGTTTCAAGAAAAGCAAGGGAAAGAAGGGAAACTACAAGAAAGGTGGCAAAGCAGTTGCTCCTCCCGTGAAGAAACCCAAGGCTGGACCCAAGCCAGAAACTAAGTGCTTCTATTGCAAGGGAACTGGCCATTGGAAGCAGAATTGCCCCAAGTATCTGGCTGACGAGAAGGGGGCCAAGAAAGGTATATATGATATACATGTTATTGATGTGTACCTAACCAGCTCTTGTTGTAGTGCCTGGGTATTTGATACCGGTGCGGTTGCTCACATTTGCAACTCTAAACATGAACTACGGAATAGAAGGAGGCTGACGAAGGACGAAGTGACGATGCGCGTGGGAAATGGTTCCAAGGTTGATGTCATCGCTGTCGGCACGCTCGCTCTTCGATTACCATCGGGATTAGTTATAGACCTGAATAATTGTTATTTAGTGTCTGCGTTGAGCATGAACATTATATCTGGATCTTGTTTAATGCGAGATGGTTACTCATTTAAATCACAGAATATCTTTTCTGGTCATGCACCCATTGTGAGGGGTTTATTGATACGTCTCCAACATAAATATAATTTTTTATTGTTCCATCCTGTTATATTATTATTCTTGGATGTTTTACAATCATTTTATAGTCATTTTATATCATTTTTTAGTACTTACCTATTAACATAGTTCCAAGTGCCAGTTGCTGTTTTCTGCATGTTTTTTACATCGCAGGAAATCAATATCAAACAGAGTCCAAACGCAGCGAAACATTTTAGAGATTTTTTTGGACCAGAAGCAACCCAATGGGCAAGGCAGCACCTGGGGGTGCTCCGAGGGGAGCACAACCCACCAGGGCGCGCCAGGAGGCCCAGGTGCGCCATGGTGGGTTGTGCCCACCTCGGGTGCCCCCGGACGACCTTGATAACCCAGAAGTATAGGGGATCGTTTGTAGCCTTTTTCAATAAGTAAGAGTGGTAAACAAACATTCCCTCAAGTTCTATCGACCACCGATACAACTCTACGCACACTTGACGTTTTCTTTACCTAGAACAAGTATGGAACTAGAAGTACTTTGGGATAGTTTTGCAGGATAATAAAGAGCACATAAATGAAAAGTAGGAGTTGTTTAGATAAAGATCAACAAAGTTAGTGGTTTAGTAGATAGCTTTTGTCAACAAGAAAGTTATTTGTCCCTAGGCAATCGATAACAAGTACCGGTAATCATTCTTGCAACTTTATATGCGGGAGAGGCATGAGCTAACATACTTTCTCTACTTGGATCATATGCACTTATGATTGGAACTCTAGCAAGCATCCGCAACTACTAAAGATCATTAAGGTCGTGAAACCGAACCATAGCATTAAGTATCAAGTCCTCTTTACTCCCATAATCATACCCCTCTTACTCGGGTTTAAGTTTCTGTCACTCTCGCAACCCACCATAAGCGGACCATGAGCATATTGCAACACCCTACAGCGGGGCCCCCTCACGTTTGCGCGAGAACGGAGGGCACCGTAGGACAGCACCATACATAAAATATATAATCTTACCAACCAAGGTCACGATTAACCCACAAGACAAAACAGATCTACTCAAACATCATAGGATAACCATAGATCATTGGGAAATAATATATGGAGTTGATCACCATGTTTAAGTAGAGATTACAACGGGGGGAAAGAGGTGTTACACTGCTGCAATGAGGGGGGAGAGTTGGTGTTGACGGTAGCAAGATTGTTGATGTAGATCGTCATCCCAATCATTGCCCTGGTGGCACTCCGGCACCACCGGAAGCGAGGGGGAGAGAGCCCCCTCCTTCTTCTTCTACCTTGGCCTCCTCCCTAGGTGGGAGAAGGGTTCCCCCTCTGGTCCTTGGTCTCCATGGCATGGGAGGGGCGAGAGCCCCTCCGAGATTGGATTTGTCTCTCTGTCTCTCTCTGTTTCGCGTTCCCCAGATCCGGCCCTTCACCGTTTCTTAAATTCCCGGAGATCCGTAACTCCGCTTGCGCTGAGATTTTAACACGATTTTATTCATAAATTAGCTTTCTTGCGCCAGAAGAAGGGACCCAACCGACGATCCAAGTGAGCACAAGACACCTGGGCGCGCCAGGCACCCCTGGCGTGCCCTGGTGGGTTGTGGGGCCTACAGGCCCCTGTTTGCATTGCTTCCACCTCCTAAAAATCACATTATTCCAAAACAATTCTCCGTAAATTTTTATCGCATTTGGACTTCGTTTGATATCGATTTTCTGCGATACGAAAACATGTAAAAAACAGGAACTGGCACTGGGCACTGGATTAGTAAGTTAGTCCAAATAAATCATATAAATTGTTGCCAAAAGTATGTAAAAGTTGCATAATACTGGCATGAAACAATAAAAAATTATAGATATGACAGAGACGTATCAGCATCCCCAAGCTTAATTCCTGCTTGTCCTCGAGTAGGTAAATGGTAAAAAAGATAATTTTTGACGTGGAATGCTACCTAGCATAAACTTGATCATATATCTAGTCATGGCTTGAATATTAAGACATGAGTGATTCAAAGCAATAGTCTATAATTTGACATAAAGACATCAATACTCGGGCATCCCAACAAACAATCATGTCTTTCAGAATATCAAATGCTAAAGAACGTTATCCCTACAAAATCATATAGTCTTGTCATGCTCTGTCTTCCCAGCTCAAAGTATAAATCATGCACTAACCCGGTGTCAGCCAAGCAATTGGTTCATACTATTTAATGCGCTTCAGCATTTTCAACTCTCACACAATACATGAGTGCAAGCCATGGATATAGCAATATAGGTGGAATAGAATACGGTGGTAGTAGACAAAAGAAGGGAAGAAAGTCTCACATCAACTAGGCAAACAAATGGACTATGGAGGTGTCCATCAATTGATATCAATGTGAGGAGTAGGGATTGCCATGCAACGGATGCACTAAGAGCTATAAGTGTACGAAAGCTCAATATGAAACCAAGTGGGCATGCATCAAACTCTACTACGGAAAATTCCCACTAGTATATGAAAGTGACAACATAGGAGACTCTCTATATGAAAAACATGGTGTTACTTTGAAGCACAAGTGTGGTATTTGCATGCCCTTCCCTTTTTTTCATTCATTTTTTCCTTTTTCTTTTCTTTTTCCTCTTTTTTTCTTTCCCTTTTTTCTTTTCTTTTTTTCTTCTTTTTTAGTCCAGAGTCTCATCCCGACTTGTGGGGGAATCATGGTCTCCATCATCCTATCATCATGGGGGCAATGCTCTAAAAATGAATAATGATGATCATCACATTTCTATTTACTTATAACTCAAAATAAATAAAAATTACAACTCGATACCTATGACATAGTATGACTCTAAATGAATGCCTATGGCAGTGTACCAGGATGTGCAATGATCTAGCATAGCAACGATATCAAAAAATAGACAAGCCATGAAAATATCGTGCTCGTTGTCTTACGATCATGCAAAGCAATATGAAAATGAATGCTCAGGTCAACTATATGATGGAAGTGCATGGCAATATATCTCGGAATGGCTATGGAAATGCCATAGTAGGTAGGTATGGTGGCTGTTTTGAGGAAGGCTTAATAAAGTTTATGCACCAGCGAAAATTGCACGGCACGAGAGAGGCTAGCAATTATGAAAGGGTGAGAGTGCATATAATCCATGGACTCACATTAGTCATAAAGAACTCATATACTTATTGCAAAATTTTATTAGCCCTCGAAGAAAAGTAATACTACGCATGCTCCTAGGGGGGAGATTGGTAGGGGTTAACCATCGTGCGCCCCCGACCTTCACATAAAGATAGGACAATCAAGGATAAATTGTGCTCCAACTTCCCGGCATAACGAGAGACTATACGTGCATGCTTCGGGAATCACAAACCTTAACACCAATATCTAACTAAACATGATCATCCACTAGTACCTCTCACATATTATCATCTCTATATCGCAAAACTATTGCAAGGAATCAAACATATCATATTCAGTGATCCATAAGTTTTATGTAGGACTTTATGACTAACCATGCAATTGACCAATTCCATTTGACTCTCTAAATAGATATAAGTGAAGCTTGAGAGTTAAATTCTTTCTACAAAATACCATGCTCTAACAAATATAAGTGAAGCACGAGAGCATTCTACGAACATCGGTTTTCTATGTGAAGAGAAACAGGCAATCCAAACTTCAAATGATATGAGTGAAGCACATGAAGCATTCTATAAAGCCATACTCAAAAGATATAAGTGAAGTGCAATGAGCATTCTACAAATCAACCAAGGACTATCTCATACCAGCATGGTGCATTATTAAAAGAAAAATAAAAGGCACATGACGCTCCAAGAATTTACGCATATCATGTGAACGAAACAAATCCGAAAACATACCGATACTTGTTGAAGAAACATGGGATGCCTTCCGGGGCATCCCCAAGCTTAGACGCTTGAGTCTCCTTGAATATTTACTTGGGGTACCTTGGGCATCCCCAAGCTTGAGCTCTTGCCTCTCCTCCTTCTCCTCAGATCGAGACCTCCTCGATCTTCAAACACTTCATCCACACAAAACTTAATCAAATTTTTAGTGGCGGGGTTAGTGCATATGATTAGTGAAATCCCATCATGTACTTCTCTAACATTATTGTATAATTATAAACAAACGTTACCCACTGTATGCTATCATAACTATATGGCCCCAAGTCAAGGAGGCTTCAACAAGAATTCCAACATAAGCAAATAATGAAGCTATAACAGCAATCTGTGAAAACAGGACAGTGTGTAAAGATTTGAACATCCACCATACTTCTGTAACTTTAAAAATTCTGAAATTTTTAGGAAAAAGTTTTGTATAGAAAGACTGTGCAAAAAGTTTCAAAATTGTTTGATGTTCCAGTAAAAAATGTAAAATCGCGCACTACAGCCTAAGTTTCTGTTTTGCACCGCACAAACCAACAAGTAATCTAATCATCCCAAAGGAAACTCTTGGCACATTATTTTTATAATACAATGGAATTGTACAAGGGGATAATTATTTTTGCGAGAACTTTCATGAAAAATTCTACATTGTTTCCATAAGCATGAACACAAGTGTTCAAGGTCGACCCTTATTTCCGCAATGCATCACCTTTTAATCGCTTCTCTTTTTGAAAAAAACTTAGGTTCCCCTATTTTTTTTGCAGCCCTAGAGTTTGTACTAAAATATCATCATATGATACACATCAACCAACTGTAATGTCATCTGGATACTCCAATATCACTAAAAGTATCCGTGAGTTGATTATTTGATATGCATCAAACAACTTCAGATTCGGAATTTTCAGTCCAACACAAAGAACTTCAAAGAGTTCCCAAAGATTTCTACCAAAGAAAGTAGGACACAAACGTGCATCGAGCCCTATGCATAGATTACACCATTGTCGCTGCGGGAATCAGCAAGTTGAGTGCCAAAAGATATATCAAGTGAATCAATAGAACACACCATTTTCACCATGGGTATCACATGCAAGACATACATCAAGTGTTCTCAAATCCATAAAAGTATGTAATCCAATAATAGTGAAACCTCAAAGGTAAAAACTCAATTCATCACAATAAGATAGAGAGGCAGAAACACCATATGGTCCAACTATATTAACAAAACTCATGGTACATATGAAGGAAATATTCCCTAGAGGCAATAATAAAGTTGTTATTTATATTTCCTTATATCATCATAAATGTTTATTATTCATGCTAGAATTGTATTAACCGGAAACATAGTACATGTGTGAATACATAGACAAACAAAGTGTCACTAGTATGCCTCTACTTGATTAGCTCGTTGAATCGAAGATGGTTAAGTTTCCTAGCCATATACATGAGTTGTCATTTGATTAACGGGGTCACATCATTAGTGAATGATGTGATTGACTTGACCCATTCCGTTAGCTTAGCACTTGATCGTTTAGTTTTACTGCTATTGCTTTCTTCATGACTTATACATGTTCCTGTGACTATGAGATTATGCAACTCCCGAATACCGGAGGAACACCTTGTGTGCTATCAAACATCAGAACGTAACTGGGTGATTATAAAGATGCTCTACAGGTCTCTCTGAAGGTATTTGTGGTGTTGGCATAGATCGAGAATAAGATTTGTCACTTCGAGTGCCGGAGAGGTATCTCTGGGCCCTCTCGGTAATGTACATCACTATAAGCCTTGCAAGCAAATGACTAATGAGGTAGTCATGAGATGATGCATTACAGAATGAGTAAAGAGACTTGCCGGTAATGAGATTGAATGTAACGCCCCGGACACACCCGCCGGTGGTCGTTACTCCTGGCGGGATCTAGACTGGCCTCACATATCAATACTAGTCTTTTCTGCGTAGTTTGTCCTCACTCGTGCGCACCCGGGAGCAACTTCACGGTCGGTCACCCATCCTGAAACTACTCCAAGCTGAGCACGCTTAACTTTGGAGTTCTTTCCAAATAGGAACCCGGAAAAGAAGGAATTCCTTATTTATATGAGTAGTCTATCATCCCTAATAAGCTAGGTTATCACATACACTCCCACTCAGAGGAACCGACGTCCTCGTCGGGCCACAGGAACGTTCCCTCTTGGCACATACGTCTGTGCATCCAGTCCGATACATATGCCATGCGTGTGCCACGACTGGCCACAAATGTCATGAACAACGTGACCGAGCACCTGTCCGCAAACATCCGTGTAACCACGAGGGTCGGCTCTGATACCAACTTGTAACGCCCCGGACACACCCGTCGGTGGTCGTTACTCCTGGTGGGTAGTCTTTTCTACGTACTTTGTCCTTACTCATGCGCACCCGGGAGAAACTTCCCGGTCGGTCACCCATCCAGAAACTACTCCAAGCTGAGCACGCTTAACTTTGGAGTTCTTTCCAAATGGGCTCCCGGAAAAGAAGGAATTCCTTATTTAGATGAGCAGTCTATCATCCCTAATAAGCCAGGCTATCACATTGAACTAGGTATTGAGGTACCGACGATCGAATCTCGAGCATGTAACATACTGATGACAATGGGAACAAGGTATATTGTTATTCGGTCTGACCGATAAAGATCTTCTTAAAATATGCAGGAACCAATATGAGCATCCAGGTTCCGCTGTTGGTTATTGACCGGAGATGAGTCTCGGTCATGTCTACATAGTTCTCGAACCCGTAGGGTCCGCACACTTAACGTTCGGTGACGATCGATATTATGAGTATATGAGTTTTGATGTAGAGAAGGTAGTTCGGAGTCCCAGATATGATCACGGACATGACGAGGAGTCTCTAAATGGTCAAGACATAAAGATCGATATATTGGAATCCTATATTTGGAAATCGGAATAGTTCCAGGTGAAATCGGGATTTTACCGGAGTACCGGGAGGTTACCGGAACCCCCCGGTAAGTATATGGGCCTTATTGAGCCATAATGGAGAGAGATAGGAGAGGAGACCAGGGTGAAGGAAATATAACCTAGAGGCAATAATAAAGTTATTATTTATTTCCTTATATCATGATAAATGTTTATTATTCATGCTATAATTGTATTGAACGGAAACTTAGTACATGTGTGAATACATAGACAAAACAGAATGTCCCTAGTATGCCTCTACTAGACTAGCTCGTTAATCAAAGATGGTTATGTTTCCTGACCATAGACATGAGTTGTCATTTGATCAACGGGATCACATCATTAGGAGAATGATGTGATGGACAAGACCCATCCGTTAGCTTAGCAACTTGATCGTTTAGTTTTACCGCTATTGCTTTCTTCATGACTTATACATGTTCCTATGACTATGAGATTATGCAACTCCCGAATACCGGAGGAACACCTTGTGTGCTATCAAACGTCACAACGTAACTGGTACAGGTGTCTCCGAAGGTGTTTGTGGTGTTGGCATAGATCGAGAATAGGATTTGTCACTCCGAGTGTCGGAGAGGTATCTCTGGGCCCTCTCGGTAATACACATCATAGTAAGCCTTGAAAGCAAACGACTGATGAGTTAGTCATGAGATGATGTATTACGGAATGAGTAAAGAGACTTGTTGGTAACGATATTGAACTAGTTATTGAGATACCGACGATTGAATCTCGAGCAAGTAACATACCGATGACAAAGGGAACAACGTATGTTGTTATGCGGGTTGACCAATAAAGATCTTCGTAGAATATATGGGAGCCAATATGAGCATCTAGGTTCAGCTATTGGTTATTGATCGGAGATGAGTCTCGGTCATGTCTACATAGTTCTCGAACCCGTAGGGTCCGCACGCTTAATGTTTGATGACGATCGGTATTATGAGTTTATGTTTTTTGATGTACCGAAGGTTGTTCGGAGTCCCGGATGAGATAACGGACATGACGAGGAGTCTCAGAATTTCCGAGACATAAAGATTCATATATAGGACGATAGTATTTGGACACCGGAAGTGTTCTGGGGGTACCGGGTACGTATCGGGTCACCGAAAAGGGGTTCCGGGCATCCCCGGCCAAGATATGGGCCTTATTGGGCCTAGGGCAGGACTGACCAGCTCCTAGTGGGCTGGTGCGCCCCATATATGGCCGAATAGGGTGGGGGAAAGGAAAGGGAGAGGAGAGAAAGGAAGGGGGCAATTCGGCCTCCCCTTTCCTTCTCCCTGCGGAAAACATGGAAAGGGGGAGGCCGAATAGGATTAGGCCCCAAGTAGGATTCCTCCTACTTGGGGCGTGCCTCCTGCTTCTCCCTCCCCCTCCCACCTATATATATGTGGGGAGGGCACCGCTAGAACACACAACAGACAATCTCTTAGCCGTGTGCGGTGCCCCCCTCCACAGTTACAGACCTCGATCATATCGTTGCAGTGCTTAGGCGAAGCCCTGCGTCGGTAGCTTCATCATCACCTTCACCACACCGTCGTGCTGACGAAACTCTCCCATGACGCTCATCTGGATCAAGAGCTCGTGTGACGTCGTCGAGCTGAACGTGTGCTGAACGCGGAGGTGTCGTATGTTCGGTACTTGGATCAGTTGGATCGCGAAGACGTTCGACTACATCAACCGCGTCACTAGACGCTTCCGCTTTCGGTCTACGAGGGTACGTAGACTGTAACGCCCCGGACACACCTGTTGGTGGTTGTTACTCCTGGCGGGGTCTAGACTGGCCCCACATATCAATACTAGTCTTTTCTGCACACTTTGTCCACACTCGTGCCCACCCGGGAGCAACTTCCCGGTCGTTCACCCATCCTGAAATTACTCCAAGCTGAGCACGCTTAACTTTGGATTTCTGTCCGAATGGGCTCCCGGAAAAGAAGGAATTCCTTATTGATATGAGTAGTCTATCATCCCTAATAAGCCAGGCTATCATATACACCCTCACTCAGGGGAACTGACGTCCTCGTCGGGCCACAGGAACGTTCCCTCTTGGCACATACGTTTGTGCTTCCTGTCTGGCACATGTGCCATGCTATGTGCCACGACGGGTCACAAACGTCATGCACAACATGACCGCACACCTGTCCACAAACACCCGTGTAACCGCGAGGGTCAGCTGTGATACCAACTTGCAATGCCCCGGACACACCCGTTGGTGGTCGTTACTCCTGGCGGGATCTAGACTGACCCGCATATCAATACTAATCTTTTCTGCGCACTTTGTCCTCATGCGCACCCGGGAGCAATTTCCCGGTCGGTCACCCATCCTGAAATTACTCCAAGCTGAGCATGCTTGACTTTGGAGTTCTATCCGAATGGGCTCCCGGAAAAGAAGGAATTCCTTATTGATATGAGTAGTCTATCATCCCGAATAAGCCAGGCTATCACATAGACACACTCTCCCCACTCGTTGCTATGCTTCTAGATAGATCTTGCGTGATCGTAGGATTTTTCTTGAAATACTACGTTCCCCAACACAGGGCGGGCCACGCGCCCCCTCTCCCTCTAGTCCGAATTGGACTAGGAGGGGAGGGGCGACTCCCCCCCCCTTTCCTTCCTCCCTCTCTCCCCTTTCCTTCCTCCCTCTCTCCCCCTTCCTTCTCTCCTAGTCCAACTAGGGAAGGGGGGAATCCTACTCCCAGTGGGACTAGGACTCCTCCAAGGGCACGCCATAGAGGGCCGGCCCTCCCCCTCCTCCACTCCTTTATATACGGGGGAGGGGGGCACCCCATAGACACAAGTTGATCATTGATCTCTTAGCCGTGTGCGGTGCCCCCTCCACCATAACCCACCTCGGTCATATTGTAGCGGTGCTTAGGCGAAGCCCGCGTCGGTAACTTCATCATCACCGTCATCACGCCATTGTGCTGACGGACCTCTCCCTCGAAGCTCTACTGGATCGTGAGTTCGTGGGACGTCACCGAGCTGAACGTGTGCAGATCGCGAAGGTGCCGTACATTCGGTACTAGGATCGGTCAATCGTGAAGACGTACGACTACATCAACCGCGTTGTCATAACGCTTCTGCTTACGGTCTACAAGGGTACGTGGACGACACTCTCCCCTCTCGTTGCTATGCATCACCATGATCTTGCGTGTGCGTAGGATTTTTTTTGAAATACTACGTTCCCCAATAGTGGCATCATGAGCCAGGTTTATGCGTAGATGTTATATGCACGAGTAGAACACAAGTGAGTTGTGGGTGATACTAGTCATATTGCTTACCAGCATGTGATACTTTGATTCGGCGGTATTGCTGGATGAAGCGGCCCGGACCAACATTACGCGTACGCTTACACGAGACTGGTTCTACCGACGTGCTTCGCACACAGGTGGATGGCGGGTGTCAGTTTCTCCAACTTAGTTGAATCAAGTGTGTCTACGTCCGGTCCTTGTGAAGGTTAAAACAACACATACTTGATGAAATATCGTTGTGGTTTTGATGCGTAGGTAAGAACGGTTCTTGCTCAGCCCGTAGCAGCCACGTAAAACTTGCAACAACAAAGTAGAGGACGTCTAACTTGTTTTTGCAGGGCATGTTGTGATGTGATATGGTCAAGACATGATGCTAAATTTTGAGATGATCATGTTTTGTAACAGAGTTATCGGCAACTGGCAGGAGCCATATGTTTGTCGCTTTATTGTATGAAATGCAATCGCCATGTAATTGCTTTACTTTATCACTAAGCGGTAGTGATAGTCGTAGAAGCAATAGTTGGTGAGACGACAACGATGCTACGATGGAGATCAAGGTGTCGCGCCGGTGACGATGGTGATCATGATGGTGCTTTGGAGATGAAGATCAAATGCACAAGATGGTGATGGCCATATCATATCACTTATATTGATTGCATGTGATGTTTATCTTTTATGCATCTTATTTTTCTTAAATCGACGGTAGCATTATAAGATGATCTCTCACAAAAATTCATGGTATAAGTGTTCTCCCTGAGTATGCACCGTTGCGAAAGTTCGTCGTGCCGACACACCACGTGATGATCGGGTGTGATAAGCTCTACGTTCACATACAACGGGTGCAAGCCTGTTTTGCACATGCAGAATACTCGGGTTAAACTTGACGAGCCTAGCATATGCAGATATGGCCTCGGAACACTGGAGACCAAAAGATCTAGCGTGGATCATATAGTAGATATGATCAACATAGTGATGTTCACCATTGAAAACTAATCCATCTCACGTGATGATCGGACATGGTTTAGTTGATATGGATCACGTGATCACTTAGAAGATTAGAGGGATGTCTATCTAAGTGGGAGTTGTTAAATAATTTGATTAATTGAACTTTAATTTATCATGAACTTAGTACCTGATAGTTTTTTCCATGTCTATGTTGTTGTAGATAGATGGCCCGTGCTGTCGTTCCGTTGAATTTTAATGCGTTCCTAGAGAAAGCTAAGTTGAAAGATGATGGTAGCAACTACACGGACTGGGTCCGTAACTTGAGGATTATCCTCATTGCTGCACAGAAGAATTATGTCCTGGAAGCACCGCTAGGTGATAGGCCTGCTGCAGGAGCAACTCCAGACATTATGAACGTCTGGCAAGCTTGTTCTGATGACTACACGATAGTTCAATGTGCCATGCTTTACGGCTTAGAACCGGGACTTCAAAGATGCATTGAACGTCATGGAGCATATGAGATGTTCCAGGAGTTGAAGTTAATATGTCAAGCAAATGCCCGGATTGAGAAATATGAGATTTCCAATAAGTTCTACAGCTGCAAGATGGAGGAGAGTAGTTCTATCAGTGAACACATGCTCAGAATATCTGGGTATTACAATCATATGACTCAACTTGGATGCAAAGTTGACGAAGATAGTGTTATTGATAGAGTTCTTCAATCACTGCCACCCAGCTATAAAGGCTTCGTGATGAACTATAACATGCAAGGGATGCAGAAGACAATTCCCGAGCTCTTCGCTATGCTCAAAGTTGTGGAGGTAGAAATCAAAAAGGAGCATCAAGTGTTGATGGTTAACAAGACCACTAGTTTCAAGAAAAAGGGAAAGGGAAAGAAGGGGAACTTCAAGAAGAATAGAAAGACAGTTGCTACTCCCGCGAAGAAACCCAAGTCTGGAGCCAAGCCTGAAACTGAGTGCTTCTACTACAAAGGGACTGGACACTAGAAGCAGAAGTGCCCCAAGTATTTGGTGGATAAGAAGGATGGCAAAGTGAACAAAGGTATATTTGATATACATGTTATTGATGTGTACCTTACTAATGCTCGTAGTAGCACCTGGGTATTAGATATTGGTTCGGTTGCTAATATGTGTAACTCGAAACATGAGCTACGTATTAAACGAAGATTAGCTAAGGACGAGGTGACGATGCACGTGGGAAATGGTTCCAAAGTCTGTGTGATCGCCGTCGGCATGCTACCTCTACATGTACCATCGGGATTAGTATTAGACCTAAATAATTGTTATTTGGTGCCAGAGTTGAGCATGAACATTATATCTGGATCTTGTTTGTTGCGAGACGGTTATTCATTTAAATTAGAGAATAATGGTTGTTCTATTTATATGAGTAATATCTTTTATGGTCATGCACCCTTGAAGAGTGGTCTATTCTTGTTGGATCTCGATCGTAGTAATACACATATTCATAACATTGAAGCCAAAAGATGCAAGGTTAATAATGATAGTGCAACTTATTTGTGGCACTGCCGTTTAGGTCATATTGGTGTAAAGCGCATGAAGAAACTCCATGTTGATGGACTTTGGGAATCACTTGATTATGAATCACTTGGTGCTTGCGAACCATGCCTCATGGGCAAGATGACTAAGACTCCGTTCTCCGAAACAATGGAGCGAGCAACTGATTTGTTGGAAATCATACATACTGATGTATGTGGACCAATGAGTGTTGAAGCTCGCGGCGGGTATCGTTATTTTCTGACCTTCACTGATGATTTGAGCAGATATCGATGTATCTACTTGATGAAACAAAAGTCTGAAACATTTGAAAAGTTCAAAGAATTTCAGAGTGAAGTAGAGAATTATCGTAACAAGAAAATAAAGTTCCTACGATCTGATCGTGGAGGCGAATATTTGAGTTACGAGTTTGGTCTTCATTTGAAACAATGTGGAATAGTTTCACACCTCACGCCACCCGGAACACCACAACGTAATGGTGTGTCGGAACGTCGTAACCGCACTTTATTAGATATGCTGCAATCTATGATGTCTCTTACCGATTTACCACTATCGTTTTGGGGTTAAGCTTCAGAGACAGATGCATTCACGTTAAATAGGGCACCATCTAAATCCGTTGAGACGACGCCTTATGAACTGTGGTTTGGCAAGAAACCAAAGTTGTCGTTTCTTAAAGTTTGGGGCTGCGATGCTTATGTGAAAAAGCTTCAACCTGATAAGCTCGAACCCAAGTCGGATAAATGTGTCTTCATAGGATACCCAAAGGAAACTGTTGGGTACACCTTCTATCACAGATCCGAAGGCAAGATATTCGTTGCTAAGAATGGATCCTTTCTAGAGAAAGAGTTTCTCTCGAAAGAAGTGAGTGGGAGGAAAGTAGAACTTGATGAGGTAATTGTACCTTCTCCCAAATTGGAAAGTAGTACATCACAGAAACTAGTTCCAGTGATTCCTACACCAATTAGTGAGGAAGCTAATGATGATGATCATGAAACTTCGGATCAAGTTACTACTGAACCTCGTAGGTCAACCAGAGTACGTTCCGCACCAGAGTGGTACGACAACCCAGTTCTAGAAGTCATGTTACTAGACCATGATGAACCTACGAACTATGAGGAAGCTATTATGAGCCCATATTCCGCAAAATGGCTTGAGGCCTTGAAATCTGAGATGGGATCCATGTATGAGAACAAAGTGAGGACTTTGGTTGACTTGCCCGATGATCGGCAAGCCATTGAAAATAAATGGATCTTCAAGAGGAAGACCGATGCTGACGATAATGCTACTATCTACAAAGCACGACATGTTGCGAAAGGTTTTCAACAAGTTCAAGAAGTTGACTACGATGAGACTTTCTCACCCGTAGCAATGCTTAAGTCTGTCTGAATCATGTTAGCAATTGCCGCATTTTATGATTATGAAATTTGGCAAATGGATGTCAAAACTGCATTCTTTAATGGATACCTCAAAGAGGAGTTGTATATGATGCAACCAGAAGTTGTTGTCGATCCTAAAGGTGCTAACAAAGTGCGCAAGCTCCAGCGATCCATCTATGGACTGGTGCAAGCATCTCGGAGTTGGAATATACGCTTTGATGAGGTGATCAAAGCATATGGTTTTATACAGACTTTTGGAGAAGCCTGTATTTACAAGAAAGTGAGTGGGAGCTCTGTAGCATTTTTGATATTATATGTGGATGACATATTGTTTATTGGAAATGATATAGAATTTCTGGATAGCATAAAAGGATACTTGAATAAAAAAAATCAATGAAAGACCTCGGTGAAGCTGCTTATATATTAGGCATCAAGATCAATAGAGATAGATAAAGACGCTTAATTGGACTTTCACAAAGCACATACCTTGATAAAGTTTTGAAGAAGTTCAAAATGGATCAATCAAAGAAAGGGTTCTTGCCTGTGTTACAAGGTGTGAAGTTGAGTAAGACTCAATGCCCAACCACTGCAGAAGATAGAGAGAAAATGAAAGGTGTTCCCTATGCTTCAGCGATAGGCTCTATCATGTATGCAATGCTGTGTACCAGACCTGATGTTTGTATTGCTATTAGTTTAGCAGGGACGTACCAAAGTAATCCAGGAGTGGATCACTGGACAGTGGTCAAGAACATCCTGAAATACCTGAAAAGGACTAAGGATATGTTTCTCGTTTATGAAGGTGACAAAGAGCTCGTCGTCAATGGTTACGTCAATGCAAGCTTTGACACTGATCCGGATGACTCTAAGTCACAATCGGATATGTGTTTATATTAAACGGTGGAGCTGTCAGTTGGTGCAGTTATAAACAAAGCGTCGTGGCAGGATCTACATGTGAAGCGGAGTACATAGCTGCTTCAGAAGGAGCAAATGAAGGAGTCTGGATGAAGGAGTTCATATCTGATCTAGGTGTCATACCTACTGCATCGGGTCCAATGAAAATCTTTTGTGACAATACTGGTGCAATTGCCTTGGCAAAGGAATCCAGATTTCACAAGAGAACCAAGCACATCATGAGACGCTTCAATTCCATCTGCTATCAAGTCAAGGAGGGAGACATAGAGATTTGCAAGATACATACGGATTTGAATGTTGCAGACCCGTTCACTAAGCCTCTCTCACGAGCAAAAGATGATCAGCACCAAGACTCCATGGGTCAGAATCATTACTGTGTAATCTAGATTACTGACTCTAGTGCATGTGGGAGACTGGAGGAAATATGCCCTAGAGGCAATAATAAATTTGTTATTTATATTTCCTTATATCATGATAAATGTTTATTATTCATGCTAGAATTTTATTAACCGGAAACATAGTACATGTGTGAATACATAGACAAACAAAGTGTCACTAGTATGCCTCTACTTGACTAGCTCGTTGAATCAAAGATGGTTAAGTTTCCTAGCCATAGACATGTTGTCATTTGATTAACGGGATCACATCATTAGTGAATGATGTGATTGACTTGACCCATTCCGTTAGCTTAGCACTTGATCATTTAGTTTTACTGATATTGCTTTCTTCATGACTTATACATGTTCCTATGACTATGAGATTATGAAACTCCCGAATACCGGAGGAACACCTTGTGTGCTATAAAACGTCACAACGTAATTGGGTGATTATAAAGATGCTCTACAGGTGTCTCTGAAGGTATTTGTGGTGTTGGCATAGATCGAGAATAGGATTTGTCACTCCGAGTGTCGGAGAGGTATCTCTGGGCCCTCTCGGTAATGCACATCACTATAAGCCTTGAAAGCAAATGACTAATGAGTTAGTCACGAGATGATGCATTACAGAATGAGTAAAGAGACTTGCCGGTAACGAGATTGAACTAGGTATTGAGATACCGATGATCGAATCTCGGGCAAGTAACATACCGATGACAAAGGGAACAACGTATATTGTTATGTGGTTTGACTGATAAAGATCTTTGTAGAATATGTAGGAACCAATATGAGCATCCAGGTTCCGCTGTTGGTTATTGACCGGAGATGAGTCTCGGTCATGTCTACATAGTTCTCGAACCCGTAGGGTCCGCACGCTTAACGTTCGGTGACGATCGTTATTATGAGTTTATGAGTTTTGATGTACCGAAGGTAGTTTGGAGTCCCGAATATGATCACGGATATGACGAGGAGTCTCGAAATCGTCAAGACACAAATATCGATATATTGGAAGCCTATATTTGGACATCGGAATAGTTCCGGGTGAAATCGGGATTTTACCGGAGTACTGGGAGGTTACCGGAACCCCCCGGTAAGTATATGGGCCTTATTGGGCCATAATGGAGAGAGAGAGAGAGAGGAGACCAGGGCAGGCCGCGCGCCTCCTCTCCCTCTAGTCCGAATTGGACTAGGAGGGGAGGGGCGCCCCCCCCCCCTTTCCTTCCTCCCTCTCTCCCCCTTCCTTCTCTCCTAGTCCAACTAGGGAAGGGGGGAGTAGGACTCCTCCAAGGGCGCACCATAGAGGGCCGGCCCACCCCCCCTCCTCCACTCCTTTATATACGGGGGAGGGGGCACCCCATAGACACAAGTTGATCATTGATCTCTTAGCTGTGTGCGGTGCCCCCTCCACCATAAACCACCTCGGTCATATCGTAGCGGTGCTTAGGCGAAGCCCTGCGTCGGTAACTCCATCATCACCTATAACGCCCAAGATGCGATTCTATCTCGATCACTAGATAAAAACTTGTGATTGAGGCATAACCGCATTTTGGGCGCTTAGCAAGATGGATATCATTACATCGTACCATTACATAAATAGACGGGGATACATACAATTCATACAACTCCACATGAATACAACAACATCGTATACAAGGCATTCGACTACGGATGCAAACATGAAAAGCACAACGACATCCATCCTGCTATCCCAGGCTGCCGACCAGGAACCTAACCCAGGACTGACGAAGCAGAAGAAGAAAGAACTCCAACTCAAGTAAGCAACGCTCTCACGTCAAGTCATCGAAAACCTGCACCTGCAACCGTTGTTGTAGTATCTATGAGCCACGAGGACTTAGCAATCCCATAACCATGGGTATCAAGACTAGCAAAGCTTAATGGGTATGGAGAGGTTAAGTGGTGAGGTTGCAGCAGCGGCTAAGCATTATATGGTGGCTAACTTACGAGTACAAGAATAAGATGAGCCTCTACGCAAACGATCGCAAACTAGTAATGATCGCTAAAGATCCTGAACTACCTACGAGTCAAACATAACCCCATCGTGTTCTCTTCTCAAAGTGAAAAGAGACGATCACGGTTACTCACACGGTTGTGTATTATATTTCGGATCCTCTGTCAAGTTCTCTACAACCGGACATTAACAAATTCCAATATGACACATATTCGCGGGCACGTCTTTCGAAAGATCATAACCCTGCAGGGGTGTCCCAACTTAGCCCATCACAAGCTCTCACGATCAGCAGAGGTAAAAATAATAATACCCCTTATCTTAGGGCAACCCGATCAGACTCGGAATCCCGATACTCAAGACATTTCGACAATGGTAAAACAAATCCAGCAAGACCTCCCGGCGTGCCGACACCCTAATAGTAGCCGCGCGTATCTCGTCTCAGGCCACGTCCGGATGAGCACAGCGTACAACGACCAAATACCCCGATTTTCCAAGGGATGGCGCCGCAAACGACTCTAGTTGGGACCAACACCATCGGCACTGGCCCCTCCCTGTAATGTAGAATTAAGAACCCGGGGACGCGACCCCTATGAAATTTTAATTAATTAATTAAGTTTTATTATGAGGCAAATTAAAACCAATGTTGGGCCTTGCTGGAGGAGTTTTATTCAAAGCGAACTATCAAGGGGTCCCCATATACCCAACCGCGTTAGGAATGCAAAATCAAGGAACATAACGCTGGTTTATCGGTTCTTAAGGCGACATGAGTGGAACAAAACACCGAGCAAAAGGCCAAGCCTTCCACCCATTGCCAAGTATATATGTTTATTAATTATAGTAATAGATATTATGATATTCCAACAACCAAGTTCCAACATGGAGCAATCTTCATCTTCACCTGCAACTAACAATGCTATAAGAGGGGCTGAGCGAACAGTAACATAGCCAAACAACGGTTTGCTGGGATGGTGTCAAAGGTTAGAGGTTTCATGGCAACAAGAGGCTGACAACAAAAGATAGGTGGCGCGACATATAGCGATAGCATCGAGACAACTAGCATACAATGATAGTAACGGTATCCAAGGAGACGGTCATCTTTCCTGAGATCCCGCAAGGAAGAAGAACGAGTCCATGAAGAAGACGAAGAATAAGCCACGAAGACGAACCAAGTGTAGGCGAACGAATTCTCACGATCGCAACGGAATATGAACTAGCGAGAAGAAGCACACAACATGGTAAACACATAACACATAACAAGACATGATGCTCAAACAAGTATGATGCATGACAAGGCTACATGAGGCTACTTATGGCAAGGGATGAAGCACACAAGATCAACACATCAGAGCAAGTTTAAATGAGGCCGGAAACAACATATAACAATTCCGGTAAGTCCTCATATGCAATTTTTGAAATTGGTCCAGATATGAACAAATCTTAAGTTAAAGTTGTTAAACAGCAAGTTAACATGCACCATGATGATCTACTCGAAATTCTAGTCAAGTTACATATAAAGTTCTTTTAATTCGGAGCTACTGCCTAGAAGATATGAGCAAAACAAGATGAACATGGCAAAGATGCAAGATGCATTCAAACAACAAGCAAACACACTCCAAACAGGTATACAATATGTTATTATGCATCTACATGCAAAAACACACAATTTTCATATAGTACACACTCCAAACGGAGCAGCGGTTCAACACATACACATGAAACAAGATATAACAACAACCAGCCCAAAACAGCAAGTAGGCATATAGTTGACATCAAAACAACATGATACAATAACATTACATGGCATCAAAGGGCATGGCAAGCATGTACATGTCAAGCACTACAAGCATGATCACTGAGCTACTACCAAACACCACTAGAACATGCTCAAAACATCATGGCAAGATTGCAATAGTTAACAGATTCACAGACTTAGAGAAATAAACTAAACATGACAGCAACAACGACAAGTAGGCATGTTTGCAAGCGTGTGCAACTCATCTCAAAGCATATCATGGCATGTGAATATAACCAACAGCAAGAAGACATGTTTATGAGCTACTCATGGCAAGAACATGGTCATAGGATGCATAGATCACTAGCAATTCACATGGCAAAACAGAACTTCCTGTTAACAGGCTGACAGAAATATTTTATAGCAATTTGAGAGCAAGAAATAAACAACCTACAGCAACCTATAATTGCAAAAAAGGGCATGAATGGTTAGAGCATAACATGGACATCAATACATGGTCATTGGACATACTAAAACATGCAAGTATCTGAGTGGGGCATCAAGCAAACATGGCATCAGGATATAACAGTTTCAGGCTTAGCAATTTTCAACAAGTGCAAGCAATCAGCCAACAACGAGTAGGTCACTTTGCAAGCTTGTTCCACTCACCACAAGGCATAACATGAAAAGTGGATTGCACCATAGCAAAGATGACATGATTGTGCTTCTAAAACATATTGAGATGTAGCTCAAACGAAAATCACACATAAAGATATGAAAAAGACAAATCAGCATCTCATAACAAGTTTCAGCACTTAACAACCACATGCACTTTTGCAACAGAGATAAACATGGCAATATGGCACCTAACATGAATGCAATAGCCACCATCATGTAGAGCACTTCACAATGAACATTTTGACATATCATACACTCCATTTGGACCAACATGCACAAAGTTACACCATGTTAAACATGCATATATATTGTTGACAGACAACAAGGACTTGACAATAACATCACATAGCAGTTTTGCAACGAAGATTAAGACATCAAGATGAATAGTAACATGCATGAAAATGCAACTCACATGTAGAGCATCACGAGACGAACATTTTGACATATCATTCATCATCATTGGACAAACGAGCACCAAGATATCATCATGCAAACATGTATACAAATTAAAGTTTTCTGGGGAATTAGTGGAAAAACACAGCACCTCGGGGGTGTTCTAGCGGACACGTTCGGGCCTGGTGTAATGCCCCGGATGTAATACTTTCCCTTTTGGGCATATAATATATCTCAGGCTTCATCTATTTCCATTTCGGGTTCTTTGTCTTTCGGGCTTCGTCGTTTTGTTGTGTGAGTGTGTGGCATTCATTCATATCATGTAGACATGTGCATTGCATTGCATTTGTGTTGTGGGTTGCATCCGGTTCGTGGCGTTCCTTTCCGTTGTCCGTTTCGCGTTCCGGAGTTCCCTCACGTGTCCGTGACGTCTCGTAGGCCTACTTTGTTGTTCGGGCGTTTTTCGTTACCGGTGTGCCGCGAGGTTGTGTTGTGTGTCGTTGTTTTGTTGTGTGCAACTCGCCTCTCAAATCTCGTCTCGTTTGGACTCCGTTGACTTTTCCCTCCGTTGTCCGTGTGGGTCCGATGTGCCTTCGCTTCGTGTCCTGGAAATACCCCTGTTGCAGTCTCTTTTCTCCTTCTAGTCCCTTCTAAACTGTCCCCGCGATCGGATCCGTTAGATCAGATCGGAGGGCTCCTAAACACCCCTAGCCTCCAAACCCTAGTCTAAAACTGCTATTTATAGAACCCCTAGGTCTATTTTGGCTCCCCCTTCTTCTTCCTCCTTCCCTCTATTTTTTTTCTTCTTATTTCAGTTCTCAGATCCAATCCTCTGATCTGGATCCCGAGGGATCCCTCGATCTACCCGCCGTTCGCCAGATCGGCTTCGAGGTCAACGCCGCGGTCGAGCGGTCGAGCGACCGCACCGCTACGCTCTCCGGGCGCCAGTGGATCCGCTCGCTGGGCCGTACGTCGCTGCCTCCGCGGCCGCCTGGGACCAGTTCCCCGCCTTCGCGCTCAGCCGGGCCGCCCCCTTTTCGGCTCCCCGCATCATCGCCAGCCGCCGACCGCTCCAGGTCCCGCCGCAGGTCCCGAGCGGACCACTTCCCCGGCCCGAGCGGGCCACCGCTCCCCCGCAGCCACCCAGGCCCGTACCCCGAGCCGCGCCGCGGGCCTGCTTCCCGCCGCCCAGCCGTGGGCCTCCCGACCGGGCCCCGCCTCGCCGCAGCCTCCGCGGGCCGCCGCCGCACAGGTCTCCCTCCGGGCCGGATCCGGATTCCAGCCACCAGGGCCCGCTCCGTTTTTTTTTCGGTTCCGCCCAGATCTGCTAAAGGTTGACTTCTTCCTTCTAAGTACCAGTTTTCTAATCTGAGATCCAAACTTTGACCTGCTCTAACTTTTTACCTGTTGCTCCGTTTTGAGCGTGTAGCATGTCCAGATGTTCGTGGAGATGCCCTCTACGTTTTACCTATTGTAGTCATGCATGTTAGAGGTCTTCTTGTCACATGTTTTGCTGTTACAAGAGTGCATCTTGATATAAACTGCTGTTATGTGTTATTTTCATGCCACCTTTGACATGTGATATCTTCTAGCTCGTTTGTCCAAACGATGCAAATGACATGTCCACGTGTTCGTCTTGCCACGAACTACGTGTTGTGTGTGATAGGTTGCATGGTAGATTTATTGTTTCCTTGTTACCATCGTTGCAAGATGCCATGTTCACATGTTGTGTTTTTACTTGTTATGAAATGCCTTCTTGTTGAGCTCATTGCAATCGTTGTGTTCACCACAATGATGCATGCTTGTGTGTTTCGGGATCACCTTCATATGTATTTTGATGAGGTGCTTACCCTTTGCCATGTTTAGTTTCGAGGTGTCTTAAACATGCTCTTTTTGTTGCTATGATGATGTTGCTGTTTTAGGACTTAGTGAAATTTCACTAAGTCTGAAATCTGTAACGTTCCGATGCCATGTTCGTGTGATGTTGTAGGACAAAGCATGATAGTTTTGGGGTGGATTTTGATTGTTCCATGAAGTATATATTGTTGTCTTTCCATCCATGTCCTCACATGTCCATTTGAGTGGCTGTAGCATGCTTATCTTTTGCTCCAAACTTTCAATAAAATTCTGCTGCCAGAATTTTATTTCAAAGTTCAATATGTCCAAGGTCATTGCTATTGATCCGTGACTCCGTTTGGGGTGCACTTTGGACCTAGTTGCTGTACATTATATCTAGTTTATGTTCAAGTCCTTTGCCATGCTTTTTGGGTGCTGTAGATTAATTATTTTGTGCTCCCAAGATGCTATGTTGCTGTAATTTGCAGTTTTCGCTCAAATCTTGTTTCGGGCATAACTTTTAGCCCGTAACTCCGATTTCAGCGAATCTTATATCAAACTTGGGTGTTTTTCTGTGTAGATTAATAATATCAGGTTGTTATCTTGTTTTGAGGTGTTTTGCTTGAGTGATGTTTTCCGTGCCCCATGTGCATCTAGTGCATCCATCATGCATACATGTTTTTCGAGTGCGCATTGCATCGTGTTGATTGGTGCTTGGTGTGTTTGTCTTGTTTAGAGCACGAAGTTGAGCACGAGTTTTCCAACGAGGTTGAGCACGAGGTTTCCAACGAGTTTGAGCAAGAGGACCCTTCTTTCGATCCGAACGTCTTCTCTTCAGGCAAGATGACCGAACCCCGATAACATTACTATCTTTGTCTGTTGCTAGTAGTCTCGATCTATAGTTTTGCCTCGATGCCCATGTTCTTCTTGTCAGCCTCCTACTTGTAACCAATTGCCATGCTTAACCACCCTACCTATGCAAACCGTTGCTTGGCTAAGTACGCTTCGCTCAGCCCTTCTTATAGCGTTGCTAGTTGCAGGTGAAGTGAAGATGCTTGCTCCATGTTGAAGTTTGGTTGGGTTATATCACACTATATAAATGCTTAAATTGAAATCACATATATATTGGCAAGGGTGGAAGGCTAAGCCTTTTGCTTGGTGTTTTGTTCCACTCATGCCGTTAGGATCCGTATAAGCCGGTTTTATGTTCCTTGATTTTGCGTTCCTAACACGGTTGGGGTGTATGGGACCCCCTCGATAAACCGCTAAGTGCTAAGTCTTTTCCAGCAAATCCCAACATTGGTACTATTTGCCTAATAACAAACTAAACATGCATAAGGGAGTAATTAACCCTCTTTCTTAATCAACAACCCCGGGCCAGTGCTCCACATGAGTGTTGGTCCGAAACGGGCAACCTGCGGGGCCACCTCGAGGAAACTCAAGGTTTGGTAAAAACCTGTAGCTTGTCCCATCCGGTCGTGGCCTGAGACGAGATACGCGCGGCTACTATCAGGGTGTCGGCACGCCGGGAGGATTTGCTGGATTAGCCTTACCTTAGTTCGGTATATCTTGAGCACGGGATTCCGAGGATACTCGGGTCTTCCCACTTTGGAGTTGCGACTCCGCGGATCGTGGGCTTGTAATGGGTCAAGTTGGAACACCCCTGCAGGGTTTGAACTTTCGAAAGCCGTGCCCGCGGTTATGTGGCAGATGGGAGCTTGTTAATTCCGGTTGTAGAAAACTTGACACAATGATACTAATACACTACCAGTGTGTGTTCCGTGACTGTCAATTTCCGAATCGGGATTCGGGAGTTGAACACGGAGGGGTTATGTTTGTGAGCTTGTAGCTAGGGTCACTTAGTGATCACTTCTCGCCGTATGCCTTCTCTTCTCGCTCTCTCTTGCGTAAGTTAGTGCTAGATGCTGCTGCAGACTCTTTGTTGTTCCTTCACCTCTTTTCTTTCTTCAGCCTTTCCCTCACCTAAAGACTTTGATAGTTCTGTTACCCGGGAACGGGATTGCTGAGTCCTCTGTGGCTCACAGTTACTTCACACACCAGATGCAGGTCCAGCTGTGAGCTATCCAGGTGATGGCACCGAGCTGGATTGGGAGTACGACGAGGAGCGTAGTCGTTACTACGTGCGCTACCCGGACGATCAGTAGTGGAGACTCTTACTAGGATTCGATCCGCCTGTGGTTGTTTTATTTATCTGAGTTTGGTACTTTGACATTTGTATTTTGCCCTTAGAGGGTTGTAGTGATCTTATTGAATGATGTTTGAGACTTGTACTGTTATTCTGTGACGTGGCGATTGTAAGCCAACTATTTTCAGTTTACTATCCCCCTTTTACATGAGTTGTGCAAAGATTACCAAACTTGAGATCATTCTAGGATGGACTTATGCCTTTAAGTCGTGCCTCGACACGTAGGAGGTATAATTCCATCCTGGGCATTACAAGTTGGTATCAGAGCCTTCTCCGACCTAGGAGCCCCCACTGTTTGATCGAACCGTTGACGGTTGAGTCTAGGCACACACTAAAAACTTTTTGAGTCCTATATTATATCGGAGAGTAGGATTTCTTTGCTTCTCATCCCCTTTCTCTCTGGTGAGGACTCCTGACGTCTGCTCTTGTCTCTCCTATCTTCAAAATTTGCACAAAATTTTTTTTTAGGAATCCCGCGAGTATTCTGGGATTGTTTCGATGTTCTTGTGACAAGGATATTGTTCCCGATGCCTCCTGTTACCGAGGAGTTGAGCTTCGGGGTATCACTGTAACAAGCATATCGCGACAGTACTAAATACTTAAGACGGCCGACATCGAAAATCTCCCCTATATGGCCAGTGGCACGATAACCCCGACATCACCCAGTACTGGGGAGGTAGTTCGGGAGTATTGCCATAGCTTGTTATAGTGGATGCTTTTCGAAGGTCCGAGGTACACAGTTTCCGAGAAAGACTGGTTATGTGTTGAAGGATGGATACACCTGGATGTAGGTTAGAGTTGATTGCGCGGTGCTTCCCGTGTATCCCCAACACCTGATTGCATAACTGGAATCTTTCGGAAAACTATAGGTGGGTTTTATCCAGTAGATCGTAGGCATTCTTCCAACGAATGCAGGTTAGTGAGTTCGGGGTTCGACATTGAGTGAAGAGGTTATATGACCGAGGTTACTATCAGGAGTTGCATCTTAAAGGGTCCTTGGCTATGCTGATCCGGGGATTGCAAAACCTTTTCGTAACGCGTTCATATGCTTTCAGCACAAAGATGTTAGAACGAAACTCCTCTCTTGTGTTTGTTCCCGTCTGTACCTTGTTGTTTTTATTATTTTATCCTTTTGATCCCTATGTGGCTTCTCGTGAAGACTGATGTTATCAATTAACTGAGAAATTCATTCGTTCCTCTTGTTCGGATGATTTCATTCGTTCTTATTGTTCGAATGATTATTGTGAAGACTTGTTGCAATTCATTCCATTGATTCAGCTTATTCCTTTTGTCAATCAATTGCTGATTCGTGGTCATCTCTTACAGGATGGCTCCGAAAAGGGTTCCGAATGCCAACCCAGAGGGTGAAGAGGTTCCAGAACGTCCTCCTTCACCTCCTCCTCCGCCTGAGGCTTGGAGAGCAATTATGCAGACTACTGCTCAGAACACTCAGTTGATGATGCAGATGATGCAGCAAATGCAGGCTATGCAAGCTAATCAAGCTAATCAGGGCGTTCCAATGAACCAAGGCAACTTCTTCCAGCAGCACCATGCTACTCTGAACCAGTTCCTGGCTAACAATCCTAAAGCTTTCAGTTACTGAGTCGACCCTCTTGATGCTGAGGATTGGTTGACCGATATCAAGAAGCATTTTGAGTGCAGTAACGTGAAAGAAGATGACTATGTGAAGTTTGCAGCCTTCCAACTGAAAGATCAAGCAGCCGATTGGTGGCAGCAGTACAAAGACTCAAGGCCGGGTCAAGTGATCTCGTGGGAGAACTTCTGCAGGGATTTCCGCTCGCATCACATTCCTACAAGTGTTATTGAGGGTATGCGTGAGCAATTCCGCAACCTCAAGCAGGGCTCCATGACAGTCTATCAGTATAATGTCAAGTTCCAAAACCTCGCTCGCTATGCAAAGCAAGACATACCTGATGCAAAGAGCAAAATCTATCAGTTCCGTGGAGGTCTCAAAGATGAACTTCAGCTTGCTCTCACTCTGTTCGAGCCAGACGAATTTGATAAGTTCTATAACATGGCTTTGAAACAAGAGGCAGCTCAGCTTAAGATGGAGGCTTCTAAGAAGAGAATTCGAGATGCTGTTCACTCTACCTCATCGTCTCAGTTGGCTGCGAAACAACAGAAATTCTGGCTTCCTCCTCCTCCAATGATTCGAGCTCCATACAACAACTCCAGCAACTTCAACAACTCCAACAACAAGAACTCTAGTGGTCGTGGTTTCTCCCACCCACCCAACCCAAGCAACCAGTCGAAGAAGCAGTTTCAGTCTCAAGGCTCAAAGTCCAGTGGCTCTCAGTTCCGTCCTCTCTCTGAAGTGGTGTGCAACAAGTGTGGCCAGAAGGGTCACTATGCCAACAGATGTCCGAATCCGAAGCGTCTTCCTCCTCCACCACCTATGAGTTCAGCTATTGTCAAGCATGATCCAAAGTCTGCAAGGGTTAATCTGATGAATGCAGCACAAGCAGAGGCTTCTTCTGATGTCATTCTGGGTAACCTTCCAGTGAACTCTTTCCCAGCTAAAGTGTTATTTGATTCGGGTGCTTCTTGCTCTTTTATGTCATATCCATTTGCATCCAAGAATAATGTTCACTCTGAAGCCTTGCCAAGACCTTTGAGTGTCATATCACCTGGCAAGAGATTGAGTTCTAGTATGGTGGCTCCGGATGTTTCTATTCGCATGGGTGATTATCGATTTTTGGCTTCTCCGGTGATTCTTGGTCATTCTAACATCGACCTCATTCTCGGAATGGATTGGCTTTCTCAGCACGATGCTCACATTGATTGTGCTCAAAAGGAAGTCAAATTGACTCATTCTGATGAAGATGTGATTATCTTCGCCTCCAGGGATAATACTATTCGGCTTTTCTCTCTTAATGATAAGGGTGAAATTAATGCCATAGAGCAAATTCCAGTGGTGAATGAATATCAAGACGTCTTTCCAGAAGAACTTCCAGGCATGCCTCCACACCGTCAGGTGGAGTTTGTCATTGAACTCGAGCCGGGCACCGAACCTGTTTGCCGGCGTCCTTACAAGCTCTCTTCAGATGAATTGAAGGAATTGAAGAGACAGTTGGATGAACAGGAGCGTATGGGTCTCATCAGACCGAGTACATCTCCGTGGGGCTGTGGTGTCTTATTTGTCAAGAAGAAAGATGGCACGGAGCGTCTCTGTGTTGACTATCGGCCACTGAACAAGAAGACGATTAAGAACAAGTATCCGCTCCCCAACATCAACGAACTCTTTGAGCAGCTCAAAGGAGCTAAAGTATTCTCTAAGCTTGACCTCCGAATGGGCTACCATCAAATTCGCATTCGCGAGGAAGACATTCCCAAGACGGCCTTCAGAACGAGCTACGGTTCATATGAGTATACCGTCATGTCCTTCGGTCTCGCCAATGCTCCTCCTACCTTTTCAAGGATGATGCATTACATCTTCAACCCCTATACAGGCGAGTTTGTGCTTGTGTATCTGGATGATATTCTGGTGTTTTCCAAGAATGAAGAAGATCACGAAAAGCACTTGCGTCTGGTTCTTGATCGACTCCGAGAGCATAAATTCTATGCCAAGTTCTCCAAGTGCGAGTTTTGGCTCGATAAGGTTCTCTACCTGGGCCACATTATCTCAGCTGACGGTATTGCGGTTAATCCCGAGAAAGTTGAAGCAATTGTCAACTGGGAAGCTCCTCAGAACGTCAAGCAGCTCCGCAGTTTTCTGGGTCTTGCCAGCTATTGCAGAAGGTTTGTGGAGAACTTCTCCAAGATTGCCAAGCCTCTTTCCAACCTCCTTCAGAAGAATGTCAAATACTTTTGGTCTCCCGAGTGTGAAGTGGCTTTCAAAACCCTCAAAGAGAAGCTTGTCTCAGCTCCAGTTCTGATTCCTCCAGATGAATCCAAGCCCTATGAAGTGTTCTGTGACGCTTCTCTTCAAGGTCTTGGTGGTGTGCTTATGCAAGAAAAGAGAATTGTGGCATACACTTCACGTCAGCTAAAGCCAGCTGAGAAGAACTATCCCACACATGATCTCGAGCTAGCAGCTGTGGTACATGCTCTGATTACGTGGAGACATCTGTTGTTGGGCAGAAAGGTCGACATCTTCACTGATCACAAGAGCTTGAAGTACATCTTCACGCAGCCGCATCTGAACCTCCGCCAGACTCGTTGGGTCGAGATGATCCAAGAGTACAACCCCAGCATTGAGTACACTCCAGGCAAGGCGAATGTGATTGCAGATGCTTTGAGCAGAAAGGCATATTGCAACAGCCTTCTTATCAAGCCACACCAGCCTGAGCTTTGTGAAGCTTTCAGGAAGCTCAACCTTCAGGTTGTTCCGCAGGGTTTTCTTGCAAATCTCCAAATTGCTCCTACCTTGGAAGATCAAGTCCGTGAGGCTCAGCTCTGTGATACCATGGTGAA
Source organism: Secale cereale (assembly GCA_902687465.1). Classification (NCBI taxonomy): domain Eukaryota; kingdom Viridiplantae; phylum Streptophyta; class Magnoliopsida; order Poales; family Poaceae; genus Secale; species Secale cereale. Next base: position 590,314,892 of record LR738710.1, read on the forward strand.
GAAGGTGAAACATGGGATTGCAAAGGGCACTCCAAAATATAAGTGCTTCCGTGTTGATGAGAGAGATACCTTGTTCTTCGAGGACAGACTCGTTGTTCCCAAAGGTGATCTCAGGAAGCTCATAATGGAAGAAGCTCATGACTCTCTCCTTTCCATTCATCCTGGCAGTTCCAAGATGTACCAAGACCTCAAGCAATCTTACTGGTGGACACGCATGAAAAGGGAAATTGCCCAATTCGTGAATGAATGTGATGTATGCAGAAGAGTGAAAGCAGAACATCAACGTCCAGCCGGTCTTCTCCAACCTCTTCCTATTCCTGAGTGGAAGTTCGACCACATTGAAATGGACTTCGTCACTGGTTTTCCTAAATCCAAGCGAGGCAATGATGCTATCTTTGTGGTGATTGACAAGCTTACCAAAGTCGCTCACTTTCTTCCAGTCAAAGAATCAATCAATGCAGCTCAACTTGCAGAGCTGTACACTTCCAGAATTGTGTCCCTACATGGCATTCCTCAAGTGATATCCTCAGACCGTGGCAGCTTGTTCACATCAAAGTTCTGGGACTCCTTTCAGTCCGCCATGGGCACGAAGATCAGGTTCAGCACTGCCTTTCACCCTCAGACTAGTGGCCAAGTCGAGCGTGTGAATCAGATCCTAGAAGATATGCTCAGAGCCTGTGTCATCTCCTTCGGCATGAAATGGGAGGACTGTCTTCCATTTGCAGAATTCTCTTACAACAACAGCTTTCAAGCAAGTGCAGGCAAAGCACCGTTTGAAATTCTCTATGGCAGAAAGTGTCGTACCCCTCTCAACTGGTCTGAAACAGGTGAACGCCAACTTCTTGGCAATGATTTGATCTCTGAAGCCGAAGAAATGTGCAAAGTCATACGTGAGAATCTCAAGGCCGCTCAGTCGCGTCAGAAGAGCTACTATGATGGAAAGCATCGTGATTTGGCTTTCGACATCGGTGATCATGTCTATCTCCGAGTTTCTCCGATGAAAGGAACCCAAAGGTTCGGTATCAAAGGAAAGCTTGCTCCTAGATACGTCGGGCCTTTCAGAATTCTTGGCAAAAGAGGCGATCTAGCCTATCAGCTCGAGCTCCCTTCCAACTTTGCAAATGTTCATGATGTCTTCCATGTTTCTCAACTGCGCAAATGCTTCAAGGCACCTGAGCGCACGATTCCATTTGAGGAGATTGATCTTCAACAAGACCTTTCCTACCGAGAGCATCCAGTTGCAATTCTCGAAGAGACCGAACGCAAGACTCGCAACAAGACCATCAAGTTTCTGAAAGTCAAGTGGTCACATCACACAGACCGAGAAGCTACCTGGGAACGAGAAGATCATCTTCGTTCCGAGTACCCTTCCTTTTTCCAGTCCTAGATCTCGGGACGAGATCTTTTTGTAGTAGAGGAGAGTTTGTAATGCCCCGGATGTAATACTTTCCCTTTTGGGCATATAATATATCTCAGGCTTCATCTATTTCCATTTCGGGTTCTTTGTCTTTCGGGCTTCGTCGTTTTGTTGTGTGAGTGTGTGGCATTCATTCATATCATGTAGACATGTGCATTGCATTGCATTTGTGTTGTGGGTTGCATCCGGTTCGTGGCGTTCCTTTCCGTTGTCCGTTTCGCGTTCCGGAGTTCCCTCACGTGTCCGTGACGTCTCGTAGGCCTACTTTGTTGTTCGGGCATTTTTCGTTACCGGTGTGCCGCGAGGTTGTGTTGTGTGTCGTTGTTTTGTTGTGTGCAACTCGCCTCTCAAATCTCGTCTCGTTTGGACTCCGTTGAATTTTCCCTCCGTTGTCCGTGTGGGTCCGATGTGCCTTCGCTTCGTGTCCCGGAAATACCCCTATTGCAGTCTCTTTTCTCCTTCTAGTCCCTTCTAAACTGTCCCCGCGATCGGATCCGTTGGATCAGATCGGAGGGCTCCTAAACACCCCTAGCCTCCAAACCCTAGTCTAAAACTGCTATTTATAGAACCCCTAGGTCTATTTTGGCTCCCCCTTCTTCTTCCTCCTTCCCTCTATTTTTTTTTCTTCTTATTTCAGTTCTCAGATCCAATCCTCTGATCTGGATCCCGAGGGATCCCTCGATCTACCCGCCGTTCGCCAGATCGGCTTCGAGGTCAACGCCGCGGTCGAGCGGTCGAGCGACCGCACCGCTACGCTCTCCGGGCGCCAGTGGATCCGCTCGCTGGGCCGTACGTCGCTGCCTCCGCGGCCGCCTGGGACCAGTTCCCCGCCTTCGCGCTCAGCCGGGCCGCCCCCTTTTCGGCCCACCGCATCATCGCCAGCCGCCGACCGCTCCAGGTCCCGCCGCAGGTCCCGAGCGGACCACTTCCCCGGCCCGAGCGGGCCACCGCTCCCCCGCAGCCACCCAGGCCCGTACCCCGAGCCGCGCCGCGGGCCTGCTTCCCGCCGCCCAGCCGTGGGCCTCCCGACCGGGCCCCGCCTCGCCGCAGCCTCCGCGGGCCGCCGCCGCACAGGTCTCCCTCCGGGCCGGATCCGGATTCCAGCCACCAGGGCCCGCTCCGTTTTTTTTTCGGTTCCGCCCAGATCTGCTAAAGGTTGACTTCTTCCTTCTAAGTACCAGTTTTCTAATCTGAGATCCAAACTTTGACCTGCTCTAACTTTTTACCTGTTGCTCCGTTTTGAGCGTGTAGCATGTCCAGATGTTCGTGGAGATGCCCTCTACGTTTTACCTGTTGTAGTCATGCATGTTAGAGGTCTTCTTGTCACATGTTTTGCTGTTACAAGAGTGCATCTTGATATAAACTGCTGTTATGTGTTATTTTCATGCCACCTTTGACATGTGATATCTTCTAGCTCGTTTGTCCAAACGATGCAAATGACATGTCCACGTGTTCGTCTTGCCACGAACTACGTGTTGTGTGTGATAGGTTGCATGGTAGATTTATTGTTTCCTTGTTACCACCGTTGCAAGATGCCATGTTCACATGTTGTGTTTTTACTTGTTATGAAATGCCTTCTTGTTGAGCTCATTGCAATCGTTGTGTTCACCACAATGATGCATGCTTGTGTGTTTCGGGATCACCTTCATATGTATTTTGATGAGGTGCTTACCCTTTGCCATGTTTAGTTTCGAGGTGTCTTAAACATGCTCTTTTTGTTGCTATGATGATGTTGCTGTTTTAGGACTTAGTGAAATTTCACTAAGTCTGAAATCTGTAACGTTCCGATGCCATGTTCGTGTGATGTTGTAGGACAAAGCATGATAGTTTTGGGGTGGATTTTGATTGTTCCATGAAGTATATATTGTTGTCTTTCCATCCATGTCCTCACATGTCCATTTGAGTGGCTGTAGCATGCTTATCTTTTGCTCCAAACTTTCAATAAAATTCTGCTGCCAGAATTTTATTTCAAAGTTCAATATGTCCAAGGTCATTGCTATTGATCCGTGACTCCGTTTGGGGTGCACTTTGGACCTAGTTGCTGTACATTATATCTAGTTTATGTTCAAGTCCTTTGCCATGCTTTTTGGGTGCTGTAGATTAATTATTTTGTGCTCCCAAGATGCTATGTTGCTGTAATTTGCAGTTTTCGCTCAAATCTTGTTTCGGGCATAACTTTTAGCCCGTAACTCCGATTTCAGCGAATCTTATATCAAACTTGGGTGTTTTTCTGTGTAGATTAATAATATCAGGTTGTTATCTTGTTTTGAGGTTTTTTGCTTGAGTGATGTTTTCCGTGCCCCATGTGCATCTAGTGCATCCATCATGCATACATGTTTTTCGAGTGCGCATTGCATCGTGTTGATTGGTGCTTGGTGTGTTTGTCTTGTTTAGAGCACGAAGTTGAGCACGAGTTTTCCAACGAGGTTGAGCACGAGGTTTCCAACGAGTTTGAGCAAGAGGACCCTTCTTTCGATCCGAACGTCTTCTCTTCAGGCAAGATGACCGAACCCCGATAACATTACTATCTTTGTCTGTTGCTAGTAGTCTCGATCTATAGTTTTGCCTCGATGCCCATGTTCTTCTTGTCAGCCTCCTACTTGTAACCAATTGCCATGCTTAACCACCCTACCTATGCAAACCGTTGCTTGCCTAAGTACGCTTCGCTCAGCCCTTCTTATAGCGTTGCTAGTTGCAGGTGAAGTGAAGATGCTTGCTCCATGTTGAAGTTTGGTTGGGTTATATCACACTATATAAATGCTTAAATTGAAATCACATATATATTGGCAAGGGTGGAAGGCTAAGCCTTTTGCTTGGTGTTTTGTTCCACTCATGCCGTTAGGATCCGTATAAGCCGGTTTTATGTTCCTTGATTTTGCGTTCCTAACACGGTTGGGGTGTATGGGACCCCCTCGATAAACCGCTAAGTGCTAAGTCTTTTCCAGCAAATCCCAACATTGGTACTATTTGCCTAATAACAAACTAAACATGCATAAGGGAGTAATTAACCCTCTTTCTTAATCAACAACCCCGGGCCAGTGCTCCACATGAGTGTTGGTCCGAAACGGGCAACCTGCGGGGCCACCTCGAGGAAACTCAAGGTTTGGTAAAAACCTGTAGCTTGTCCCATCCGGTCGTGGCCTGAGACGAGATACGCGCGGCTACTATCAGGGTGTCGGCACGCCGGGAGGATTTGCTGGATTAGCCTTACCTTAGTTCGGTATATCTTGAGCACGGGATTCCGAGGATACTCGGGTCTTCCCACTTTGGAGTTGCGACTCCGCGGATCGTGGGCTTGTAATGGGTCAAGTTGGAACACCCCTGCAGGGTTTGAACTTTCGAAAGCCGTGCCCGCGGTTATGTGGCAGATGGGAGCTTGTTAATTCCGGTTGTAGAAAACTTGACACAATGATACTAATACACTACCAGCGTGTGTTCCGTGACTGTCAATTTCCGAATCGGGATTCGGGAGTTGAACACGGAGGGGTTATGTTTGTGAGCTTGTAGCTAGGGTCACTTAGTGATCACTTCTCGCCGTATGCCTTCTCTTCTCGCTCTCTCTTGCGTAAGTTAGTGCTAGATGCTGCTGCAGACTCTTTGTTGTTCCTTCACCTCTTTTCTTTCTTCAGCCTTTCCCTCACCTAAAGACTTTGATAGTTCTGTTACCCGGGAACGGGATTGCTGAGTCCTCTGTGGCTCACAGTTACTTCACACACCAGATGCAGGTCCAGCTGTGAGCTATCCAGGTGATGGCACCGAGCTGGATTGGGAGTACGACGAGGAGCGTAGTCGTTACTACGTGCGCTACCCGGACGATCAGTAGTGGAGACTCTTACTAGGATTCGATCCGCCTGTGGTTGTTTTATTTATCTGAGTTTGGTACTTTGACATTTGGATTTTGCCCTTAGAGGGTTGTAGTGATCTTATTGAATGATGTTTGAGACTTGTACTGTTATTCTGTGACGTGGCGATTGTAAGCCAACTATTTTCAGTTTACTATCCCCCTTTTACATGAGTTGTGCAAAGATTACCAAACTTGAGATCATTCTAGGATGGACTTATGCCTTTAAGTCGTGCCTCGACACGTAGGAGGTATAATTCCATCCTGGGCATTACACCTGGGCGGACATGTTCGTCGGTGGCGCGCACGGGCCCACTGGTAGTGGCACGGCAGAGGGGAGGGCGGACATGTCCGGCCGCATCGGACATGTCCGGCGCGGCAAAGGAGATCCGGCGCGGCGGCGATGCAAGGCGCCGATGAGGTGGCGCTCCGGCAAGGCTAAGAGGCGCGGGCGTCGGGATCTGGCCGGCGGTGACGTCCCGCAGCGCGAGGACGACCGGAGGCAAGCCTCCCACGGCGGCGACGAGCATGGAGGTCGGGGCGGCACGGATCTACCGGCGGTGCGAGGCAGGGAGGCCGGAGGCGGGTGCGGCAAGACATGGACGACGAGGAGCTCGCGGGGTGGCCAGAGCACTTGGCGACGAGGAGGCTGAGGCGGGCGTGGCGCCAGAGGGAGTGGGGACGGTGTGGATCCGGCCGGACCCCGCCGGATTCGGACCGGAGGCGAGGCGGCGGGGCGGGATTGTCGATGGGAGCTCGGGGAGCAAGCGCTCCGGGCGAGCTACGGCAGGGCTCGGGCCCGCTTCGGCCCGGGGCGGGCCGCGGATGGGCATCCAAGGCCGCGGGTGAAAGTGCAACTAATCCCCGGGTGGTTTTGGTAATTAATAACAACATATATATCATTGAACTAATATTTACTTGAGAATCATTTCAGAAAAGTTCGATGATATGGGTATGGAAATGACTGAAGAAGTGGACCCCTCAAAATGCTAAGACAAGCATTGGCAAAAGCTCAAGACTCTATTTTTGGTTTAGTGATCAAAGATCACATTGAGTCCATAGGAAAAGCCAATACTATTAAAAGGGGATGAGGTTGTGTTAATGATCTGGTTGCTCAAGTGCTTGGTGATCTAGCTCCCTCAACTATCAGCACTCTTCACTACTTAACACACTCATAAGTAATCTCGGACAAACCGATTCTGCAAACTCAGTCCCACCGAGATGAACCACCTCAGTTATTCTTCCAAACCCTAATTTCTCGGTCCATCCGATTTTGAGTTTCGGTCTCACCGAAAATGGACTGCCAACCTTCTGTAACCAATTGACATCACTTCGGAATATCCGAGTTGTTACTTTCGGTCTCACCGAGATGGCAAGCTCCAACCTTTTGACTCACTTCGGACACACCGAGATGGTATTTTCGGTCCCACCGAAAATCCCAACGTTCACTATATTTGAACTTTCGGTCCGACCGAGTTTTAACTTCGGTCTCTCCGAGATTGGTCAAATGTGTGTGTAACGGTTGGATTTTGTGTGGAGGCTATATATACCCCTCCACCCCCTCTTCATTCGTGGAGAGAGCCATCAGAAAGTCTACCACTCCTACCATACACTTTCTGAGAAGTGAACCACCTACCCTTGTGTTGAGATCAAGTCATTCCATTCCTACCATATGAAACTTGATTTCTAGCCTTCCCAAGTTGCTTTCCACTCAAACCTTTCTTCCACCACAGCCATATTAGTGAGGAAAGTTGAGTGTTGGGGAGATTATCATTTGAAGCACAAGAGCAAGGAGTTCATCATCATCAACACCGTCTATTACCTTTTGGAGGGTGGTGCCTCCTAGATTGGTTAGGTGTCGCTTGGGAGCCTCCGTCTTCGAGATGTGGAGTTGAACCAAGAAGTTTGTAAGGGCAAGGAGATCGCCTACTTCGTGAAGATCTACCCCGAGTAAGGCTAGTCCTCCGTGGGCGTAGGCCATGATGGAATAGACAAGGTTGCTTCTTCGTGGACCCTTCGTGGGTGGAGCCCTCCGTGGACTCGCGCAGCCGTTACCCTCCGTGGGTTGAAGTCTCCATCAACGTGGATGTACGATAGCACCACCTATCGGAACCACGACAAAAATCTTCGTGTCACCAAACTGCGTTTGATCTTCTCCACCTCTCTTTTACATGTGCAATTTACTTTCCGCTGCTATTACTCTAGAATTGCATGTGTAGGGTGATACTTGTATTGATCTTAATTGTGAAACTGCCAAAAACTTTGCATGATCTAAAGGCAGATTTTTTTTATATTGTCAAGTAGTCTAATCACCCCCCCTCTAGACCTACTTTCGATCCTACAAGTGGTATCAGAGCTTTGGTCTCCATTGTTTTGGTTTCCATTGCATTGGACTCCATAAGCTTGGTTTCACAACCTAGGAGAGTATGGCGTCTAGTGAGGGTAATTATCGTAGAGGTCCTTACTTTGATGGTACAAATTTTGCTAGTTGGAAGCATAAAATGAAAATGCATATTCTTGGTCATAACCCAGCCTCATGGGGCATTATTTGTGTTGGTATGCAAGGTGAATTCTTCGAGGAAGGAAAAGTTCCGGATCGCGAAGCTACACCGGAAGAGTTGCGGATGTTGCAAAACAATGCTCAAGCTTGTGACATTCTCTTCAATGCTTTGTGTCCCGAAGAGTTCAACAAAATCAGCCGTCTTGAGAATGCTAAAGAGATTTGGGATACTTTGGTTGAAATGCACGAAGGTACTGAATCTATGAAGGAATCAAAGCTAGATATTCTTCAAGGTCAACTTGACAAGTTCAAGATGAAGGATGGTGAAGGAGTCGCTGAAATGTACTCTAGGCTTGCTCTCATCACAAATGAGATTGCCGGCTTAGGAAGCGAAGAAATGACCGACCGATTCATCATTAAGAAGATTCTCAGAGCTTTGGATGGAAAATATGACACCGTGTGCACTTTGATCCAAATGATGCCAAACTACAAGACTCTCAAGCCAACTGAAGTCATTGGAAGAATTGTTGCTCATGAGATGACACTTAAGGATAAGGAAGAGCTTCACAACAAGTCAAGTGGTGCTTACAAAGCTACAAGTGTTGCTCCTACTACCTCAAGTGACAAGCTAATTTCCAATGAAGAGATAAGCCTAATGGTCAAGAACTTCAACAAGTTCTACAAGAATAGAGGCAAAGAAAGAAGCTCAAAGTCTAGATCTTATGATGAAAAGAGATCTTCTAGCCGTGATCGAAACTGCTACAATTGTGGAAGACCCGGACACTTCTCAAATGAGTGTACGGCTCCCCACAAGAGAAGAGAAGAATCTCCAAGAAGAAGAGCAAGAGATGAGTCACCTCGGAGAGAGAGAAGGAGTAGAGATGATCGTTATGAACGAAGACCCTCTCGGAGAAGCAAGGATTCAGAGAGGAAAGACAAGTCATCAAGGAGCTACACAAGAAGAAGACATCAAGCTCATGTTGGTGAATGGGTCTCCGGCTCCGACTCTGACAATCAATCCGATGGAAGCTATCACTCCGACTCCGACTATAGTCAAGATGAAGGTGTTGCCGGACTTGCACTAGTATCCTCCAACTCCAACTCCTACGACTTATTTGATTCACCAAATGAGGGAATTGGAAGATGCTTCATGGCTAAAGGTCCCAAGGTAACACACCCTGAATTCATTGACTTTGATAGTGATGAGGATGACTTGCTTGGTGAAGATGAGCTCTTGCATGATAAATCTAGTGAGCTTAGTAATGATGAGAATGCTAGTAGTCTTTATAGTCGAGAAGAGTCGAATGACAATGCTATGAAGGAGATTGAGCGTCTAACTAAAGAACTAAACACTCTTAAGTTAGCTCATGAAACAACTCAAGAAGATCATAGAGAGCTCCTAAGATCTCATGAGAAGCTACGCTTCGAGAAGCTCACTCTAGAGCAAGAACATGAGTTTCTAAAAGCGATCAATGACGATCTTCGAAAGAAGAGTTCTTCATATCTTGCCAAACGACTTCTCTTGTCTAATTTCTTGCCACGTATTAAGACTAAGCATGACAAATATAAGAAAAATTCTTCCTCTAGTAGTAACAATGACAATGTTAAATCAAATGTTGTTACTTCTAGTAGTTCTCTTGATTCCACTGACAATGTTTCAAGCCAAGTTACACTTGAGCAAGAAAATAGCTTATTGAAGGAAATCATAGAGAAAGGTGTCTACAAGAGTCTTGCCGGAAGCAAGAACTTTGAGGAGATTGTTCGCAAACAAGGAAGACACCGGAAGAATCAAGGGATTGGTTTTGAGCGAAAGTTCAACGCCGAAGGTGTTGAGTGGGAAGAAGGTCAATACCCTACTCCACAGTTTGTTTCACAAAAGGAGAAGTATGATCCTACTTCTTCCAATGTGGAACAAGCTCAAGATGACCTTCCATCACAAGACCACAAGCTAAAGGCCAAGGACAAGCTTCAAGAGGAGATTGATGCATTCATTGAAGCACCTCAAGCCATGGTCAAGTGGGTTCCCAAGGACACATCAAGTTCTACTTCATCAAGCTCAACTACAACACCAAGGATTCCCATCAAGATGATGTGGATCCCAAAGAAGAAGAACTAGTAGGTTCTTGAGGGTGACTCCGCCAACAAACTTCACTCATATTCATTTTGGCAAGAACTTGTGCAATCAACTTCCACATCATGCACTAGTTCATGGAGTCACAAACCCTCTTGTTGGTAAGTCAAGGGACAAGGTAATCATTGCTTTCATGGACATCATCTTTTGTGTACTTCACTCTATGTCTATGGATATTCTTGTTTGTTCCTTGTGGGACTAACCCATGTAGGTATTGAAAGTGCCCTAATCCAAAGGATTGCTCCCAACTCTTGATGATCTGCATCAACATTGAGCATCCACATCTTCAACATCTACATGAAGTCTTCTACGACAACCCAAGGTTAGTTTGACCCTTTGAAAGGGGTTCTCATATCTAGGGGGAGCTTTGCTCTAAAAATTGAGCTAAAGCATCTCCAAATGATGTGAACACATAAATGCTTTATGTAAAAGTGGTAACCCCACTTGTGCTTAAACGATGAGTATGACCTATGATCAAATGTTCTCATTTGGCTCCTAAGTCAATATACTCATATATAGATGACCTAGTCATCGACAAATTGTGTGCTAGTAGCTAGAGTGTTGGTTGTGCATGTTTGACACATATTTCAGTTGCTATCTTATTGTGTGAGCATGTTGAATGCATGATTTTATCCATTCAAGGACATCCATTTGTTGTTTTGATTGTTTTGTTTTCTTTTTCTGGCCAAATGGATGGACAAGAATGCCTAAGCACCTTTCCCTAGCTATCTATGCTTTCTTGTCTCAAATTCTATTCATGCTCATATCACAACTTTGAACAAGTCTTTTTTCGGACAGTCCGAGTGAGGAGCACTCGGAGCCACCGATTCGTCTAAGGCTGACTTCCAAAACCTTCTAAGTCCATTTCGGTCTGACCGGCTTCTCAATCTCGGTCCAACCGAAACGCTTAGACTGATCTAGGTTTCATCTCGGTGAAACCGAGTTCAAACTCTCGGTCTGACCGATATGCGTAACTGCACAGCAGTTATACATCTCGGTGACACCGAGTTTTTCAACTCGGTCCCACCGACAGCATGGGGTTATATATACCTGAGGGCTGCGCGCGATTTAATTCTTCAAACCGTTCGCCCCCAAGACCCCTGCTGCCGTCGCTCTGGTCTACGGATCGTCGCCGTCGTCGCCTATGCGCCCTCGCCGCAGGTCTCCGCCGCCGTCAACGGTAATCATCTCCACCGTTGCCGCCGTAGAGGGACACCACCAAGTTAGGGTGTGTCCCGATCCCTTTTCGTGCTCCCCATCCGATTCTTGCACGATAGGCTTGCCATGATTCAATCCACGTTTGAGATATTCCCTATACATTAGTTCAGATCCTCTAGTTTCGAGCAAAATTCTTAGGTTTAGGTTTCCACGGAATGCATCTCGGTGAAGCCAAGTTTGAAACTCGGAATGACTGATTTGGCCTCTGGCCATTGCACTGCATTATTCGGTTTAACCGAGTTGTGCCAATCGGAATGACCGAAACGTAGTTTCAGTGAAACCCTAAGTTATCGGTAGGACCGAAACCCATTTCGGTCTGACCGAAAGTGGTGTGTAGGTTTCTGTTGAACACTTCGGTTTCACCGAAACTTGAAATCGGTTTGACCGAAATACATTCTGTGAAAACTCAAAACTAAGTTTTGAACTCATTTTTTTGCAAAAACCTCTACAGTTGTGATAACTCTTCTACTCTGCCTATACCTTATCTTTTCACAGGTTTTTCAGCCATGTCAGATGTCAGTGACAGCCAGAACAGGTCTGAATCACCGTTTGCTGAAATTCCAGAGGCAGATACAAGTCCTGCTAGCAGCTCTAGTGATGATGGTGAGAGGAGCACCCCTAGTGGTTTGCCTCCTGCAGCCACCAGAACCAGGAAGAAGAGAACTTCTGATGATGAGGACTCTAACTTTGTTGCTGAGGAAGTTACCTCCAAGCCAAAGAGGAATGTGGTTGCCAAAGAGCACCAAGGGCAGCAGTCAAGGAAAGGCACAAGCAAAGTAAAGCAGTCAGCAGTTGCAAAGAAGCTCAACTTGGAAGAGCCTGCTCCAAGCAAGGTGAAGAAGACTTCCAAAAGGAAGAGGGTAGTATATGCTGAACCTCAAGTTGATGCTGCAGAAGAAGAAGAAGAAGATGCACCCCAGCCTCCTCCTCAGAAAGCTAAGTTCATGGGTGATGCTATTCGGGCTCAAGCCTCCTCTAAACCCAAGAAGCCTGCTCAAGCCAAGGCAGCTCCAGCTAAGCCCAAGAGAACAACCAGAAGCATTCCAGCTTCTGAGAAGAACAAAGGTGAGATGCCACCGTCTGAATCAGATGAAGAGCATGTGTTGCTTAAGCTCCGTCCCAAGTTGCCACTCCACAATGATGCTCATCCTCAAGCTGAGGACATGAAGGCAAGGAAGGACAAAGGTCTCAGGCTATGGAGACAGTCTGATCCATATGCTGTAAGGAGAAGGACTGCTGTGGACCCCAGATTCCACACCAGAGAGAAGCAGGATTTCTATGAGACCGTGCTGATGGATAAGAAGCCCATTGTTGCTGACACCAGGTATGTTGACTGGAAGTATATTGATAGTGAAGAGCACCGGGACTTCTTTCCCCATGTGCATGAGAGCTTTACTGCATGTGGAGTTGCTGATTTTGTGGGTCAAGAGCTGACAGCTTGGAATGACGAGATGATCATGCAGTTCTATGCCACAGCCCACTTCTATCCTGATGGCAAGATCACCTGGATGACTGAAGGTCAAAGGTTTTCTTCGACTGTTGAAGAATGGGCAGAACTTCTGAACGCTCCAGTGCAGAGAGAGGACGACATTGATGTCTATGGGATTCCTAAGAAGAGTCATGATTCCATGAAGAACATGTACAAGGAGATCCCGGCTACTGATTTGGAAGGATGGAAGCTTGGCTCAGTGTACTATCTCCAGGCAGGTCTGACCACCACTAACACTATTCTGAGGCATACATTGATGCCTAAGTCTGGAGACCACCGCATGATTCGAGGCTATTCTATCAACATGCTGCACATTCTCGATGAGAAGGCACCTTTCAAGGTGATGGACTTGATGGTAGAGACCATTAAGAGGACTGCAGCTGACCAGAAGAGGTTGTGTGGGTTTGCTCCGCATATTCAGATGCTCATCAACGCCAAGTTTGGCACGGGCAAATTCATGTTGGATAGGAAGCACTTGCCACTGCAGCCAGAGCATGAGGACAACGTAGTTGTGATGGATGAAGAGGATCCTACCTCAGTTGAAGGACAGGCCAAAATCGAAGCTGCAAAGAAGGCTAAAGCTGACAAAGAGGCAGCAGCAGCAGCAGCTAAGCCAAAGAGCTTTGGAGAACAAATTCTTGAAGCTACCCAGAGGATTGAACAACGCCTGGCCAGCATTGAGCAATCTCAGGAGAGCCTAGAGAGGATTGTCGAGGACAAGATCCACGCTCTGGACGTGAAGCTGACTGAGATTCAGGTGTCTGTCAACAAGCTTGAGGCAGACATGGAGGAGACAAGGCAGGAGAGAGCAGAGCTTATGCAGGATGATCTAGTCCAGGACTCTCATCGCCAGACTGCTCAGGTTCCCAGAGGATCCAGATCTGCAGCTATCCCAGTGACAGACTCCAGGGCTACCACTTCAGCTCCAGCAGTTGCTCCAGCTCCAGCATCCACTCCTCCACCGCAGACATCAGCAGAAATCTTCGCCGATGCAGCTATCTCTACACCGACATCTACCTAGACGGGAGCCGCCAGCAGAGCCCGCAGTGACGTTTAGCTCTATACCTTTTCGAACTTTTTGGTAACTTGTTGCCAAAGGGGGAGAAATTGTTATAGATCATAGGGCTTCGAGAGAGAGAGAGAGAGAGTGCTCTTTCGTCTTTCGTTCTTTTGCCGGTTTTCTTTGAGATACATTGATTTGCTACTACGTTTGATGCTACCTTAATGAGTGCTTAGTCATACTATGCTTTAATGTGTGCTTATTTCTTATCATATGCTATTCCTTATTGTATGGCTATTTACTCTTGTCTTGGTGATTGAGTGCATGTTATTCATTCTTATCATTTTGTGCGCTCCACCAAGATGTATGTGACATGAAAGAGTGACCCATAATCCTAATCGATTGTGCATTTGCATTCAAACGCAAATTTTAAATAATGCACAAATTTAGGGGGAGCTCTTGTTTATCACATACTTCTCAAAGCGACGATATTATTCATTGTTTATATCCTTTGTCGAAGCTTTGATCTATATGTTGTCATCAATTACCAAAAAGGGGGAGATTGAAAGTGCAACTAATCCCCGGGTGGTTTTGGTAATTAATAACAACATATATATCATTGAACTAATATTTACTTGAGAATCGTTTCAGAAAAGTTCGATGATATGGGTATGGAAATGTCTGAAGAAGTGGACCCCTCAAAATGCTAAGACAAGCATTGGCAAAAGCTCAAGACTCTATTTTTGGTTTAGTGATCAAAGATCACATTGAGTCCATAGGAAAAGCCAATACTATTAAAAGGGGATGAGGTTGTGTTAATGATCTGGTTGCTCAAGTGCTTGGTGATCTAGCTCCCTCAACTATCAGCACTCTTCACTACTTAACACACTCATAAGTAATCTCGGACAAACCAATTCTGCAAACTCAGTCCCACCGAGATGAACCACCTCAGTTATTCTTCCAAACCCTAATTTCTCGGTCCATCCGATTTTGAGTTTCGGTCTCACCGAAAATGGACTGCCAACCTTCTGTAACCAATTGACATCACTTCGGAATATCCGAGTTGTTACTTTCGGTCTCACCGAGATGGCAAGCTCCAACCTTTTGACTCACTTCGGACACACCGAGATGGTATTTTCGGTCCCACCGAAAATCCCAACGTTCACTATATTTGAACTTTCGGTCCGACCGAGTTTTAACTTCGGTCTCACCGAGATTGGTCAAATGTGTGTGTAACGGTTGGATTTTGTGTGGAGGCTATATATACCCCTCCACCCTCTCTTCATTCGTGGAGAGAGCCATCAGAAAGTCTACCACTCCTACCATACACTTTCTGAGAAGTGAACCACCTACCCTTGTGTTGAGATCAAGTCATTCCATTCCTACCATATGAAACTTGATTTCTAGCCTTCCCAAGTTGCTTTCCACTCAAACCTTTCTTCCACCACAGCCATATCAGTGAGGAGAGTTGAGTGTTGGGGAGATTATCATTTGAAGCACAAGAGCAAGGAGTTCATCATCATCAACACCGTCTATTACCTTTTGGAGGGTGGTGCCTCCTAGATTGGTTAGGTGTCGCTTGGGAGCCTCCGTCTTCGAGATGTGGAGTTGAACCAAGAAGTTTGTAAGGGCAAGGAGATCGCCTACTTCGTGAAGATCTACCCCGAGTAAGGCTAGTCCTCCGTGGGCGTAGGCCATGATGGAATAGACAAGGTTGCTTCTTCGTGGACCCTTCGTGGGTGGAGCCCTCCGTGGACTCGCGCAGCCGTTACCCTCCGTGGGTTGAAGTCTCCATCAACGTGGATGTATGATAGCACCACCTATCGGAACCACGACAAAAATCTTCGTGTCACCAAACTGCGTTTGATCTTCTCCACCTCTCTTTTACATGTGCAATTTACTTTCCGCTGCTATTACTCTAGAATTGCATGTGTAGGGTGATACTTGTATTGATCTTAATTGTGAAACTGCCAAAAACTTTGCATGATCTAAAGGCAGATTTTTTTTATATTGTCAAGTAGTCTAATCACCCCCCCTCTAGACCTACTTTCGATCCTACAGTGGGCGATGGGGCGCGCTGACTGGCGGCGGAACGACGACGTGGCGCGAGGCCACTGGCCTGGGAGGCGGCGTGGGTGGCGGCTGGCCACATGGAGCTTGCCAAGTGGCGGCGGCTGGTTAGCTGCGCGCAGAAATGGAGGGGAGTGGCGGCGCCAGCGACTGAGGTGGGTTGGTGGCATGGAATTTGAGGAGGAAGGAAGGAGAAGGCCAAAAATGTCATGAGGGTGTGTTTATATAGGGTAGGGGGCTAGGACTAGGTTTTTTAGGCCGATACGGACCGTACGATCTCGATCGTGCGGCTCCGAGTGGAGGGGGAAGGTAAGTGGGCTTAGTGGGCTGTGTAGAGGCATGAGTGGGCTGTGAGGAGATGAGAGAGAGGCCCGCGAGGGTTTTCGGAGACCGAAAACGTCCGACGTTTTGTCCGACGATAGTGCCGCTATAGTTAACGGTTGGGCTATCAAACGAGCTCCAAATGCGACGAAACTTGACAAGCGGTCTACCTACACTATAATAAGACCACATGCCAAGTTTCACCCCATTCCAAGAACGTTTTTCGGCCACCTATAAAATAAATATTCGGTGGTGCCGTGGGTGCGTGCGAGTGTGTCTGGGCTCAAAACGGACAACGGAGAAGACGAGGGGAACCCGAATGGATTCAAGTTTTGAAAACATGCTAATGCAATGCACATGATGGCATGGAAAAATGCAACACGCAAGAAAATGACATGGCAACGGCGACGAATAACTGGCTGACACCTGGCGCACCGGTCTCGGGGTGTCACATCACCGTCGTCACGCCGTCGTGCAGACGGAACTCTCCCTCGAAGCTCTACTGGATCGTGAGTTCGTGGGACGTCACCGAGCTGAACGTGTGCAGATCGCGGAGGTGCCGTATGTTCGGTACTAGGATCGGTCGATCGTGAAGATGTACGACTACATCAACCGCGTTGTCATAACGCTTCCGCTTACGGTCTACGAGGGTACGTGGACAACACTCTCTCGTCTCATTGCTATGCATCACCATGATTTTGCGTGTGCGTATCAATTTTTTTGAAATACTACGTTCCCCAACAACATCAAGATCATACCAAATCAAGAACATGAGAGAAAGAGAGATCAAACACATACATACCCTCAGCCCTGAGGGTGAACTACCCCATCCTCGTCATGGTGGCCGCTGGGATGATGAAGATGGCCTCCGGTGATGATTTCCCCCTCCGGCAGGGTGCCGGAACAGGGCTCCAGATGAAATCGCTTTGGTAATGAGGCTTGCGGCGGCGTAGTGGAAGTTATTGGTGTCTATCAAAGGTTTTTCTATTTATAGGAATTTTTGGCATTGGTTTCACGTCAAGGGGGGCCATGAGGGAGCGAGAAGCCCGCGCGGCGCGCCCTAGGGGGGAGGGCACGCCCCCGAGGCTTGTCGCATCCTTGTGGCTCTTCTGGTCCTTCCATGAAGTTTCAGGGGTCTCTTTTGTTCCATAAAAAATCACCAAAATGTTTCATCCCATTATGAGAACTTTTATTTCTGTACAAAAACAACTCCAAGGTAGTTCTGCTGAAAACAACATCAGTCTGGGTTAGTTCTATTCAAATCATACCAAAACCATATATTTTAAACATGGCATGAATACTTCATAAAACATAGAAACGTTGGAGATGTATCAACATCCCCAAGTTTAATTCATGCGCGTCCTCAAGTAGGTAAGTGACAAAAGAAATAATTTATGAAGTCTGAATGCTAGCATAGTGCATAAGTTTGATCAATGATAATTTCAATCACTTTTCCTAGCATTATAACATCAACTCATTCTCATAAAACTCATCGTGATCAAGTAGAAGTCGATTCACATGTTATAGTTCAAACAATGCATTCTCTTGAAACTTAACAACATATGTTCTTAGTCACCAAAAAATTTCGATGCATCTTATTTTCAGTAAAGTCTATGTAAGAGCTCCACATACTCAATTATCATATAGTCTTCTATGATTGCTAGTACTCAAAGCATATTTTTAGAACAAATAGCATCCATCAAACACAAGGAAAGATAGGGGCTTAATGTTTCACCTCCCAATTCATTTACCATAGAGATAATTTTCAACAATAATAATTCATGATCAAATATATTTGAGGGGATATATATTTCTGGATCTTTCCCCACCACATGATGCTTGCCAACTAGAAAATTATTTAGGTTGAAATGAGAAGGAATACTATTGACTCTTGCATGAAAGTAAACGCTGAAAAGTAAAAGATAGGTCCTTCGTAAAGGGAAGCAGAGGTTGTCATGCACTTTTGAATTGTTACTTTTTGATCGTCGGTATCTCCTTACCTAGTTCAATCTCATTACCGACAAGTTTATTTACTCATTCCGTAATACAAGATACGTGACTGAACTCATTAGTCATAGGCTTGCAAGCTTGTTGTGATGTTGTATTACCGAGAGGGCCCAGAGATATCCCTCTGTCACATGGAGCGACAAATCCTAGTCTCGATCCATGCCAACCCAACAGACACCTTTGAAGATACCCGTAGAGCACCTTTATGATCACCCACTTACGAAGTGATGTTTGACAGCACATAAGGCATTCCTCTGGTATCCGGGAGTTGCATGATCTTAGGGTCTTAGGAACAGATACTTGACATGAAGAAAGATGTAGCAAATAACTAAACAATCTGATACTAAGGTTACGGTTGGACCTGTCCATCACATCATTCTCCTAATGATGTGATCCGTTATGAAATGATAACTCATGTCTATGGTTAGGAAACCTTAACCATCTTTGATCAACGAGCTAGTCTAGTAGAGGCTTACTAGGGACACGATGTAATTTATGTATTCACACATGTATTTAAGTTACCGATCAATGCAATTCAAGCATGAATAATAAACATTTATAATGAATGAGGATTATGATAATAACCATTTTATTGTTGCCTCTAAGGCGTATTCCCAACACCCTCTAGCTCTAGGTGTGCCCGAAAGCGCAGGGAACACTGCGTGGCATGCATCTGTCGATTCCATGGCGTGAACCTCAAGGAAAAACCTTGGCCATGGAAATCATTGGCGCCCACCACTATGTCGTGAGCCTGCCTCAAGGAAAAGGTGAACAACATGTCCGCCGACTAGAAGAGATGCTCCGTGAACTCGTCTAATGCGATGAGGAGGCCCCGAGTAACAGCCGCCGCCGTCGTCCTCAGCGAGACACGCGGGCGGCCACCACCAACCAGAGCAACAATGCTCCACCTAAGCGCAACCTAAGCATCATCAATCTCCATGGGGAGGGGGTGGTCAAGTCCTCCACGCGCGAGCGCGAATCATGCTCACTAGTGCCGGGAGCCGAAGAGGAAGTAGCCCCAGGGGGCACGAGCTGATGCCGGCGCCATCTCTGAGGGCACCTCATCAGCCAGGCTGATAGGGCCCAAGCGAGGATGCACCAACGTCGAGCACTACCGCCGCTGGCCCTCCGGGTGCCTCTCAGCGCTCGAGGCATAACCCCTGCCGCCCGTCGTGACAACCACCCGCTCACCGATCCTAACGTGAAATGGCGCGACCCTCTGTACCAGGAGGTGTGCAACTGGCTGTGAGGTGGCCACCCACTGCCCCTGTCGAGCCCGCACCGGGATGGGTAGCTCACCTGGCGGACTACGCGGCTAGTAGCACTCCATGCCGATGTGCCTCTCACCACTGTAGCGTAGGCAGACGGTGGCTTTGGTGCAGATCCCCGCGACATGGACATGCCGCATGCAGTTGAAGTAGAGGTCGTCGAGATCCGGCGATAGCATCGGGCTGGTGTTCATGGAAGGAAGCGAGGGCGCGTGACGGCGGCGATACTTGCGGCCCTGATGTCGAGCCTCCTCCCCCACAAACTGCCATGTCACATGCCCAGCCGGTGGCTCCTCCTGCGGTTGAGGCCAAGAGTCGAGCACCTTGTGCGCAGCCAGGTGAAGGAGCACCCACCGACATAGGCGGGGCGGGGGGTCGGGCTGTGGGAGGGGGAAAAGGTGTCCCGCTCCTGAGGATCTCACCGTATGAACGCTGCGGCGCCACCTCGCCGTATGAACGTTGCGGCGCCACCTCGCCGTCATCTTTATAGGACCTAGGAGATCCGAGCGCCACACGAGCCGATGAGGATTGGGGGGAAGCCATGCCCAGAGGAGCACAATAGAGGATCTTCGAAGGTTATCTGGGCGAGAGAGTGGCCGCCGCCTATTGTTGGGTGGACACCTCGGCTGAAGTGGCACGGGGCAGAGGGAGAGCGTGGGAGAGCCTAGGAGTCAGTGCCTGAAATTCGGCTCGAAATGTATGTGGCTAGCTTTGGACATCCGGCTCTCGCATCCGTGTCCACGAACAGACACGATATCCGGTTTACGGGTCAGATGCCCTTAGCCATGTTAAAAAAAAGTTTGCCACGATTTCGCTCAGCCAGGTCGGCGAGGTACCCCTAAAGCTGGCCAAATGGGTCGGGCCTGATGTGTCGTGCTAGCGTGACGGGCTAGGCCCGACACACTCTAATCGAACCATGCCAGGCATGCGGCACGCCTTAGACTGCTGAGCACATAGGTTTATCTTTTATTTTATTTTATTAATGTTTTTATATACGGCTTAATACCAGCCCGGTAGGTAAAAAAGGCCCAAATAATAGTCTAGTAGGCCCAAACAGCTACTAGGCCAGTGTGTCTGGCGGGCCGACGGGTTGGCCCGATTAGCAAAGGGGCCATGCGTGGGCCGCAAGGTTGCGCTAGCGGGCCGGCACGCCACGGCATGGGCCGGCCCAGCCCGTTTGGCCCAGCTCTAGGTGCACCCCGTATATATATACTGGCATCCTATCGCCTCGGCCCCCCATCCTCAATCATATTCGTCTCAGGCCTCCAGTGCCCGCTGCCCCGGCCTCACCGACGCCCACCCAGGCCTAAAAAAACCATATTCTTCGCACCGCTAGGGTTTATCTCGAGTGCAATGTCGGCGCCGTGGTGGGATTCGGACTCCAAGGATCGCTCGGCGGTCGAGTACCGCACCTATGTTGGCAACCTCTCCTGGAGCACCGATGAGCGCTCGCTCGAGAACTCCTTCCACGCCTACCGCCCGCTCAGCGCTGAGGTCAGTGAAGGTTTCTTGATGTGAAGGCTTCGTCTTTGATTTTGGCCCTCCACCTCTCTCTACAGTCGTAGATCTTTCGCCGTCGCCCCCTCCCCTCTCCTCTCCGGTCAGCGCTCATCGGTGCTCCCTTTTCCCGTGTGGACATGGGGTCGATCTCCTTTAGGTGGCCGGTGGAGGTGTTCATGGGCATTTTAATTCGTGTTCGTACTTGGAAGTTGCTTGATGGTACTGTAGTATGATGCTTTTACCCGCAAAAAAAGGCACACTATGATGTTTTGTTCATTGCTTGCAAGTTTGTTAGTCTTGGATGGATTGTAGATGTCACCTTGTTGTTTTCTACGGTTTCTAGGTTTATTTTCCATCGTTTACACATAGATCTGGAAATTTTCCATGTGCGCTGACTGGCTCGTTGGTGTTTTTGATTTGTCAGATCGTCACCGACCGTGAGACGGGCAGATCCCGCGGCTTCGGCTTCGTCAATTTCGGGGACAGCAACTCGATGAACAACGCCATCCAGGGCATGGATGGCCAGGAGCTTGGCGGCCGCACCATCACCGTCAGCCAGGCCAATCAGCGCCCCCGCCGGTGGAAGGCATGAACAGCAACTAGGAGGTCGGCCGCCGGCCATTAAATCTTACCAGCTTATCAACTTATCGTGTTCTCGTTTAAGTTATCAAGACTCGTGTGGCAGTTAGTTATCAGTCTCAGTCTCGTGGTAGTTTAGATTATGGTCGTGAGATGAGAGGAACCTACCGAATGTCTATCTATCTGTGTTGCGTATCGTTCGCTTATGGCTATTGAACATGTACTAGTATCGTTTAACCAACTGCAGTTGTGAAAATGTAGTATCGTTTAATCATTTGGCCGATTTCGCGTGAATGATATCCCCATACCCTGCGTGCGTGGTGGAATACTGATGCTCTCAACACGCTGTGTATGAGGAATTGAGGATGTAATGTTGTGTGAAGCTCTATCGTTGAGGTACATGTCAAGTTCATTTGTGACTTGAAGGGACGAGGTGTTCTGATTTTCTTATCAGGGGACAGGGCATTGTTGTATATTGCTCAATGTAGCTGAACGGGTGGTATCCTTGGACTGGATGCTTTGGTTTCTCTGAACCATTGCACCTTAAGTCTTCCTTTTTTGGAGAAGCGAACCTTTGCAAGTTGAACAGTGGTTGGGTCTTTGTTTTCTCTGAACCATTGCAAGTCTCTTTTCACTTCAAATAAAAGCAGAGAAAAGATAAAAGCCAAGCGAAGAACATAATAATGGGCTGATACCAGCACCTCTGCCTGGGAAATATACAAACATAATGCTTCCCAAGTATACAAACTGCACATCCTACTTAGGACGTAACCCAATTTTTGGTTGATTCAGAGTGCAGTTTGTATACAAACATAATGCTCCAGGATGGCGACGTCGCCAGCCGCGGAGAGGGCCATCATATGTTCGAGGCCCTCCCATTGGGCCTCGTCATGGGTGCGGACGAAGTCCTCCAACACCCGCCTGATGAGCTCGGCCTCCTCCTCGTTGGCCATCGAAGGTGGTGGTGGCAGGGACGGCGAAGGGGAAGGGGTGTGCGTCAGACCGCGAACACGCACACGCCCGCGCGACTTGGGTGGGCTGAGAGCGTGCGCACGGCTGGCCGAGTGCGCCCTCGACGGACTCTGAGGACCACAGGCAAAATACGACTGCCGCTGCAGGTCGTGCTCATCGCGGAACCATGTGTCCCATAGAGGTGAATCTAGGGCATACCTACAGTCGTTGACGACGTCGACCGGAACACGAGCGCGGCGGCGTTGGATCTCCTGGCGGCGAGCGTGGACGCTCACCGGACCGGGGGGGCACGGGCACGCGGTCGACCCACAGATGCCAGTTTTTTGGGAGGTGCACGTCGCTCCACGGAGCGGCATGCCTGTCTCACAGTACTCTTCTGGCATATATCGGCCTTGATGTACGGCCGTTGCTGAGTGTAATGCCCCGGATGTAATACTTCCCCTTTTGGGTATATAATATATCTCCGGCTTCATCTATTTCCATTCCGGGTTCTTTGTCTTTCGGGTTTTCGTCGTTTTGTTGTGTGAGTGTGTGGCATTCATTCATATCATGTAGACATGTGCATTGCATTTGTGTTGACGGTTGCATCCGGTTCCACGCGTTCCTTCCCGTTGTCCGTTTCGCGTTCCGGAGCTCCCTCACGCGTCTGTGACGTCCCGTAGGCCTACCTTGTTGTTTGGGCGTGTAACGATACCGGTGTGCCGCGAGGTTGTTGTGTGTGTTGTTGTTTTGTTGTGTGCAACCCGCCTCTCAAATCTCGTCTCGTTTGGACTCCGTTTGCTATCCCATCAGTTTTCGTGTGGGTCCAAAGTGCCTTCACTTGTGGCCCGGAAACACCCCTACTGCAGTCTCTACCTTCTCCTAGGCCCATCTAGACTACCCCCGCGATCGGATCCGTCGGATCGCGATTGGAGGGCTCCTAACACCCCTAAATCCCCTAACCCTAAATTCTGCTATATAATAGACCCTAGTTTATTTGGGCATCTAGCTTCTACCTCCTCCTTCCCCTAAATTTCTGGATCCAGCCACCACCTCTCAGCCACTTGGCTGTCCATCTCCTAAAATTCTCCAGATCCCGCCGCCGGCTTTGATCGCCGCCGCGATCTGCGCCCAGATCGAAGCAGCAGCCGACCGGATCCTTCGATCGCAGGGTCAACGCCTCGACCGAATCGCTCCACCGACCCGGGCCGACTCGCCTCATCGGATCCCGCCGCGGTCCAGGCGCGGGACCACTTCCCCGCCTCCCGCTCGGCCTTCCCCGCCGGCCCAGCGCCCCGGCTCCACCGGCCCACCTCCCTCGCCTCCAGTCACCCGAGGCCCGTACGTCGCGCCTCATCGCCCAGCTCCATCCCGCAGCCGCCTGGGCCGTACGCCCCCGCCCGAGCCTCGCTCCACCGCCCTCGTCCGCAGGCCGCGCCAGGCCCAGGCGCCTCCAGGCCGCCGCCCCTCGCCTCAGCTGCCTCCGCCGCCGGGCCCAATCGCTCCACCGACCCGGGCCGCACTCTGCCTCCTCTCGGGCCGGATCCGTCTGCCCCGAGCCCATCTCCACTTTTCAGATCTGAGGTTGTTGCAATTTTTGCCTAAGTCCTTGTTGTTATTGTTTGCTGATGCTATATTCTAACTGCTATAACTTTTAGTGTGGTGCTCCGTTTCGCGCATATAGCATGTCCAGACGTTCGTGGGATCGTGCACTACGTTTTATCTTTTATTGTCATGCATGTTAGAGATCATCTAGGTGCTTGTTTTGCTGTTGCAAGAGTGCATCGTGATATAAACTGCTGTTATGTGATGTTTTTATGCCATCTTTGCCATGTGATATCTTTTAGCTCGTTTGTCCGAATGATGCAAATGACATGTCCACGTGTTCGTCTTGCCATGATCTACATGTTGTATGTGCTAGGTTGCATGATAGATTTATTCTTGCCATGTTATCATCGTTGCAAAGTGCCATGTGGCTGTGATGTTGTTTCACTTGTTATGAAATGCCATCTTGTTGAGCTCGTTGCTATCGTTGTGTTTACCTCAATGATGCATGCTTGTGTGTTTCGGAATCACCATCATGTGTACTTTGATGAGGTGCTTACCACTTGCCATGTTTAGTTTCGAGGTGACTTAAACTTGCTATTTTAGATGCCATGATGAAATTGCTGTTTTAGGACTTAGTGGATTTTCACTAAGTCTGAAATCTGTAACGTTCCGATGCCATGTTTGCTTGCTGCTCTAGGACAAACCATGATAGTTTTGGAGTGGATCTTGATTGTTCCTTGTATTATATATTGTTGTCTTTCCATTCATGTCCTCACATGCCTATTTGAGTGGCTGTAGCATGTTTATCTTTTGCTCCAAAGTTTCAATAAAATTCTGCTGCCAGAATTTTATTGTCAAGTTCAATATGTCCGAGCTCATTGCTATTGAACCGTGACTCATTTGGGGGTGCACCTTTGGACTTAGTTGCTGTAGTATATGTCTAGTTTGTGTTCATGTCCTTTGCAATGTTGTTTGAGTGCTGTAGCTTAATTATTTTGTGCTCCGAAGTTGCTATGTTGCTGTAATTTTCAGCTTTCGCTCATTTCTTGTTTCGGGCATAACTTTTAGCCCGTAACTCCGATTTCAGCGAATCTTATATGAAACTTGATTGATTTTCTGTGTAGATTCATAATATCATATTGTTATCATGTTTTGAGGTGTTTTGCTTGAGTGCTATTTTCCGTGCTCCGTGTGCATCCTTAGTGCATCCATCATGCATCCATCATTTTCGAGTGCGCATTGCATCTTGTTGATTTGTGCTTGGTGTGATTGTTTTGTTTAGAGCCGGAAGCAGAGTCCGAGTTCGAGTACGACCACGAGGTTTCCAATGAGGTTGAGCACGAGGACCCTTCTTACGATCCGAACGACTTCTCTTCAGGCAAGATGACCGAACCCCGATAACATTACTATCTTTGCCTATTGCTAGTAGTTCCGCTCTATAGTTTTGCCTCGATGCCCATGATCTTCTTGTCAGCCTCCTACTGTAACCATTGCCATGTTTAACCAACCTACCTATGCAAATCGTTGCTTGGCTAAGTACGCTTCGCTCAGCCCTTCTTATAGCGTTGCTAGTTGCAGGTGAAGATCGAAGATGCTTGCTTCATGTTGAAGTTTGGTTGGGTTATATCACACTATATAATTGCTAAATGAAATCATCTATATATTGGCAAGGGTGGAAGGCTAAGCCTTTTGCTTGGTGATTTGTTCCACTCATGCCGTTAGGAACCGTATAAACCGGTGTTATGTTCCTTGATTATGCGTTCCTAACACGGTTGGGGTGTATGGGACCCCCTCGATAAACCGCTAAGTGCTAAGTCTTTTCCAGCAAGTCCCAACATTGGTACTATTTGCCTAATAACAAACTAAACTTGCATAGGGAGTTATAAACCCTTTTTCTTAATCAACAACCCCGGGCCAGTGCTCCACATGAGTGTTGGTCCGAAACGGGGAGTCTGCGGGGCCACCTCAAGGAAACTCGAGGTTTGGTAAAAACCTGTAGAATCGCCCATCCGGTCGTGTCAAGAGACTTAGATACGCGCGGCTACTATCAGGGTGTCGACACGCCGGGAGGATTTGCTGGATTAGCCTTACCTTAGTTCGGTATATCTTGAGCACGGGATTCCGAGGATACTCTGGTCTACCCACTTTGGAGTTGCGACTCCGCGGATCGTGGGCTTGTAATGGGTCAAGTTGGAACACCCCTGCAGGGTTTTGAACTTTCGAAAGCCGTGCCCGCGGTTATGTGGCAGATGGGAGCTTGTTAATATCCGGTTGTAGATAACTTGACACAATGTTTCTAATACACTACCAGCGTGCGTTCCGTGACCGTCAATTTCCGAATAGGGATTCGGGAGTTGAACACGGAGGGGTTATGCTTGTTGAGCTTGTAGCTAGGATCACTTCGTGATCACTTCTCGTTCGAGGCTTTCTCTTCTCGCTCTCACTCACGTAAGCTAGTTGCTAGTTGCTGCTGCAGACACTTATTCTTTTCTTCAGCCTTATTCTCTCCCAAAGGCTTAAATAGTCTTGTTACCCGGGAACGGGATTGCTGAGTCCTCTGTGGCTCACAGTTACTTCACCACACCAGATGCAGGTCCAGCTGTGAGCTATCCAGGTGATGGCACCGAGCTGGATTGGGAGTACGACGAGGAGCGTAGTCGGTACTATGTTCGATATCCGGATGATCAGTAGTGGAGACTTCTACTAGGATTCGATCCGCCTGTGGTTTATTTATCTAAGTTTGGTATCTTGACATTTGGATTTTGCCCTTAGAGGGTTGTGATATTCTTAATGGATGATGTTTGAGACATGTTATGTAATTGTGTGACGTGGCGAGTGTAAGCCAACTATTTATGTTTATAATCCCCTCTTTTAGATGAGTTGTGCAAAGATTACCAAACTTGAGATCATTCTAGGATGGACTTATGCCTTTAAGTCGTGCCTCGACACGTAGGAGGTATAACTCCATCCTGGGCATTACAAGTTGGTATCAGAGCCTTCTCCGGCCTAGGAGCCCCCACTGTTTGATCGAATCGTTGACGGTCGAGTCTAGGCACACACTGAAAACTTTTTGAGTCCTATATTATATCGGAGAGTAGGATTTCTTTGCTTCTCATACCCTTTCTCTCTGGTGAGGACTCCTGACGACTACTCTTGTCTCTCCTATCTTCAAAAATTGCACAAAATTTTTTTTTAGGAATCCCGCGAGTATTCTGGGATTGTTTCAATGTTCTTGTGACAAGGATATTGTTTTCGATGCCTCCTGTTCCCGGGGAGTTGAGCTTCGGGGTATTGTTGTCACAAGCATATCACGGCAGTACTAAATACTTAAGACGGCCGACATCGAAAATCTCTCCTATACGGCCAGTGACAAGATAACCCCGACATCACCCAGTACTGGAGAGGTAGTTCGGGAGTATTGCCATAGCTTGTTATAGTGGATGCTTTTCGAAGGTCCGAGGTACACAGTTTCCGAGAAAGACTGGTTATGTGTTGAAGGATGGATACACCTGGATGTAGGTTTAGAGTTGATTGCGCGGTGCTTCCCGTGTATCCCCAACACCTGATTGCATAACTGGAATCTTTCGGAAATCTATAGGTGGGTTTTATCCAGTAGATCGTAGGCATTCTTCCAACGAATGCAGGTTAGTGAGTTCGGGGTTCTACATTGAGTGAAGTGGTATTATGATCGATGTTACTATTAGGAGTTGCATCTTAAAGGATCCTTGGCTATGCTGATCCGGGGATTGCAAAACCTTTTCCTAACGCGTTCATATGCTTTCAGCACAAAGATGTTAGAACGAAGCTCCTATCTTGTGTTTGTTCCCGTCTGTACCTTGTTGTTTTTCTTATTTACCTTTTGTCCTCTATGTGGCTTCTCGTGAAGATTGATGTTATCATTTAACTGAGAATTTCATTCGTTCCTCTTGTTCGAATGATTTCATTCGTTCTTATTGTTCGAATGATTATTGTGAAGACTTGTTGCAATTCATTCCATTGATTCAGCTTATACCTTTTGTCAATCAATTGCTGATTCGTGGTCATCTCTTTCAGGATGGCTCCGAAAAAGGTTCCCAACGCTAACCCAGAGGTGGAAGAGGTCCCAGATCGTCCTCCTTCCCCTCCTCCTCCGCCTGAGGCTTGGAGAGCGCGTATGCAGACTACAGCTCAGAACACCCAGTTGTTGATGCAGATGATGCAGCAGATGCAAGCTAATCAAGCTAATCAGGGTGTTCCAGGGAACCAAGGCAACTTCTTCAACCAGCAGCACCATGCTACTCTCAACCAGTTCTTGGCCAATAATCCAAAAGCTTTCAGTTACTGTGTCGACCCTCTTGATGCTGAAGATTGGTTCACCGACATAAAGAAGCATTTTGAGTGCAGTAACATGAAGGAAGATGATTATGTGAAGTTTGCAGCCTTCCAACTGAAAGATCAAGCAGCTGATTGGTGGCAGCAGTACAAAGACTCCAGGCCAGGTCAAGTGATCTCTTGGGAGAATTTCTGCAAGGATTTTCGCTCGCACCACATTCCAACAAGTGTCATCGAGGGCATGCGTGAGCAATTCCGTAACCTGAAGCAGGGCTCTATGACAGTCTATCAGTATAATGTCAAGTTCCAAAACCTCGCCCGCTATGCTAAGCAAGACATTCCTGATGCCAAGAGTAAAATCTACCAGTTCTGTGGAGGTCTCAAAGATGAACTTCAGCTTGCTCTCACCTTGTTCGATCCCGATGAATTCGACAAGTTCTATAACATGGCTTTGAAACAAGAAGCAGCTCAGCTCAAGATGAAGGCTTCTAAGAAGAGAATTCGAGATGCCGTTCACTCTTCCTCGTCGTCTCAGATGGTCTCGAAGCATCAGAAATTTTGGCTTCCTCCTCCTCCAGTGATTCGAGCTCCTTACAACAACTCCAACAACTCCAACAACAAGAACTCTAGTGGACGTGGTTTCTCCCACCCACCCAACCCGAGCAACCAGTCGAAGAAGCAGTTTCAGTCTCAAGGCTCCAAGTCAAGTGGCTCTCATTTCCGTCCTCTCTCAGAAGTGACTTGCAACAAATGCACTCAGAAAGGTCACTATGCCAACAGATGTCCGAATCCGAAGCGTCTTCCACCTCCTCCACCTGTCGGTACCGCTATGGTCAAGCATGATCCAAAGGCAGCAAGGGTCAATCTGATGAATGCAGCACAAGCGGAGAATTCTTCTGATGTCATTTTGGGTAACCTTCCAGTGAACTCTTTTCCAGCTAAAGTTTTATTTGATTCAGGTGCTACATGTTCCTTCATGTCTCAACCATTTGCATCCAAGCACAATATTGTCACTTCAAATTTGCCTCAGAAGTTGCAAGTTGTTTCTCCGGGCAGGATTATGACTTCTAGTGTCTATGCTCCGGATGTTTCTATTCGCATGGGAGATTATCGCTTTCTGGCTAAACCGGTGATTCTCGGCAATTCTGACATCGACCTCATCCTCGGAATGGATTGGCTTTCTCAGCATGATGCTCACATTGATTGTGCTCAAAAGGAAGTCAAGATGACTCATTCTGATGAAGATGTGATTATCTTCGCCTCCAGGGATAACACTATCAGGCTTTTCTCTCTCAATGATAAGGGTGAAATTAATGCCATATCTCAAATTCCGGTGGTGAACGAATATCAAGACGTCTTTCCTAAAGAACTTCCAGGCATGCCTCCACACCGTCAGGTGGAATTCGTAATTGAACTCGAGCCGGGTACTAATCCAGCATGCCGGCGTCCGTACAAGCTCTCTCCGGATGAATTGAAGGAATTGAAGAAGCAGCTTGATAAACAGGAGAGTATGGGTCTCATCAGGCCTAGTACCTCCCCTTGGGGCTGTGGTGTCTTGTTTGTCAAGAAGAAAGATGGCACGGAGCGTCTCTGTGTTGACTACCGGCCATTGAACAAGAAGACGATTAAGAACAAGTATCCACTCCCCAACATCAACGAACTCTTCGAGCAGCTCAAAGGAGCTAAAGTGTTCTCTAAGCTTGACCTCCGAATGGGCTATCATCAAATTCGCATTCGCGAGGAAGACATTCCCAAGACGGCCTTCAGAACGAGCTACGGTTCATACGAGTATACCGTCATGTCCTTCGGTCTCGCCAATGCTCCTCCTACCTTTTCGAGGATGATGCATTACATCTTCAACCCCTATACTGGCGAGTTTGTGCTTGTGTATCTGGATGATATTCTGGTGTTTTCCAAGAATGAAGAAGATCACGAAAAGCACTTACGTCTGGTTCTTGATCGACTCCGAGAGCATAAATTCTATGCCAAGTTCTCCAAGTGCGAGTTTTGGCTCGATAAGGTTTTGTACCTGGGCCACATCATCTCAGCTGACGGTATTGCGGTTAATCCCGAGAAAGTGGAAGCAATTGTCAACTGGGAAGCTCCTCAGAACGTCAAGCAGCTCCGCAGTTTTCTGGGTCTTGCCAGCTATTGCAGAAGGTTCGTTGAGAACTTCTCCAAGATTGCCAAGCCTCTTTCCAACCTGCTTCAGAAGAATGTCAAATACTTTTGGTCTACAGAGTGTGAAGTGGCATTCAAAACTCTCAAAGAAAAGCTTGTCTCTGCTCCAGTTCTGACTCCTCCAGATGAATCCAAGCCCTATGAAGTTTTCTGTGATGCTTCTCTTCAAGGTCTTGGTGGTATGCTTATGCAAGATAAGAGAATTGTGGCATACACTTCTCGTCAGCTCAAGCCAAGTGAGAAGAACTATCCCACACATGATCTCGAGCTAGCAGCTGTGGTACATGCTCTGATTACGTGGAGACATCTGTTGTTGGGCAGAAAGGTCGACATCTTCACTGATCACAAGAGCTTGAAGTACATATTCACACAGCCGCATTTGAACCTCCGTCAGACTCGTTGGGTTGAAATGATCCAAGAGTATAATCCCAGCATTGAATACACTCCTGGCAAGGCGAATGTGATTGCAGATGCTTTGAGCAGAAAGGCATATTGCAACAGCCTTCTTATCAAGCCGTACCAGCCTGAGCTTTGTGAAGCATTCAGGAAACTCAACCTTCAAGTTGTTCCGCAGGGTTTTCTTGCAAATCTCCAAATTGCTCCTACCTTGGAAGATCAGGTCCGTGAGGCCCAACTCAGTGATACCATGGTGAAGAAGGTAAAACATGCTATTGCTAAGGGCATTCCGAAATACAAGTGCTTTCGTGTTGATGAGAGAGATACCTTGTTCTTCGAGGACAGACTCGTTGTTCCCAAAGGTGATCTCAGGAAGCTCATAATGGAAGAAGCTCATGATTCTCTCCTTTCCATTCATCCTGGCAGTTCCAAGATGTATCAAGATCTCAAACAATCTTACTGGTGGACACACATGAAAAGGGAGATTGCCCAATTCGTGAATGAATGTGATGTGTGCAGAAGAGTGAAAGCAGAACATCAACGTCTAGCCGGTCTTCTCCAACCTCTTCCTATTCCCGAGTGGAAGTTCGACCACATTGAAATGGACTTCGTCACTGGCTTTCCTAAATCCAAGCGAGGAAATGATGCTATCTTCGTGGTGATTGACAAGCTTACCAAAGTCGCTCACTTCCTGCCAGTCAAAGAATCAATCAATGCAGCTCAATTGGCAGAGCTGTACACTTCCAGAATTGTGTCCCTACATGGCATTCCTCAAGTTATATCCTCAGACCGTGGAAGTTTGTTCACTTCAAGGTTCTGGGACTCCTTTCAGTCCGCCATGGGCACTAAGATCAGGTTCAGCACTGCATTTCACCCTCAGACTAGTGGTCAAGTCGAGCGAGTGAATCAGATTCTAGAAGACATGCTCAGAGCCTGTATCTTCTCCTTTGGCATGAAATGGGAAGACTGCCTTCCATTTGCCGAGTTCTCTTACAACAACAGCTTTCAAGCAAGTGCAGGCAAAGCTCCGTTTGAAATCCTCTATGGCAGAAAGTGTCGTACCCCTCTCAACTGGTCTGAAATAGGCGAACGTCAACTTCTTGGCAATGACTTGATCTCAGAAGCCGAAGAAATGTGCAAAGTCATACGTGAGAATCTCAAGGCCGCTCAGTCGCGTCAGAAGAGCAACTATGACGACAAGCATCGTGATTTGGCCTTCAACATCGATGATCATGTCTATCTCCGTGTGTCTCCGATGAAAGGCACCCAAAGATTCGGTATCAAAGGAAAGCTTGCTCCTAGATACGTCGGGCCTTTCAAGATTCTTGGGAAAAGAGGCGATCTAGCCTATCAACTTGAGCTCCCTTCAAACTTCGCCAATGTTCATGATGTCTTCCATGTGTCTCAACTTCGCAAATGCTTCAAGGCACCTGAGCGCATGATTCCGTTTGAAGAGATTGATCTTCAACAAGACCTGTCCTACCGAGAGCATCCAGTTGCCATTCTCGAAGAAACCGAACGCAAGACCCGCAACAAGTCCATCAAATTTCTGAAAGTCAAGTGGTCACATCACACCGACCGAGAAGCTACCTGGGAACGAGAAGATCATCTTTGTTCCGAGTACCCTTCCTTTTTCCAGTCCTAGATCTCAGGACGAGATCTTTTTGTAGTAGAGGAGAGTTTGTAATGCCCCGGATGTAATACTTCCCCTTTTGGGTATATAATATATCTCCGGCTTCATCTATTTCCATTCCGGGTTCTTTGTCTTTCGGGTTTTCGTCGTTTTGTTGTGTGAGTGTGTGGCATTCATTCATATCATGTAGACATGTGCATTGCATTTGTGTTGACGGTTGCATCCGGTTCCACGCGTTCCTTCCCGTTGTCCGTTTCGCGTTCCGGAGCTCCCTC
The DNA here is from genome assembly GCA_902687465.1 of Secale cereale. Classification (NCBI taxonomy): domain Eukaryota; kingdom Viridiplantae; phylum Streptophyta; class Magnoliopsida; order Poales; family Poaceae; genus Secale; species Secale cereale. Next base: position 590,347,528 of record LR738710.1, read on the forward strand.
ACGCGTCCGTGACGTCCCGTAGGCCTACCTTGTTGTTTGGGCGTGTAACGATACCGGTGTGCCGCAAGGTTGTTGTGTGTGTTGTTGTTTTGTTGTGTGCAACCCGCCTCTCAAATCTCGTCTCGTTTGGACTCCGTTTGCTATCCCATCAGTTTTCGTGTGGGTCCAAAGTGCCTTCACTTGTGGCCCAGAAACACCCCTACTGCGGTCTCTACCTTCTCCTAGGCCCATCTAGACTATCCCCGCGATCGGATCCGTCGGATCGTGATCGGAGGGCTCCTAACACCCCTAAATCCCCTAACCCTAAATTCTGCTATATAATAGACCTTAGTCTATTTGGGCATCTAGCTTCTACCTCCTCCTTCCCCTAAATTTCTGGATCCAGCCACCACCTCTCAGCCACTTGGCTGTCCATCTCCTAAAATTCTCCAGATCCCGCCGCCGGCTTCCATCGCCGCCGTGATCTGCGCCCAGATCGAAGCAGCAGTCGACCGGATCCTTCGATCGCAGGGTCAACGCCTCGACCGAATCGCTCCACCGACCCGGGCCGACTCGACTCATCGGATCCCGCCGCGGTCCAGGCGCGGGACCACTTCCCCGCCTCCCGCTCGGCCTTCCCCGCCGGCCCAGCGCCCCGACTCCACCGGCCCACCTCCCTCGCCTCCAGTCACCCGAGGCCCGTACGTCGCGCCTCATCGCCCAGCTCCATCCCGCAGCCGCCTGGGCCATACGCCCCCGCCCGGGCCTCGCTCCACCGCCCTCGTCCGCAGGCCGCGGCAGGCCCAGGCGCCTCCAGGCCGCCGCCCCTCGCCTCAGCTGCCTCCGCCGCCGGGCCCAATCGCTCCACCGACCCGGGCCGCACTCTGCCTCCTCTCGGGCCGGATCCGTCTGCCCCGAGCCCATCTCCACTTTTCAGATCTGAGGTTGTTGCAATTTTTGCCTAAGTCCTTGTTGTTATTGTTTCCTGATGCTATATTCTAACTTCTGTAACTTTTAGTGTGGTGCTCCGTTTCGCGCATATAGCATGTCCAGACGTTCGTGGGGTCGTGCACTACGTTTTATCTTTTATTGTCATGCATGTTAGAGATCATCTAGGTGCTTGTTTTGCTGTTGCAAGAGTGCATCGTGATATAAACTGCTGTTATGTGATGTTTTTATGCCATCTTTGCCATGTGATATCTTTTAGCTCGTTTGTCCGAATGATGCAAATGACATGTCCACGTGTTCGTCTTGCCATGATCTACATGTTGTATGTGCTAGGTTGCATGATAGATTTATTCTTGCCATGTTATCATCGTTGCAAAGTGCCATGTGGCTGTGATGTTGTTTCACTTGTTATGAAATGCCATCTTGTTGAGCTCGTTGCTATCGTTGTGTTTACCTCAATGATGCATGCTTGTGTGTTTCGGAATCACCATCATGTGTACTTTGATGAGGTGCTTACCACTTGCCATGTTTAGTTTCGAGGTGACTTAAACTTGCTATTTTAGATGCCATGATGAAATTGCTGTTTTAGGACTTAGTGGATTTTCACTAAGTCTGAAATCTGTAACGTTCCGATGCCATGTTTGCTTGCTGCTCTAGGACAAACCATGATAGTTTTGGAGTGGATCTTGATTGTTCCTTGTATTATATATTGTTGTCTTTCCATTCATGTCCTCACATGCCTATTTGAGTGGCTGTAGCATGTTTATCTTTTGCTCCAAAGTTTCAATAAAATTCTGCTGCCAGAATTTTATTGTCAAGTTCAATATGTCCGAGCTCATTGCTATTGAACCGTGACTCCTTTGGGGGTGCACTTTTGGACTTAGTTGCTGTAGTATATGTCTAGTTTGTGTTCATGTCCTTTGCCATGTTGTTTGAGTGCTGTAGCTTAATTATTTTGTGCTCCGAAGTTGCTATGTTGCTGTAATTTTCAGCTTTCACTCATTTCTTGTTTCGGGCATAACTTTTAGCCCGTAACTCCGATTTCAGCGAATCTTATATGAAACTTGATTGATTTTCTGTGTAGATTCATAATATCATATTGTTATCATGTTTTGAGGTGTTTTGCTTGAGTGCTATTTTCCGTGCTCCGTGTGCATCCTTAGTGCATCCATCATGCATCCATCATTTTCGAGTGCGCATTGCATCTTGTTGATTTGTGCTTGGTGTGATTGTTTTGTTTAGAGCCGGAAGCAGAGTCCGAGTTCGAGTACGAGCACGAGGTTTCCAACGAGGTTGAGCACGAGGACCCTTCTTACGATCCGAACGACTTCTCTTCAGGCAAGATGACCGAACCCCGATAACATTACTATCTTTGCCTATTGCTAGTAGTTCCGCTCTATAGTTTTGCCTCGATGCCCATGATCTTCTTGTCAGCCTCCTACTGTAACCATTGCCATGTTTAACCAACCTACCTATGCAAACCGTTGCTTGGCTAAGTACGCTTCGCTCAACCCTTCTTATAGCGTTGCTAGTTGCAGGTGAAGATCGAAGATGCTTGCTTCATGTTGAAGTTTGGTTGGGTTATATCACACTATATAATTGCTAAATGAAATCATCTATATATTGGCAAGGGTGGAAGGCTAAGCCTTTTGCTTGGTGATTTGTTCCACTCATGCCGTTAGGAACCGTATAAACCGGTGTTATGTTCCTTGATTATGCGTTCCTAACACGGTTGGGGTGTATGGGACCCCCTCGATAAACCGTTAAGTGCTAAGTCTTTTCCAGCAAGTCCCAACATTGGTACTATTTGCCTAATAACAAACTAAACTTGCATAGGGAGTTATAAACCCTTTTTCTTAATCAACAACCCCGGGCCAGTGCTCCACATGAGTGTTGGTCCGAAACGGGGAGTCTGCGGGGCCACCTCAAGGAAACTCGAGGTTTGGTAAAAACCTGTAGAATCGCCCATCCGGTCGTGTCCTGAGACTTAGATACGCGCGGCTACTATCAGGGTGTCGACACGCCGGGAGGATTTGCTGGATTAGCCTTACCTTAGTTCGGTATATCTTGAGCACGGGATTCCGAGGATACTCGGGTCTTCCCACTTTGGAGTTGCGACTCCGCGGATCGTGGGCTTGTAATGGGTCAAGTTGGAACACCCCTGCAGGGTTTTGAACTTTCGAAAGCCGTGCCCGCGGTTATGTGGCAGATGGGAGCTTGTTAATATCCGGTTGTAGATAACTTGACCCAATGTTTCTAATACACTACCAGCGTGCGTTCCGTGACCGTCAATTTCCGAATAGGGATTCGGGAGTTGAACACGGAGGGGTTATGCTTGTTGAGCTTGTAGTTAGGATCACTTCGTGATCACTTCTCGTTCGAGGCTTTCTCTTCTCGCTCTCACTCACGTAAGCTAGTTGCTAGTTGCTGCTGCAGACACTTATTCTTTTCTTCAGCCTTATTCTCTCCCAAAGGCTTAAATAGTCTTGTTACCCGGGAACGGGATTGCTGAGTCCTCTGTGGCTCACAGTTACTTCACCACACCAGATGCAGGTCCAGCTGTGAGCTATCCAGGTGATGGCACCGAGCTGAATTGGGAGTACGACGAGGAGCGTAGTCGGTACTATGTTCGATATCCGGATGATCAGTAGTGGAGACTTCTACTAGGATTCGATCCGTCTGTGGTTTATTTATCTAAGTTTGGTATCTTGACATTTGGATTTTGCCCTTAGAGGGTTGTGATATTCTTAATGTATGATGTTTGAGACATGTTATGTAATTGTGTGATGTGGCGAGTGTAAGCCAACTATTTATGTTTATAATCCCCTCTTTTACATGAGTTGTGCAAAGATTACCAAACTTGATATCATTCTAGGATGGATTTATGCCTTTAAGTCGTGCCTCGACACGTAGGAGGTATAACTCCATCCTGGGCATTACACTGAGGCTATGCCACCAGGAAGGAAATGTGGAATGTAGGTGGAGGAGGGGGGGTCGGTTGCGGTGGCCGGAAGACGATCTGGCTTCGTGGTCGTGCTTCCCCTTGCGGCATGAGATCCAATGCCAGCGGCGAGGTGAAAGAAAGAAGAGGGCCGGAGCTAGGGTTTGACGAGTGCCGGGTTTCGGGGAGGAAAGCGTCGCCGGAAGTGTGGACTCATCCGTCCAAGGCTTCCACATTACAAGGACCCTCGGCCTGATGGCTGCCAGACGGGGCCGCCCGAGCTTACGTCATAAATGTGGGCGATGGGAGATAGGTGGGCTGCTGCCACGCGGGCCTGAGGCGGACCCAGGGCTTGTGGGCGTCTATTCGCAACACAATAGAAGCAGGGGCGGAGCTACAGGGTGTCCAGGGTGGGCCGCGGCCCACCCTGGGATTTTGGGTTAGGTCATATACCTATTGATTTCTAACTGGGCCAGAAAAAAATATTAGCCCAATAACAATGACCGATTGATCCAGCGAACGCAGCCAGCCCTCGTCTCGTCAGGTCTTGTCCACATCGCGCACAGGAGACATGAACACATCCTAGCCAATGTTCCTCGTCACACCTGCTCGCCGTCCTCGCGACCTCGCCGCTGGCAGGTACTGCTCGCCGGTCGCCGGCCGGAGCACATCCCGCCTCTTCTTCCCGCCCAGCGCTCGCCTGGCCATCGGCTCCATGGCTCCAACTGCTTCCCCGCGCCCTACCATGTCCGGCTGCGCCCCTCACCCAGGCGGCCGCCCTTACCTCTGCCCTCCGGCCTCCCTGCACAGCCGCCGGCCGCCGCTGCAGCTCGGTAACCAGTCCGGTGAAAGTAAGTGTGCAACCCGATTTAAGGTACAGAAAACCCCCAATTTTTGATTTAGGGTTTCCTTTTTTACATTATATGCTATCCAGTACATGAACTGATGAACACATACATAATTTTGCACATCATCTCTGCCTCAATTACCTTCATTGATAGAACTTTTTTTTTTGCAGAATTGTTAAAGAATGGAGAGGACAGGAGACATTTTTTATCTTTGCTGACGTGAATGAAGATGATATAATTGATATTGTCCTGGCAATGCAAATGCGTAGGCCATAAACATACTCCCTTCGTCCGGAAATACTTGTCGAAGGAATGGATGTATCTAGACATATCTTAGTTCTAAATACATTCATTTTTATCCATTTCTCCGACAAGTATTTTGGGACGGAGGGAGTAGTATTTTTGACCTTCTCAAGGTACTCCCTCCGTCCGGAAATACTTGTCATCAAAATGAATAAAAGGGGATGTATCTAGATGTATTTTAGTTCTAAATACATCTTTTTTGTCAATTTTGATGACAAGTATTTTCGGACGGAGGGAGTATGTATTATGGTCAATATAGTATGTACTATGTATGCTTCTTTATGCAAAACTTAGATTTAATTGAGAAATTTAGTGAGTTTGTAACACCATATTGATCTATTTCTATGTGATATTCGTTACTAGAACGTTCACATGTCATATTTTTTGTCAAAAAAATTGGGATGGGGATGAGGGTTAGGGCGGACCACCCTGATGTTAAATGCTAGCTCCGCCACTGAATAGAAGGAAATCGTGGCGGGTGTCTCCTGCTCCCGGGCGCTTCGCCGTGGTGAACCAGCCCCGAGCAGCCGAGCGCGCCGTCGCAGAGAAGAGGCAGCGCTGCGCAGCGCGAGGACCAGAAAGGTGCGCCTGATCAGGCCAAGAAAATGTTGACGCGATGCGCCGCCGCTGGCCGAGGAGGTGCACCCACCATCCAGAGTTCGAGACCAAGATTGCCGCTCGACCGATGACGCCGGACGCCCTAGTGCTTGCGTGACGCGTATCCTAATCAACTCTTCACGGATCCCCTCTCCTCTTCCACGATTAGTATACTGCTATTTTCTTGTGCTAAATTTGTTTGCAAGAAATTTGCAATGGCACCATCAGTTTTGCCCAGCTCTTGCCGTCTCCATCTTTGTGAGGATGATGATCTGTTATACTCCCTCCGTTCCTAAATACTCCCTCCGTCCCAAAATAAGTGACGCAAAATTGACTCAACTTTCTACTATCTTTAGTACAAAGTTGAGTCATTGCGTCACTTATTTTGGGATGGAGGATAGTACAAAGTTGAGTCATTGCGTCACTTATTTTGGGACGGAGGGAGTATAAGTCTATTTAGACATTTCAAATGAACTACAACATACGGATGTATATAGACATATTTTAGAGTGTAGATTCACTCATTTTGCTCCTTATGTAGTCATTTGTTGGAAATCTCCAAAAAGACTTATATTTGACAAAACGGAGGGAGTAGCATGCAAGTTCGTCAGACAGTATTTTGGCAATAGTTAACTATAGTATTTATGGGCTAGCTATAGTATTTCGTGGCCTAAATGTACAAGTGAAATGGCCAAATTTCTACACTTGAATGCTTGTTTGACTAGTAGCACTTGTTGCCATGGAATTTGAATGTTAAGAGCTTCAGAATTTCAATGACAAGTGGCACTGAATTTCAACCAAGTGCTTTCTGAAATTTTTGTGATGAATGGATTGTCTGAATTTAAATATTGATGGTTTGGTACAACATATAGGACTGTTGTTTTTCATTGTTGAATGGTGATGCTAGAGAGTGCCAAGTCTGAAGCGTTTTTGTTGTGCTGTGCTGGATGCCTGGGACGTCTAGTGCGGGAGTTGTGTTTTTT
>LR738710.1:590364013-590375950 GCA_902687465.1 Secale cereale
CCCCCCCCCCACTATATATAGGGGCCAGGGGGGGCGCCGGCCCTAGGAGATCCAATCTCCTAGGGGGGCGGCGGCCAGGGGGGGTGTCTTGCCCCCCAAGGCATAGGGAGGCGCCCCCACCCCCTAGGGTTTAAACCCTAGGCGCATGGATGGGGGCCATGTGGGTGCGCCAGCCCACTAGGGGCTTGCCCCCTTCCCCTACGGCCCACGGGGCCCTCCGGGATGGGTGGGCCCACCCAGTGGACCCCCGGGACCCTTCCGGTGGTCCCGGGACACTCCCGGTGACCTCCGGAACTGTCCCGATGGCCGAAACTGGACTTCCTATATATCATTCTTTACCTCCGGACCATTCCGGAACTCCTCGTGACGTCCAGGATCTCATCCGGGACTCCGAACAACATTCGGGTTTCCGTGTGCATGTATCTATACAACCCTAGCGTCGCCGAACCTTAAGTGTGTGGACCCTACGGGTTCGGGAGACACGCACACATGACCGAGACGACTCTCCTGTCAATAACCAACAGCGGGATCTGGATACCCATGTTGGTTCCCACGTGTTCCTCGATGATCTCATCGGATGAACCACTGTGTCAAGGATTCACTCAATCCCGTATGTTATTCCCTTTGTCTATCGGTACGGTACTTGCCCGAGATTCGATCGTCGGTATGCCCGATACCTTGTTCAATCTCATCATGGCAAGTCTCTTTACTTGTTCCGTAATCCATCATCCCGTGACTAACTCCTTAGTCACTTTGAGCTCATTATAATGATGTCTTACCGAGTGGGCCCAGAGATACCTCTCCGTCATACGGAGTGACAATATCCCAGTCTCGGTTCGTACCAACCCAACAGACACTTTCGGAGATACCCGTTGCGTACCTGTATAGCCACCCAGTTACGTTGTGACGTTTGGCACACCCAAAGTATTCCTACGGTATCCGGGAGTTTGCACAACCTCATGGTCTAAGGAATAAATACTTGACACTGGAAAAGCTTAAGCATTACGAACTATACGATCTCGTGCTAGGCTTAGGATTGGGTCTTGTCCATCACATCATTCTCCTAATGATGTGATCCCGTTATCAATGACATCCTATGTCCATGGTCAGGAAACCGTGACCATCTGTTGATCAACGAGCTAGTAACTAGAGGCTTACCAGGGACACGTTGTGGTCTATGTATTCACACATGTATCGTTGTTTCCGTATAATACAATTCAAGCATGAATAACAGACAATTATCATGAACAAGGAAATATAATAATAATCCTTTTATTATTGCCTCTATGGTATATTTCCAACAGTCTCCCACTTGCACTAGAGTCAATAATCTAGTTACATTGTGATCAATCGAACACCCATAGAGTTGTGGTGTTGATCATGTTTTGCCTGTGGAAGAGGTTTAGTCAACGGGTCTGCCACATTCAGATCCGTATGCACTTTACAAATATCTATGTCTCCATCTTGAACATAATTCCGGATGGAGTTGAAACGGCGCTTGATGTGCTTGGTCTTCTTGTGAAACCTGGGCTCCTTGGCAATGGCAATAGCTCCAGTGTTGTCACAGAAGAGAGTCATCGGGCTTGGCGCGCTTGGAATGACTCCTAGGTCGGTGATGAACTCCTTCATCCAGACTCCTTCTTGCGCTGCTTCGCAAGCAGCTATGTACTCCGCTTCACATGTAGAATGCGCCACGACTCTCTGCTTGCAACTGCACCAGCTGACTGCTCCACCATTCAAAATATACACGTATCCGGTTTGTGACTTTGAGTCATCCAGATCTGTGTCGAAGCTAGCATCGACGTAACCCTTTACGACGAGCTCTTCGTCACCTCAATAAACGAGAAACATGTCCTTAGTCCTCTTCAGGTACTTTAGGATGTTCTTGACCGCTGTCCAGTGCTCCATACTGGGATCACTTTGGTACCTCCCTACCAAACTTATGGCAAGGTTCACATCAGGTCTGGTACACAGCATGGCATACATGATAGAACCTATGGCTGAGGCATAGGGAATGACACTCATCTTTTCTCTATCTTCTGCCGTGGTCGGGGACTGAGCCGTGCTCAATCTCATACCTTGCAAAACAGGCAAGAAACCCTTCTTGGACTGATCCATATTGAACTTCTTCAATATATTGTCAAGGTATGTGCTTTGTGAAAGACCAATGAGGCGTCTTGATCTATCTCTATAGATTTTGATGCCTAATATGTAAGCAGCTTCTCCAAGGTCCTTCATTGAAAAACTCTTATTCAAGTAGGCCTTTATGCTCTCCAAGAATTCTATATCATTTCCCATCAGCAATATGTCATCCACATATAATATGAGAAATGCTACAGAGCTCCCACTCACTTTCTTGTAGATACAGGCTTCTCCCCAAGTCTGTATAAAGCCAAACGCTTTGATTACATCATTAAAGCGAATATTCCAACTCCGAGATGCTTGCACCAGCTCGTAGATCGAGCGCTGGAGCTTGCATACCTTGTTAGCATTCTCTGGATCGACAAAACTTTCCGGCTGCATCATATACAACTCTTCCTTGAGGAAACCATTAAGGAATGCCGTTTTGACGTCCATTTGCCATATCTCATAATCATAGAATGCGTCAATTGCTAACATGATTCGGACTGACTTCAGCATCGCTACGGGAGAGAAAGTCTCGTCGTAGTCAATCCCTTGAACTTGTCGATAACCCTTAGCGACAAGCCGAGCCTTATAGATGGTCACATTACCATCCGCGTCTGTCTTCTTCTTAAATATCCATTTATTTTCTATGGCGTGCCTATCATCGGGCAAGTCCACCAAAGTCCATACTTTGTTTTCATACATGGATTCTATCTTGGATTTCATGGCTCCAAGCCATTTATTGGAATCCGAGCCCGCCATCGCTTCTTCATAGTTCAAAGGTTCACCGTTGTCTAACAACATGATTTCCATGACAGGGTTGCCGTACCACTCTGGTGCGGAACGTGTCCTTGTGGACCTTCGAAGTTCAGTAGTAACTTGATCTGTATCTTCATGATCATCATCATTAACTTCCTCCATTGTCGGTCCAGGCACCTCAGGAACAATTTCCTGTGCTGCGCTACTTTCCGGTTCGGGAGGGGTGACTGTCACCTCATCAAGTTCTACTTTCTTCCCACTCACTTCTTTCGAGAGAAACTCTTTCTCCAGAAAGGATCCATTCTTGGCAACAAAGACCTTGCCTTCGGATCTGAGGTAGAAGGTGTACCCAATCGTTTCCTTTGGGTATCCTATGAAGACGCATTTTTCCGATTTGGGTTCGAGCTTCTCGGGTTGAAGTTTCTTGACATAAGCATCGTAACCCCAAACTTTTAGAAACGACAGCTTAGGTTTCTTGCCAAACCAAAGTTCATACGGTGTCGTCTCAATGGATTTCGACGGAGCCCTATTTAAAGTGAATGCGGCAGTCTCGAAAGCATAACCCCAAAAAGATAGCGGTAAGTCGGTGAGAGACATCATAGATCACACCATGTCCAACAGGGTACGATTTTGACGTTCGGACACACCATTACGCTGAGGTGTTCCGAGCGGTGTCAATTGTGAAACAATTCCACAGTTCCTAAGGTGCGTGCCAAATTCATGACTTAAATATTCACCCCCAAGATCCGATCGCAAGAACTTTATTTTTCTGTCACGTTGATTCTCAACCTCATTCTGAAATTCCTTGAACTTTTCAAAGGTCTCAGACTTGTGCTTCATCAAGTAGACATACCCATATCTACTCAAGTCATCTGTGAGGGTGAGAACATAACGATAGCCTCCGCGAGCCTCAACACTCATTGGACCGCACACATCGGTATGTATGATTTCCAATAAGTTGGTTGCTCGCTCCATTGTTCCAGAGAACGGAGTCTTGGTCATCTTGCCCAAGAGGCATGGTTCGCACGTGTCAAATGATTCATAATCAAGAGACTCCAGAAGTCCATCTGCATGAAGCTTCTTCATACGTTTGACACCAATATGACCAAGGCGGGAATGCCACAAGTATGTGGGACTATCATTGTCAACTTTACATCTTTTGGCATTCACACTATGAATATGTGTATCATCACGATCGAGATTCATCAAAAATAAACCATTGACCAGCGGGGCATGACCATAATACATATCTCTCAAATAAATAGAACAACCATTATTCTTGGATTTAAGTGAGTAGCCATCTCGCATCAAACGAGATCCAGATACAATGTTCATGCTCAAAGCTGGTACTAAATAACAATTATTAAGGTTTAAAACTAATCCCGAGGGTAGATGTAGAGGCAGCGTGCCGACGGCGATCACATCGACCTTGGAACCATTCCCGACGCGCATCGTCACCTCGTCCTTCGCCAGTCTCCGCTTATTCCGCAGCTCCTGCTTTGAGTTACAAATGTGAGCAACTGCACCGGTATCAAATACCCAGGAGCTACTACGAGCACTGGTAAGGTACACATCAATAACATGTATATCACATATACCTTTGACGTTGCCGGCCTTCTTGTCCGCTAAGTATTTGGGGCAGTTCCGCTTCCAGTGACCCATTCCCTTGCAATAAAAGCACTCAGTCTCAGGCTTGGGTCCATTCTTTGGCTTCTTCCCAGCAACTGGCTTACCGGGCGCGGCAACTCCTTTGCCGTCCTTCTTGAAGTTCTTCTTACCCTTGCCCTTCTTGAACTTAGTGGTTTTATTGACCATCAACACTTGATGCTCTTTCTTGATCTCCACCTCCGCTGATTTCAGCATTGAATACACCTCGGGAATGGACTTCTCCATCCCTTGCATATTGAAGTTCAACACAAAGCTCTTGTAGCTAGGTGGGAGCGACTGAAGGATTCTGTCAACGACCGCTTCGTCTGGGAGATTCATTCCCAACTGAGACAAGCGGTTGTGCAAGCCAGACAACTTGAGTATGTGCTCACTGACAGAACTGTTTTCCTCCATCTTACAGCTGTAGAATGCGTTGGAGACATCATATCTCTCAACTCAGGCATGAGCCTAGAAAACCATTTTCAGCTCTTGGAACATCTCATATGCCCCGTGGTGCTCGAAACGCTTTTGGAGCCCCGATTCTAAGCTGTAGAGCATGCCGCACTGAACCAGGGAGTAATCATCACAACGCGACTTCCAAGCGTTCATAACATCTTGGTTTGCCGGGGCGGGAGCGTCACCTAGCGGTGCTTCTAGGACATAAGTTTTCTTGGCAGCTATGAGGATGATCCTCAGGTTACGGACCCAGTCCGTATAGTTGCTACCATCGTCTTTTAGCTTGGATTTCTCTAGGAACGCGTTGAAGTTGAGGGTGACATGAGCGTGGGCCATTTGATCTACAAGACATATTGTAAAGAATTTAGACTAAGTTCATGATAATTAAGTTCATCTAATCAAATTTTAATGAACTCCCACTCAGATTGACATCTCTCCAGTCTTCTAAGTGATACATGATCCGAATCGACTAGCCCGTGTCTGATCATCACGTGAGACGGACTAGTCACCAACGGTGAACATCTTCATGTTGATCGTATCTTCTATACGCATGTTCGACCTTTCGGTCTTCCGTGTTCCGTGGCCATGTCTGTACATGCTAGGCTCGTCAAGTGAACCCTAAGTGTATTGCGTGTGTAAATCTGGCTTACACCCGTTGTATGCGAACGTTAGAGCCTATCACACCCGATCATCACGTGGTGCTTCGGAACAACGATCCTTGGCAACGGTGCACAGTTAGGGGGAACACAATTCTTGAAAAAAAAATAGTGAGAGATCATCTTATTTACTACCGTCGTTCTAAGTAAACAAGATGCATAAACATGATAAACATCACATGCAATCAAATAAAGTGACATGATATGGCCAATATCATCTTGCTCCTACGATCTCCATCTTCGGGGCACCATGATCATCTTTGTCACCGGCACGACACCATGATCTCCATCATCGTGTCTTCATGAAGTCGTCACACCAACTATTACTTCTACTACTATGGCTAACGTTTAGAAATAAAGTAAAGTAATTACATGGCGTTATTCAGTGACACGCAGGTCATACAATAAATAAGACAACTCCTATGGCTCCTGCCGGTTGTCATTTTCATCGACATGCAAGTCGTGATTCCCTATTACAAGAACATGATCAATCTCATAAATCACATATATCATTCATCACATCTTCTTGGCCATATCACATCACATAGCACATGCTGCAAGAACAAGTTAGACGACCTCTAATTGTTGTTGCAAGTTTTTACGTGGCTTCTATAGGTTTTCTAGCAAGAACGTTTCTTACCTACGCCAAAACCACAACGTGATTTTTCAATTTCTATTTACCCTTCATAAGGACCCTGTTCATCGAATCCGATCCGACTAAAGTGGGAGAGGCAGACACCCGCCAGTCACCTTATGCAACTAGTGCATGTTAGTCGGTGGAACCAGTCTCACGTAAGAGTACGTGTAAGGTCGGTCCGGGCTGCTTCATCCCATGATGCCGCCGAATCAAGATTGGACTAGTAACGGCAAGAGAATTGAACAAAATCAACGCCCACAACTTGTTTGTGTTCTACTCGTGCAAGATGCTACGCAAAGACCTAGCTCAGATGCCACTGTTGGGGAACGTAGAAGAATTCAAAAAATTTCCTATGCTTCACCAAGATCAATCTAAGGAGTCATCTAGCAACGAGTATAAAGGAGTGCATCTACATACCCTTTGTATATCGCGTGCGGAAGCGTTCGAAGGAACGTGGATGATGGAGTCGTACTCTTCGTGATCCTCGTCACCGATGATCCCAGCGCCGAACGGACGGCACCTCCGCGTTCAACACACGTACGGTACATCGATGTCTCCTCCTTCTTGATCCAGCAAGGGGGGAGGAGAGGTTGACGGAGATCCAGCAGCACGATGGCGTGGTGGTGGATGCAACTGGAAAAGCTGCAGGGCTTCGCCGGCGCCCTGCGAGAGGAGTTGGAGGTGTGACGGGGGGAGAGGCGCCAGACGCTTGGGGTGCGGCTGCCCTCTCCCCCCCCCCCACTATATATAGGGGGCCAGGGGGGCGCCGGCCAGGGGGGGTGTCTTGCCCCCCAAGGCATAGGGAGACGCCCCCACCCCCTAGGGTTTAAACCCTAGGCGCATGGAGGGGGGCCATGTGGGTGCGCCAGCCCACTAGGGCCTGGCCCCCTTCCCCTACGGCCCACGGGGCCCTCCGGGATGGGTGGGCCCACCCGGTGGACCCCCGGGACCCTTCCGGTGGTCCCGGGACACTCCCGGTGACCTTCGGAACTCTCCCGATCGCCGAAACTGGACTTCCTATATATCATTCTTTACCTCCGGACCATTTCAAAACTCCTCGTGACGTCCCGTATCTCATCCGGGACTCCGAACAACATTCGGGTTTCCGTGTGCATGTATCTCTACAACCCTAGCGTCACCGAACCTTAAGTGTGTGGACCCTACGGGTTCGGGAGACACGCAGACATGACCGAGACAACTCTCCTGTCAATAACCAACAGCGGGATCTGGATACCCATGTTTGTTCCCACGTGTTCCTCGATGATCTCATCGGATGAACCACTGTGTCAAGGATTCACTCAATCCCGTATGTTATTCCCTTTGTCTATCGGTACGGTACTTGCCCGAGATTCGATCGTCGGTATGCCCGATACCTTGTTCAATCTCGTCATGGAAAGTCTATTTACTCGTTCCGTAATCCATCATCCCGTGACTAACTCCTTAGTCACTTTGAGCTCATTATGATGATGTCTTACCGAGTGGGCCCAGAGATACCTCTCCGTCATACGGAGTGACAATATCCCAGTCTCGGTTCGTACCAACCCAACAGACACTTTCGGAGATACCCGTTGCATACCTTTATAGCCACCCAGTTACGTTGTGACGTTTGGCACACCCAAAGTATTCCTACGGTATCCGGGAGTTTGCACAACCTCATGGTCTAAGGAATAAATACTTGACACTGGAAAAGCTTAAGCATTACGAACTATACGATCTCGTGCTAGGCTTAGGATTGGGTCTTGTCCATCACATCATTCTCCTAATGATGTGATCCCGTTATCAATGACATCCTATGTCCATGGTCAGGAAACCGTGACCATCTGTTGATCAACGAGCTAGTAACTAGAGGCTTACCAGGGACACGTTGTGGTCTATGTATTCACACATGTATCGTTGTTTCCGTATAATACAATTCAAGCATGAATAACAGACAATTATCATGAACAAGGAAATATAATAATAATCCTTTTATTATTGCCTCTAGGGCATATTTCCAACACTATTTTTAGTGTAAAAAACCATAGTCTCTAATGCATCACATTAAAACTATATTGGCGGAACAATCGATGCCATCTCTAATATCACCATGTCATACATTGCTTGATCACATCTACTCAAAACACTCTACTCTTAGTGGTGTTTCTTGGAGGTGCAGGCTATAAAATTCTTTTATAGCTCATGAGACATCCACTAAATTTGTATCTCGAATATTCTTTTCTGCAATCCAATTGTAGAAATCCAATTTTCTTGTTACAATAATTTCTACTTCATTCTGAAAATCTTTTTGAAGATTTCAAAAGATCCAACATTATGTCTCAGTTAGTAAATATAAATATTTACTCAAGTCATCCTTAAAGATAGATAAATCCACTACTCGCAACAACACTTATTGGACTACATACATTAATATGCATATTTCCAATTATTTTTGTTGCTCGTTCTTTATGGACTGTGAACGGTATTTTAGTTTACTTAACTATTTGGACGAAAGTTGCAAGTGTCACATGATTCATAATCGCATGACTCCAAATCCATCACTATGGAATTTCTGCATGCGGGTTTCTCCAATGTGACTAAATGTAGTGCCACACGCATATGCGATATTTTTAGCCTTGCAACATTTAGCGTCAGTGTTATGTATATTCAATCCTGTCATCAATATTCATAACTTACATCCTATTATCAATAGGAGTATGGTCCTTTTGTTCATTGCATCGAATAACTATTGTTCTCTTATGAACAAGCTCCTTGCAACTTATATGCAATGGACTAGATTGTAAAACCTCTAAAATGAATTATGACAATAAATTCAAAGGTAATATATCGATGAAAAAGTATAATAACTATTACAAAAAATTTAACACATATTTTAACCTCATTAGTCTGTTGGTCAATAGGCCGTAGTAATTCTTGCATCGATTCACAACAACATGCAATCAAGTTGGTATCCTTGTGATCAACTTTTAATCATAATTCCTGAATATTTTAGTGTTTAACAATTTAATCACAATTCTCAAGAATCACACCTTACTTCACCAACAATCTCTACATCTCATGACGTGCATGACTTTCATATCTTAGTTGGACATTCCAGTCTTCTTTTCTTTCTGCCTTTTACTTTTATAGTTTTACTTTACTATTTCTCTTACTCTTAGAATAAACATCAACTTTAAGAGTGGCATGTGCCCCAGACTTCCCTAGGCATGTAATTCTCATTACATCATTTGGTTTTGTTCTTTCTCTATAAGTTCTTATCGTCAACACATGACTGGTGTTCTTCCGGATCTTACACATTTCAGTCTTAAACATAGTTGAACACTTCCCTACAACTTGCAAACAAAACACTTCTTTAGATATCACATATCTTTTAGCCTTTGTTTGTTTCTGAAAACAATTTTCAGCTCCGAGAATATCACATAAGTATCCCAAACATTTTGAGGGTTTCTCGGAAGCAAGCAGACCGCAATGCAATTCTAGCTTTTGGATCGAAGGACATTAGTCTCGTCATCCATAGCATCAATAAGATAGTATTGTAAACATGCAGTTGGACAAAAATCCTTTTTGACACTTTTAGAGGACGATCCTCACAAACATAAAGTTTCAACAAGATAAATAACAGTCAATCAATTCAACAACAAAGGTGGAACCGTGAGCCATAATTCTACAACTATAATGCAAACTACACATAGAAATTGTTCACAATTAATTTGCACTAGTTATTAAACTTAATTGATACATAATTGTGCTCCCACTTAAATCAATATCTCTCATAATTGATAGTGAGCGATTCCAGATCCATATCTAGATCATCCATTTATGTGGACATCACTGAGGATGAGCATTTTGACTAGTGGGCAAACTTTTCCCGATCATATCTCCATAAGACTCTTGTTCATCTTTTGATGCTTTGTGCTCCGAGCTCGGAATGATTCGGCTAGAACTTCAAGACAGCCGAGTGCTATCTGCAGGTATGGTCTGACCATCCCCGTCTTACACCTCACGTCCCGTTTGTGCTCATGTGGACATGACCCACTCCGGAACGCTACGTGTTATAGACGGTTGCAACACTAGGAAGAGCAATTTTTTACTTGATATTTACTGTGAGAGATCACCCTAATAATTTACTACCGCGCAATCAATGGGTGCAAACAACAAAGGGATAAACATCACGGGTAATTAATAATATCATGATATGGTATAACCCTGGGCGCCGGGAGTTCTCCATGAACGTCTTCAATCTCTAGTTGAAGCGACATGACAGACATTATTTCGTTGCCGTGGCAATTGTTTCAAAAATGTTGCCATGACGACAATCTACGAAAATGTTGCCATGGTGACCGTTTCACAAAACATTGTCGTGGTGCCAAAATTTTGAAATTCCGTCATGGTACAAAATTATAGCTCCTCGTCCCGCGCCTGATACACCTTCTCCTCTTCGGGGGTCCTCCGCATATGTCTTGACACCGTCACCTGTAATCTATCTCTATGGTATTTACATTAAGGTGGCAATTTCATGGCTCCAACCATCATGTCGTGACGAGCGGACCACTTAACATTACAACATATAACCATCTCATACATAAACTCATAATCATGACGAAGGCTATACCACATCATATGCAAACCCTGGAAAACCAAGTTAGACGTCCTATCATTGGTTTGGAAATTTTTAATTATGTGGCTTCTAGTGTTTCCGGATAAACCTAGCTACGTACGTGCACACCATAAAGTGACAATCCTTGTTACTAGATTAACTTTCGGGGTGTGTGTGAAAGAAGAGAGTTAATTAAAAATCTCGTCCCCCACACTAAACTTTGTCTAACACGCGTGACCCCCTAGAAGATAATCCATCTTCATCGCCCTCTTGCGTACACCATGGTTCAGTATTCTTGACTATGGTGAACCCCAAGGAACTGTTAGCAGATCATAGACAGACAGAGCCGAGCGATTGTCAGAACCTTGTGAAAAGCGACACCATGCCGTCAATGAACCAAACCAAAGCAACACTTGATGGAAGCATAGCAAGAACATCACCCTCACATGCACATGTGATATAGATCCCTACCTACATCTACTCATAGAACCGCTCATGATGCCACTGTTGGGAAACATAGTAGAAAACAAAAAAATTCGCCCTACGAGCACCCAAGAATAATATGAAGATGCATATCGGTTTGGATCAACAATCGTTACCGACTCTGGGAGTGCAGTGGAAGTAGGTGAGTCGGTGTAGATCATACTTGGAGTCCCTCGAGCATCGATGATGAACCCGTGAACCGCCCTCGAACGATCCCTCAAACGAAAGACCGAAAGCATGACCTCTCTACTTGATTGCAAGCGTACGGTCTTCACGATCCGATAGCACTTCGCCATCCAGATCTAATCGCCGCCGGAGAATTAGAGGGAGGATATTAGAACCACACGAGGCTTCTAGTTATGAGGATTATAGGTGACTAGGGCTAGCTCTAATTAGTCAACTAGGACCAACAAGAATTAGAACTAGATCAACTAGAGCAGGCTCCAAAACTTGTATTTCCAATAGAGAAAAATCCCCTAGTATATATAGGTTGGAGGAGGAGGAGAGGGCAGCCACCAAGGGGGGAAAGTCCCCCTTGGGGAGCCGGCCTAGGGAGAGGGAGTTGGACTCCCCCCCCCCTT
>LR738710.1:590388737-590403184 GCA_902687465.1 Secale cereale
GATGGCGTCGGGGCGGACGGGGTCGATCCCGATCCAGTTTGGATCGGGTGGGGGGGGGGTGGGGAACGTGGGGTGTCGGTGGGTTGGGGTGTGGGGGCCTAAGTAGGCCAGTTAGGTGGGCCGACCTGGATGCCCAGTTGGGCCAAACGGCCCCGAGGGGGGGGGTTCTTCCTTCTTTTATTTTTCTGTTTGTTTTGTGTTTTTCTATTTTCTTTTCAATTTCTTTTCTGTTTATTTTAGTTCCCCATTTATTTTAGTTTTGTAAATTATAAAGGCAGTTCCAATTTTAGTGTTAATAAGTATGTCACTCCCACATAAATTTGGGCAACAAAATAAAATAGTTTAATATTTTATAAAATATCAAAGGCATTTACTTAATTGTTTTGTCTGCTGTTTCAATCATTTTGGTGCATTTAAATATGTTATAAAAATAAGGATTCTCCACCATAATTCCTTATGATTTATTTGATACGTCCCGAACATTTTAGTTTTAATGTTTGAAAACTTTTGTGTTTTCTTTTAATTCAAATTTTAATTTGGATCGTTTTCGAACTAACACGAGATTATCAACAGTAATTGTGGTGACGTGTCGTCATTAGTAGAGGGTTACTGTAGCTTAACTATCCGGGCGTCACAAGGACTATCGTTACACTTAATGATATCTTAAGATCCGGAAAACGTGATCACCAACAACACTTGAGCCAGTCTTAGAGGCGAGAGCGGGAACCTATTGTTAACCGTTTATCAATTTCACACGTGCATATGAGTGTTTCACTGAATCGCATATTACAGAATCATAGCAGGTATAATATAAAATATAAACTCTTAATTATGAATAAAGGAAATGTAATAATATAATATTATTGCCTCTACGACATATTTCCAACACAATCATTGACTGTGATGTTTGCTTGGGCGTTTGAGACGGCTTTGCGACTGCCGGTTGTATAAGCTATTAGAGCATCTACATCCGAACGCCTCAAACCATCTCTTACATGCTCATGGACGTGCCCGGTCAGTGACTATACACGAGAAGAAAACTGTGACCCAACGGGCCTCTCATATCTTCCCTATATGTTCGGTTTGTCTGTGAACCCTCATATCCATCTCAAATATATGAAAGATATGAGGGCTCGCGGACACGCCCGGGAGTGCCTAGTCAATCCGCCACATATACGCGGCCTCATTCCGGATCCTTTTCTTTTTCTCTCTTCATATTCATCAAATGAGGATTGTGGCTGCGCGGATAAACAAGTAAAGGCTTAAAACAGACACATCCAGTCACGGACCGGGCACGTCCGCGGACGTTTGAAGGATCGAATTAGAGGTACGTGGTTGAAGGTACTCTTAGCTAGCTTACTTAAGCACGCTGCCTATGTGAACGGCATCTTAAGGCTGCCTCTGCAACAGTATTCCGTCCACACTACCCTGGCCTCGAGGACTGATGAGCCGGACGAAACGGAAAAGCCGGGAGGCCGGCCACATGCGAAAGCAGGTGCGAGTACGTAGTGCGCCATGGCATGCCATGCCAATATGCTATGCCTCGTGCCGTGGGAATCTTCCCAGAAAGTCAAAGCCGAGTAGGTCAATTTGTACGCTAGGTACCACTACCAGATACACACTTGGCGGGCGCTGCGAGCCCGAGCGGCTCTCACAGCCACAGTGTGTACAGTCTTAAACAACGGGATCGAGATCGACCGACGCGCGCGCGCGCCTGAGCTGCAGGTGGTCCGGCCACGGAGACCTTGGATGCTAGCGTTGGAGTTGTCCACGCGCGTACGTGTACGTGATGGGTGAATCAAACTACAGCGCTCATGCGCTCCGGCATCTGCGGTGTGCGTGAAACAGGAACTGGGGATTGACGAGGAGGCAACGCCACCTTTAACTTTGGTCAAAGATGCGCCCAAATACGGGGGCAGGGGAGCCCAGGGTGGTGGCGGTGGGCGGGTGGGGTGGCACGCATAGCACCGGCCTGGGCGGCAAGAGGAGCCCGTGCCACCGCCGGGGCCGCGGGGAGCGGAGCCCATGCAGCACTTCAAGTTCCCGCGCTTAGTTTTATTCATGTAGTTCATGTTTGTTTTTTCTTATAAGAAAAGTTCATCGTTCTTTGCGGGTCGTGTGGTTTCCTTTAACACAATACACACATGCGCCCATATATACGCGCATACAATCATCTATATGAAAACACACACACACATCATATGCCTCTCAACACCTTCGAGAGACTAAGGCAATATATAGTCTTGAGATTGACGAAGTCACTACAGGCGCCTCGTACCCGATGGGAACATATTCTCCCACTGAACGCGCATCGCCGAAAAATCTAAAATAAATAAAGAAAAATACGAGCACCGGGATTTAAACCCTGGTGGCCGGGTATTATCCACCTAACTATTCAACTACATGTTGGTTCACACGGGATTGTGTGGTTGTATGTGCCCATGAGAGGTGGGAGATTATACAAGCCTTTTTATTTTGTTTTAATCTATTTATTTTTTGCAAAATTAAGTTGACTTTCTAGCCATGCAATTCTCTTTGCAATATGTGATTAGTTGCAGTGGGGATTAGGCGAAGGTGTGAGACGAACGGCAACGGCCATGCCAACAAAGCAAAGGTAAGGTTGTCGTTTGAGGCGGAGGCGATGACGATGCAACAGTGTAGTTGGAGGGTTCACATTGCGCGGCAGAGGGGAATGAGGGGTGTGATTGCGAGGTGGCATGATAGCGACACCAACCATGGAACATGGATCCACCCACAAGTGGGGTCGAAAGCGGGCCGACGTGTCATGAAGATTTCACCGGCGACGTGAAAGGCAATGCCACATGTGCGAAAGAGGGGAATGACTAGAGAGCTATGGACAAACGCACTCGATGGGACTACAATTTTGGACATGAAGAGATCGTGAGAGTTTTGGTCTATTTGACTCGAGATCTAATGATAAAAACTTGGTTGACACTTTCTCTGAATTTCAAATAATTGACAAACCTCTTATTTCTGACTGTGACACCATGGGGGTGTGCATGCGTTGTCGATGTCGATGTCGTGGCTCACTCACATGGTCTGTCATTGGGGTAAATTCTTACAAAATATGGGCACATCAAATCTTACCATATTGAATCTAAAAAATAATGTTATAGTTATTGGATCGCTTAATATGTCTAAAGGCGGGAGGATGAATAGACTACAAGCAAGCCTAGAGGACTATTTCCCCAGTTTTAAAGATCATGGCAGTTTTTTTTTTCTAGTGGTAGTGTAGGAACACCTTACACATGCAAGTCTAATCGAATATAGCAACGGAAGACAACACTTGCACAAGGAAACTTAAAAATTAGAGAAGAGCAAACACGGAGATGCGACGAAGAGTTTTTCTCGTGGTTCAAATAGTTGGCACTATCCTACTCCATGTTGAGGCTTCAAATCATAGATCTTTTAGTATTATAGAGATTTTTTTGGGAGTAAATCTCTTGCTTTAGTAAACTAACAAGAGATTACAATTTGACTTGATAATTCTAATCAGGAATTCAGGAATTGCATCAAGAAATAGGAAAATTGCTAAGAGCTTCTTTTGCGCAAAGATGCACGCCTAGTTTGCGTCGCGAGGAGTCCAAAGAAACTTGAAACCCTGCAATGGTTCGATCACCCATCTAATTTCCATCATGATATGTGCACCATTGACCCACTGGTACAACGATGTGCTATACAAATGGTTTTAAATCCCTTTTCGCGACGGTGTTTTGAACCATCGCCAAGTGAGTGTGTGCGATAGAGGGGTCCTTCCCACACGACCCAGAAATCGTCGGGGTTAGGGAGCCATGATATATACACTTGTACCTATAAAACTATTTCTGTTATCTCGAATATCCCAAACGCTTCATCCTTGCAACTCGTTTGTGCTAGCATTACCATCGCAATCGGACTTTTGCGGTTTTACTTAAAACCAGGCGCAGTCCAGGCACATTCCAGGCACGGGATTTTCTCACGCACGTACCAAAATGGCTCTACGTTTATGATGCCTGGCATGTCACAAACAGTTCATGATTGTAAACCGTGTACGATAGGTCGACAATTAGGCACATTTAGTTTTTCCGCACCGTTTGTGATATTGTCGGACATCACACACGCTTTGCAAATCACAACTGTGTGCATGGTTACACATGTTTCCTCTCTGTGAACCGTGTCGGATTATGATGTGTATCACACACTCTATGCTTTATAGACCGCGTGGACCGTAATGACCTGTAGAGTGTAATTTCACCCTAATTTAATTGCTGCTTTTAAAATTGTACCTAATTTGAATTTGAAAGTAGGCTATAGCTTTATTCATATGCATCAGGTTCAAACAACCAATGCATTATCCGATTCACAGGTACATATGTTCCAGAATTACATAAGCACCAAATAAAGAATGATGAAGCTGGATTGTATACTTGTACTATTAAAGATGGTAAAGAAAGAGGCGAGAGACATTCTGGTAGCTAAACAAGGTGAAGCGGAATGGCCCTATTGTGCTCTCCTCGATGCAGAAGGCACACACGACTCTAGTCCAACCCCTTGTGATGGTCGGTCGCCAATCATGTAGTTTGAGAGGTAATCTTGAGTAAACTGCTTCAGAATCCACTGGAAAGGAAAAATATTTAGACATTGTCATCTAGCACAACTCATTACGGACAGTAAAAAGAAGGCTACAAAGTTCTTAATTACGATTCTGCAGTTCACTGTTGTCTTGCATAAAGTGTAAACAAACAGTTCGATTGACATCTTTTGACCCATTTTAATAACAATCTTTATCAGTTTCCTCACTCGATCTGATGACTACTCGATAGTTTAGTGTGCCATGCTTTACGAGTTAGAATCGAGACTTTAAAGACGTTTTGAACGTCATGGAGCATATGAGATGTTCCTGGTGTTGAAGTTAATATTTCAAGAAAATGCCCGAGTTGAGAGATATGAAGTCTCCAACACGTTCTATAGTTGCAAGATGGAGGAGAATAGTTCTCTCAGTGAACACATACTCGGAATGACTGGATATCATAATCACTTGACTCAAGTGGGAGTTAATATTCCAGATGATAGTGTTATTGACAAAGTTCTCCAATCACTGCCACCAAGCTATAAAGGCTTCGTGATGAACTATAATATGCAAGGGATGGAGAAAACAATTCCCGAGCTCTTCGCAATGCTCAAAGCTGCGGAGGTAGAAATCAAGAAGGAACATCAAGTGTTGATGGTTAACAAGACCACTAGTTCCAAGAAAAAGTGTAAGGGAAATAAAGGGAACTTCAAGAAGAATGGAAAGCAAGTTGCCACTCCTGGGAAGAAGCCCAAAACTGAGACTGAGTGCTTCTACTTCAAAGGGATTTGTCACTGGAAGCGGAACTACCCCAAGTATTTGGCGGATAAGATGGATGACAAAGTGAACAAAGGTATATTTGATATATATGTTATTGATGTGTACCTTACTAATGCTCGTAGTAGCGCCTCGGTATTTGATACTGGTTCGGTTGCTCATATTTTTAACTCAAAATAGGAGCTATGGATTAAACGAAGATTGCCTAAGGACGAGGTAACGACGCGTGTGGGAAATGGTTCCAAAGTCGATGTGGTCGCCGTCGGCACGCTACCTCTACATCTATCTTCGGGATTAGTTTTAGACCTGAATAATTGTTATTTGGCGCCAGCGTTGAGCATGAACATTATATCCAGATCTTGTTTGATGCGAGACGGTTATTCATTTAAGTCAGATAATAATGGTTGTTCTATTTATATGATCAATATCTTCTATGGTCATGCACCCTTCAGGAATGGTCTATTTTTGTTGAATCTCAATCGTGGTAATACACACATTCATATTATTGATGCCAAAATATGCAAAGTTGATAATGATAGTGCAACATATTTGTGGCACAGCCGTTTAGGTCATAATGGTGTAAGGCGCATGTAGAAACTCCATGCATATGGAATTTTGGAATCACTTGATTATGAATCATATGATACTTGCGAACCATGCCTCATGGGCAAGATGACTAAAACTCTGTTCTCCGGAACAATGGAGCGAGCAAATGAATTATTGGAAATAATAGATACCAATGTATGCGGTCCAATTAGGGTTGAGGATCATGGCGAGTATCGTTATTTTCTGACCTTCACACATGATTTGAGCATATATGGGTATATCTACTTAATGAAACACAAGTCTGAAATATTTGAAAAGTTAAAAGAATTTCAGAGTGAAGTAGAGAATCATCGTAATAAGAAAATAAAGTTTGTACAATCTGATCGCGGAGGTGGATATTTGAGTTACCAGTTTCGTCTTCATTTGAAACAATGTGGAATATTTTCACAACTCACGCCACCCGGAACACCACAACGTAATGGTATGTCCTAACATTGTAACTGTACTTTATTAGATATGGTACAATCTATGGTGCCTCTTACCGATTTACCACTTTCGTTTTGGGATTATGCATTAGAGACAGTTGCATTGACGTTAAATAGGACACCGTCTAAATCCATTGAGACGACACCGTATGAACTATAGTTTGACAAAAAATCTAAGCCATCGTTTCTTAAAGTTTGGGGTTGCGACACTTATGTCAATAGGCTTCATCCTGATAAGCTCGAACCCAAATCAGAGAAGTGTGTCTTCATAGGATACCCTAAGGAAACAATTGTGTACACCTTCTACCACTGATCCGAAGGCAAGATCTTTGTTGCCAAGAATGGAGCATTTCTAGAGAAGGAGTTTCTCTCGAAAGAAGTGAGTGGGAGGAAAGTAGAACTTGATGAGTGAGGGAGTCCTGGACTAGGGGGTCCTCGGGTGTCCGGATTACTCGATATGGGCCGGACTGATGGGCCGTGAAGATTAAAGCAAAAGATTATCCCCTGTGTCCGGATAGGACTCCTATGAGCGTAGAATGGCAAGTTTGAGTCCGGGTGTAATTTTTTCTTCCTCTCCAAGATGATTCTGTACAACCCTAGGTCCCTCTGGTGTGTATATAAACCGAAGGGTTTAGTACGTAGAGGCTATCATAACTATCATAGGCTAGACATCTAGGGTTTAGTCATTATGATCTCGAGGTAGATCAACTCTTGTAATCCCCATATTCATCAAGATCAATCAAGCAGGAAGTAGGGTGCAAGACAGTTTTGCACATGCAGAATACTCGGGTTATACTTGACGAGCCTAGCATGTACAGACATGGCCTCGGAACACTGGAGACCGAAAGGTCGAACATTAGTCATATAGGAGATATGATCAACATAGAGATGTTCACCATTCATGAGTACTCCATCTCACGTGATGATCGGACATGGTTTAGTTGATTTGGACCGCGTATCATTTAGATGACTTGAGGGATGTCTATCTAAGTGGGAGTTCTTAAGTAATTTGATTAATTGAACTTAATTTATCATGAACTTAGTCCTGATAGTATTTGCATATCTATGTTGTAGATCACAGGCCCGTGCTATCGTTCCCTTGAATTTTAATGCGTTCCTAGAGAAAACTAAGTTGAAAGATGATGGTCAACTACACGGATTGGGTCCATAACTTGAGGATTATCCTCATTGCTGCACAGAAGAATTATGTCCTTGATGCACCGCTAGGTGAAAGGCCTATTGCAGGAGCATATGTTGAGGTTTTTAACGTCTGGCAAGCTCGATCTGATGACTACTCGATAGTTTAGTGTGACATGCTTTACGACTTAGAATCGGGACTTTAAATACATTTTGAAAGTCATGGAGCATATCAGATGTTCCTGGAGTTGAAGTTAATATTTCAAGAAAATGCCCGAGTTGAGAGATATGAAGTCTCCAACACGTTCTATAGTTGCAAGATGGAGGAGAGCAGTTCTCTCAGTGAACACATACTCAGAATGACTGGATATCATAATCACTTGACTCAACTGGGAGTTAATCTTCCAGATGATAGTGTTATTGACAGAGTTCTCCAATCACTGCCACCAAGCTATAAAGGCTTCGTGATGAACAGTAATATGCAAGGGATGGAGAAAACAATTCCCGAGCTCTTCGCAATGCTCAAAGCTGCGGAGGTAGATATCAAGAAGGAGCATCAAGTGTTGATGGTTAACAAGACCACTAGTTCCAAGAAAAAGTGCAAGGGAAATAAAGGGAACTTCAAGAAGAATGGCAAGCAAGTTGCCACTCCTGGGAAGAAGCTCAAAACTGAGACTGAGTGCTTGTACTGCAAAGGGATTTGTCACTGGAAGCGGAACTGCCCCAAGTATTTGGCGTATAAGATGGATGGCAAAGTGAACAAAGGTATATTTGATATATATGTTATTGATGTGTACCTTACTAATGCTCGTAGTAGCGCCTCGGTATTTGATACTGGTTCGGTTGCTCATATTTGTAACTCGAAATAGGAGCTATGGATTAAACGAAGATTGGTTGAGGACGAGGTAACGTGCGCGTGGGAAATGGTTCGAAAGTCGATGTGGTCGCCGTCAGCACGCTACCTCTACATCTATCTCCAGGATTAGTTTTAGACCTGAATAATAATTATTTGGTGCCAGCGTTGAGCATGAACATTATATCCAGATCTTGTTTGTTGCGAGACGGTTATTCATTTAAGTCAGAGAATAATGGTTGTTCTATTTATATGAGCAATATCTTCTATGGTCATGCACCCTTGAGGAATGGTCTATTCATATTATTGAGGCCAAAATATGCAAAGTTGATAATGATAGTGCAACATATTTGTGGCACAACCGTTTAGGTCATAATGGTGTAAAGCGTATGAAGAAACTCCATGCATATGGAATTTTGGAATCACTTGATTATGAATCATATGATACTTGCGAACCATGCCTCATGGGCAAGATGACTAAAACTTTGTTCTCCGGAACAATGGAGCGAGCAAATGACTTATTGGAAATAATACATACCAATGTGTGCGGTCCAATTAGTGTTGAGGATCATGGCGAGTATCGTTATTTTCTGACCTTCACAAATTATTTGAGCATATATGTGTATATCTACTTAATGAAACACAAGTCTGAAACATTTGAAAAGTTAAAAGAATTTCAGAGTGAAGTAGAGAATCATCGTAATAAGAAAATAAAGTTTGTACAATCTGATCGCGGAGGCGAATATTTGAGTTACCAGTTTCGTCTTCATTTGAAACAATGTGGAATATTTTCATAACTCACGCCACCCGGAACACCACAACGTAATGGTGTGTCCTAACATTGTGACTGTACTTTATTAGATATGGTACAATCTATGATGCCTCTTACCGATTTACCACTATCATTTTGGGATTATGCATTAGAGACAGTTGCATTGACGTTAAATAGGGCACCGTCTAAATCCATTGAGACGACACCGTATGAACTATGGTTTGACAAGAAACATAAGCTGTCGTTTCTTAAAGTTTGGGGTTGCGATACTTATGTCAATAGGCTTCATCCTGGTAAGCTCGAACCCAAATTAGAGAAGTGCATCTTCATAGGATACCCTAAGGAAACAACTGGGTACACCTTCTACCACTGATCCGAAGGCAAGATCTTTGTTGCAGAGAATGGAACATTTCTAGAGAAGGAGTTTCTCTCGAAAGAAGTGAGTGGGAGGAAAGTAGAACTTGATGAGTGAGGGAGTCCTGGACTAGGGGGTCCTCGGGTGTCCGGATTACTCGATATGGGCCGGAGTGATGGGCCGTGAAGATTAAATCAGAGGATTATCCCCCGTGTCCGGATAGGACTCATATGTGCGTAGAATGGCAAGTTTGAGTCCGGGTGTAATGTTTACTTCCTCTGCAAGATGATTCTGTACAACCCTAGGTCCCTCCGGTGTGTATATAAACCGAAGGGTTTAGTCCGTAGAGGCTATCACAACTATCATAGGCTAGACATCTAGGGTTTAGCCATTATGATCTCGAGGTAGATCAACTCCTGTAATCCCCATATTCATCAAGATCAATCAAGCAGGAAGTAGGGTATTACCTCCATTAAGAGGGCCCGAACCTGGGTAAACATCGTGTCCTTGTTTCCCCCTGTTACCACCGATCCTCAGATATACATCTCGGGACCCCCTACCCGAGATCTACCGGTTTTGACACCGACAATGAGGTAATAGTACCTTCTCTCGAATAGGAAAGTAGCTCATCACAGAAAATAATTCCCATGATGCGTACACCAACTAAAGAAGAAGCTAATGATGATGATCATGAAAGTTCAAATCAAGTTACTACTGAGCCACGTAGGTCAACCAGAGCACGATCCTCACTAGAGTGGTACGGTAATCATGTTCTGGAAGTCATGTTACTAGACCATGACGAACCTACAAACTATGAAGAAGCTATGATGAGCCCAGGTTCCGATAAATGGCTTGAGGCCATGAAATCTGAGATTGGATCCATGTATGAGAACAAAGTATGGGATTTGGTGGACTTGCCCGATGATCGTCGAGCCATAGAGAATAATCGGATCTTCAAGAAGAAGACTGACGCTGATGGTATTGTCACTGTCTACAAAGCTCAACTTGTTGTGAAAGGTTTTAGACAAGTTCGAAGAGTTGACTACAATGAGATTTTCTCACCCGTAGCGATGCATAAGTCTGTCCGAATCATGTTAGTAATTGCCGCATTTTATGACTATGAAATCTGGCAAATAGACGTCAAAACTGCATTCCTTAATGGGTTTCTTAAAGAAGAGTTGTATATGATGCAACCAGAAGGTTTTGTCGATCCTAAAGGTGCTAACAAAGTGTGCCTGCTCCAGCGGTCCATCTATGGACTGATGCAAGCATCTCGGAATTGTAATATACGCTTTGATGAAGTGATCAAAGCATATGGTTTTACACAGACTTTCGGAGAAGCCTGTATTTTCAAGAAAGTGAGTGGGAGCTCTCTAACATTTCTGATATTATATGTGGACTACATATTGTTGATCGGAAATGATGTAGAATTTCTGGATAGCATAAAAGGATACTTGAATAAGAATTTTTCAATGAAAGACCTCGGTGAAGCTGCTTATATATTGGGCATCAAGAGATATAGATATAGATCAGGACGCTTGATAGGACTTTCACAAAGCACATACCTTGATAAGGTTTTGAAGAAGTTCAAAATGGATCAGTCAAAGAAAGGGTTCTTGCCTATGTTACAACGTGTGAAGTTGAGTAAGCCACTACAGAAGATGGAGAGAAAATGAAAGTCATTCCCTATGCCTCAGCCATAGGATCTATCATGTATGCTATGTTGTGTACCAGACCTGATGTGTGCCTTGCCATAAGTCTGGCAGGGAGATACCGAAGTAATCCAGGAGTGGATCACTGGACAGCGGTCAAGAACATCCTGAAGTACCTGAAAAGGACCAAGGATATGTTTGTCATTTATGGAACTGACAAAGAGCTCGTCGTAAACGGTTACGTCGATGCAAGCTTTGACACTGATCCAGATGACTCAAAGTCACAAACCGGATACATATTTTTGTTGAATGGTGGAGCTGTTAGTTGGTACAGTTCCAAGTAGAGCGTCGTAGCGGGATCTACGTGTGAAGCGGAGTACATAGCTGCTTTGGAAGCAGCAAATGAAGGAGTCTGGATGAAGGAGTTCATATCCGATCTAGGTGTAATACCTAGTGCATCGGGTCCAATGAAAATCTTTTGTGACAACACTGGAGCAATTGCCTTGGCGAAGGAATCCAGGTTTCACAAGAGAACCAAGCATATCAACAGACGCTTCAACTCCATCGGTGATCAAGTCAAGGAGGGAGACATAGAGATTTGCAAAATACATACGGATCTGAATGTAGCAGACCCATTGACTAAGCCTCTTCCACGAGCAAAACATGATCAGCACCAAGACTCCATGGGTGTTGGAATCATTACTATGTAATCTAGATTATTGACTCTAGTGCAAGTGGGAGACTGAAGGAAATATGCCCTAGAGGCAATAATAAAGTTGTTATTTTATATTTACTTATTCATGATAAATATTTATTATTCATGCTAGAATTGTATTGATAGGAAACCTTGATACATGTGTGAATACATGGACAAACACGGTGTCCCTAGTGAGCCTCTACTTGAGTAGCTCGTTGATCAAAGATGGTTAAGGATTCCTAACCATGGACATGAGTTGTCATTTGATAATGGGATCACATCATTAGGAGAATTATGTGATGGATAAGACCCATTCGTTAGCTTAGCGCATTGATCGTTTCAGTTTTACTGCTATTGCTTTCTTCATGTCAAATACATATTCCTCCGACTATGAGATTATGCAACTCCCGGATACCGAAGGAATGCCTTGTATATATGCTATCAAACGTCACAACGTAACTGGGTGATTATAAAGATGCTCTACGTGTATCTACAAAGGTGTTTGTTGAGTTGGCATAGATAGAGATAAGGATTTGTCACTCCGAGTATAGGAGAGGTATCTCTGGGCCCTCTCAGTATTACACATCATGAGAAGCCTTGCAAGCAAAGTGACTAATGAGTTAGTTGCGGGATGATGTATTATAGAACGAGTAAAGAGACTTGCTGATAACGAGATTGAACTAGGTATGAAGATACCGACGATCGAATCTCGGGCAAGTAACATACCGATGACAAAGGGAATAACGTATGTTGTCATTACGGTTTGACCGATAAAGATCTTCATAGAATATGTTGGAACCAATATGAGCATCCAGGTTCCGCTATTGGTTATTGACCGGAGAAGTGTATAGGTCATGTCTACATAGTTCTCGAACCCATAGGGTCCGCACGCTTAACATTCGATGATGATTTGTTATTATATGAGTTATGTGATTTGGTGACAAAATGTTGTTTGAAGTCTCGGATGAGATCACAGACATGACGAGGAGTCTCGAAATAGTCGAGAGGTAAAGATTGATATATAGGACGACAGTATTCAGACACCGGTAGTGTTCCGAGGGGTACCGGGTACATATCGGAGTACCGGGAGGGGGGGGGGGTACCGGAACCCCCCGGGGGAATAATGGGCCTCATGGGCCATAGGAGGGGAGCACATGGGTGGCGCGCCCCCTCTAGGGAAGGAGGCCGAATAGGAGAAGGAGAAGGGGGTTCACCCCCCTTTCCTTCCTCCCTCCTTCTCTTCCTTTTTCCCTTCCGACAAATATGGTAGGAGGGGCCGAATTGGAATAGGCCCCCAAGTAGGATTCCTCTTACTTGGGGCACCACATGACTGCTCCCCTCCCCTTCCCACCTATATATACATGGAGAGGGTGCGCCTAGAACACACACCAACAATTGTTAGCTGTGTGCGGCGGCCCCTCTAGAGTTTACGCCTGCGGTAATATTCTCGTAGTGCTTAGGCGAAGCCCTGCGCGGATCACTGCACCATCACCGTCACCACGCCGTCGTGCTGACGGAACTCATATACTTCCTTGACACTTTGCTAGATCAAGAGTTTGAGGGACGCCATCGAGCTGAATGTGTGCAGAACTCGGAGGTGCCGTGCGTTCGGTGCTTGATCGGTCGAAACGAGAAGAAGTTCGACTACATCAACCGCGTTGTCAAATACTTCCGCTTTCGGTCTACGAGAGTACGTAGACACACTCTCCCCTCTCGTTGCTATGCATCTCCTAGATAGATCTTGCGCGAGCGTAGGATTTTCTTTTGAAATTGCATGCTACGTTTCCAAACAGTGTGTGTGTGTGGTGCCACATCAAAGTTGTGCATTGCGTATTCAAATATCACACAAACACCTCTTTGGGACACATGGAGGCGGTGGTACTTAGTTCTATATAGGATGCTCAATCGCGTGCCACATACGGTTTGCTTTCTGTCGGCCTGAGAGTTCGTCGTCCATCACTTTGACCCAACGAGAGAGAGGTACATTTGACGAACAAGGAGTTTTAGTTCTTTTAGGGCCGTGTTACTATGTGTATAGACGTGTCGAGGGGGGTGACAACCATATATATACTAGTTGTCACATGAACCTCACTCTGTGTGGGGACTTTGCGGTTTTTGAGGAAAAGCCACATCAAAGTTGTGCATTAGGTATTCAAAACATCACAACCACACACCTCTCCATATATATATTCTGGCACACATGCAAGCGATTGTTGTTGTCCTCTGGAGCTCACTCACGCGGTTATCGGCGATGCTTCCATCTGTCGGTCCGCTTGGTCCATCACTTTCACCGACAGTGAGAGAGGTTAATTAATTTGACTTAGCAGGGGATTATTATTATTTGTTTGTCTCACGATATAGATCATGATGTGAGATTACATATACTCCCTTCGTTTCTAAATATTTGTCTTTCTAGAGATTTCTACAAGTGACTACATACGAAGCAAAATGAGTGAATCTACACTCCAAAATATGTCTACATGCATTTGTATATTGTAGTCCATTTGAAATGTCTAGAAAGACAAATATTTAGGAACGGATGGATTATATAATAGCGCATGTGTACGCATGAATCCATCCTGCTGGAACGAAGGGGGGGGGGG
>LR738710.1:590403288-590422994 GCA_902687465.1 Secale cereale
GGGCGAGTACATGACACGTCATGAACTTCTCTTGCTCTGTGTGGGGACATCTATGATTTTCAATGCATGCACCACATCAATGTTGTGAATTGGGCCGGGTATTCAACACATATGCATGAATCACACGCCTCCATAAATATGTTCGGGACACACGCATGCAATGGTTGTCTTTGGACACACTCTCACTCGCTTGGTTATGGGCGGCAAGCCTATATATATTCATGGGCCCGCGTGGATGTCCATCATTTTGACCAACCATGAGAAAGGTTACCAGGGTGTATTCTTCTTCTTTGCTTTGAGTTACCGTATAGTAGGTCGATCATTCCAAGCCTAATTAAGTCTGAGCGCATGCTACACGTCGTGAACCCGCGCTCAGTGTGGGGATTTTACGGTTCCAAAGCATGGTGCCACATCAAATTTGCGCATTGGGTATTCAAACACTACACACACCACTTCCATATACATACTTGGGCCACATGCATAGAGCGGGTTTTTCTTCGTACAGTACTCCCTCGTGAGGTTATCGGCGACAACCTAGCCCATTTTACGGGGTTGTGTGGACATCCATCACTTTGACCAACAATGAGCGGGAGAGGTTGTACGACCAATTTGGATTTTGCTTGGTATGTGTTAAAAATACGTCTTGGTGAGATGCCCTCCCCCTAACTTGTGTGTGTGGGGGTGGGGGGTGGGGGGCTACTTTGCACTAACTGCAACCTCCGTGGGGTCGGGGAAGTCCGGTTAATTTGCGAGGCACACGTGCCACATCTAAGTTGTGAATGGTAGTTAAATATCACAACACACCCTTTTCATACATATAGTAGGGCCACCCGTAGGTGGTTCGTATGTGGTCTCACCCATCTCGTGCCACAAGCACGCATTCGTGGTTCGGCACACATCCACCTTTGCCGGGAAGCGAAAGGGGAAGTTTGACCATATATATGATGGACTCCTATAAGTTTTGTGTTACGGCAGGGAGATATTTCAGACCTAGCTATTTGGGGGCATGCATTCATAACTACGATTCCCTTACCGCCGACACGGAGTTGGATTCGCAGGGGGAGCTGACTAGCAATATTGTGCTTTTGTCCGACAGGTGACACCTCAAAGTTGTGCATTGGGTATTCGAACATCAAACCACCCTTTTCATACATATATTTGGTCCACATGCAAGTGTGTTCATGTTCTAACCCTTTCCCGCGTTATTCATTTTGCCAAATTTATAAACAACACACGAGTTTGATGCAGAAATCGTCTATGATTGGGGACACAACAGACACGGTTCGTCCAAACTAACTGATACGCCTTCAACATATCTATAATTTTTTATTGTTCCATGCTGTTATATTATCATTCTTGGATGTTTTACAACCATTTTATATCATTTTTTGAGACTAGCCTATTGACATAGTGCCCAGTGCCAGTTGATGTTTTTTGCTTGTTTTTTACATGCAGAAAATCAATACCAAACAGAGCCCAAATGCAGTGAAACTTTTTGTGGAATGTCTTTGGACCAAAAGACATCCAGTGGGCCAGAGAAGCACCTGGGGGTGCCCCGAGGGGGGCACAACCCACCAGGGCGTGCCTGGGCCCCCACGCGCGCCCAGGTGGGTTGTGCCCACCTCAGTGGCCTCCCGCACCGCCTCTTTGATCTATAAATACTCCAATATTCCAGAAACCCTAGAGGAGTCAACGAAATTTTATGCCACCGCAAGTTCCAGAACCACGAGATCCAATCTAGAGCCCTTTCCGGGCACTCCACCGAAGGGGAATACGATCACGGAGGGGTTCATCATGCTCATTGGTGCCTCTCCGATAATGCGCGAGTAGTTTACCACAGACCTACGGGGCCGTAGGCAGTAGCCAGATGGCTTCTTCTCTCTTCGTATCTCAATACAATGGTCTCTTGCATATCTATTTGATGTAATGACTTTTTGCGGTGTGTTTGTTGGGATCCGATGAATTGTGAGTTTATGATCAGATTCACTTTAATTTAATATCCATTCTTGATTATTATAGCATCATATTTCTTCTCCAATATTTGGGTTTGTTTGGCCGACTTGATCTATTTATCTTGCAATGGGAAGAGTTGCTTTATAATGCGTTCGATCTTGCGGTATCCTTTCCCAGTGATAGAAGGGGCTGCAAGGCACACATGTATCGTTGCTATTAAGGATAAAAAGATGGGGTCTATTCCTACATGAATAGATCTTGTCTACATCATGTCATCGATCTTATTGCATTACTCCGTTTTCCCATGAACTTAATACACTAGATGCATAAATGCTGGATATCGGTCGATGTGTGGAGTAATAGTAGAAGTTGCAGGTAGGAATCGGTCTACTAATCTTGGACATGATGCCTATATACATGATCATTGTCTTGGATATCATCATAATTATTTGCTTTTCTATCAATTGCCCAATAGTAATTTGTCTACCTGCCGCATGCTATTTTCTCGAGAGAAGCCACTAGTAAAATCTACAGCCCCGGGGTCTATTTTCCAATCATATACTTTCAGATCTATATTGCCATTTGCCTTTTTATTTATTTGCAACTTTTATTTTCGGATCTATATTATCAAAAACACAAAAATACCTTGCTGCATTTAATTTTCTTTTATTTGCATATTTCGATCCACTACAATTTTATCCCGTCAACTCGTCAATTTCTGGCTCCGTTACCCTAAAGGGATAGACAACCCCTTTGACGCGTTCGGTTGCAAGTATTTGTTCTTTGTGTGCAGGTACCATTTACATAGTGTTGCGTGGTTCTCCCACTAGTTCGATAACCTTGGTTTCATAACTGAGGGAAATACTTACCGTCGTTGTGCTGCATCATCCATTCCTCTTTGGGGATATACCGACGCATCTCAAGCGCACGTCGAAGGAATTTCTAGCGCCGTTGCCGGGGAGACATCACCAACATCTATCAGGTTCCTAATCACAAATCTCATCTCCTTGTAATTTACATTATTTGAAATTTGCCTCTTGTTTTCATCTCCCCCACTTCACAAAAAATGTTGTTTTATTCACCTTCTTTTCCGTTCACCTTTTTCTCGTCAGATCTATCTTTTTGCTTGCAATCTTGTTTGCTATCTTTGCTTGTGTTGCCATGTGGCTTCTATTTTCTTGCATCTTTGCTTGCTAAAAATCTATTGATATGGATCCGCATCCACTTGTGAATTTTTCAAAAGACCCGATTATGTTGAACCAATTTCTAGTGAGTTGAGTGCACTAGATTATGTTTATGAAGTTTCGCTTGAGATTCATGAATCTAAAAATTGTGATGAAGTGATAAAAGAAGAAATTTATGAAATGATTCATGATAGCTCCTTGAATGAAAAGCATGTGCAATGGTGTTATAATAAATTCTATTAATGTCAATTATGCTAGTAACATGCAAAACCCCAATCTTGGGGATGCTAATTTTGATATGTCCTCTACTTATTACAATGATCATGATTGGGTGATTCTTCTTACGATCTTGAAAATGTTTGCGATAATATTGAAAGTGGGTTTGGAAGAGTGTTAACTTTAGGTAATAATGATCCCACTACTTCGGAGAATGACCAATCTTGTGATTTTTTTTTGATAAAAATTGGTTCATAGAGGTCATGACTTTATTTGATGATAATCCCACTATTTTGGAAGAGTGTCAACTTTGCATGCATGTGGATCATATAGAGAATATGTTATGTGATAGCTAGATTGTTGAATTTGAGTATGATCCTACATGTAATTATTATGAGAGAGGAAAATATGGTTGTAGAAATTTTCATGTTACTAAATTACCTCTCGTTATGTTGAGATTGATATTGTTTCTTTGCTCTTCCTTGCATATGCTATTTTTTGCTTGCCTTGATAATTTGTTTGCTTATAAAATGCCAATGCATAGGAAGTATGTTAGACTTAGATGTGTTTTTAACATGCTACATGAAGCTCTCTTTGTGCTTCAAATCTTGTCTTTTTTGTGAGCATCATTAATATCTCATGCCTATCTTAATGGCTATAAAGAAAGAGCTTGTTGGGAGGCGACCCAAGGAATAAAATAAAATTCTTGCTTCTTATTTTCTGTTCTTGTGTGTTTACACAATTATACCTCTGGTTAGATGTGCTTTTGTGGTTTTAATAAGTGTTTGTGCCAAGCAAAGCCTTTGGGATGATTTGGTTGATAGTTCATTTGATTGCGTTGAAATTCAGAAACTTTCGCGTCCAGAGTTAGAATTTCGGACGATTACTGGAGTGTAATAAACTCTTGAATTTTTTACACGTTATCTGGATACAAAATTTCCACGTTATCCTAATATTTCAGAATTTATAGAGTTACATAAGTATGATAAAAAATCACATCTTTATAGATTGTTTTGTTTTTGATAGATTCTATTTTCTTTGTGTTATGTGCTTGTTTTGGTGATTCTATGGTTTCCTTTGAAGATTTTTTGCCATGGAAAATTTGCAATATAGTAGATATAATACAATTACAAAATATGAATTGGTTTGCCACAGTACTTAGAGTAAAGATTAGTTTTGTTATACTAACGGATCTCACGAGGTTTTGTTGAGTTTTGTGCGATTGAAGTTTTCAAGTTTTGGGTGAGATCACGATGGGTGAAGGAATAAGGAGTGGCAAAAGGCTAAGCTTGGGGATGCCCGAGGCACCCCAAGATAATGTTCAAGAAGTGTCAAGCAACTAAGCTTGGGGATGCCCCCGAGTGGCATCCCCTCTTTCTTCTAACGACCATCGGTATTTTACTTGACACTATATTTTTATTCATCACATATTATGAGTTTTGCTTGGAGATTCTTGTATGATATGAGTCTTTGCTTGTTTCTCTTTTTATTTTTTAATAAGTATCCTTGTTGTACACACCTATTTGAGAGAGCCAAATTATGCTATGCTTGCTCTTATACTTCACTTAAACTTTTCAAGAGCTCTGGAATTACTCTAGTGCTTCACATATATCTTTTTGAGCACGTTGTGCTTTGTTATTTTTGAAGAAATTCTCTCATGCTTCACTTATACTAATTTGAGAGAAGAAAATATTATGCTCATGTTCTTCACTTATATTTGTTTGAGCTTATTGAAAGCAACATATGAAACTAGTCCCGAAGTGATAGATATCCAAGGGGGATATAATAAAAACTTTCATGAAGATCATTGGACAAAATAAACTTGATTCTTTGTAATAATTTTGACATATTATGATAATGATATGTGAGCCATGTTAATGAGTAATTATGTTTTAGTAAGAATATTGATGTTAAGGTTTGTGATTCCCTATGCAAGCACGAAAGTCATTAGTCATGCAATGAAATTACATCCTACTTGTGTTGCATTATTCGGTGTTACTTATGTTTAATGTTCTCTTATGATTGTTTCCATTTCTTGGTTGGTCGCTTCTCATCCTCTTGCTAGCCTCCACCTTGTACTAAGTAGAAATACTACTTGTGCATCCAAATCCGAAAACCCAAGTTGTGCGAAATGAGTCCACCATACCTACCTATATGCGGTAATTCCTTGTCGTTCTAAGAAAAATTGTATGTGCCAACTCTAAATTCAAAATAAGTTTCTCTTTTGTGTGCCCGTACCGCTCATGAAGCGGCGAGGAGTGGCTAATATTTTTCATGCTAGATGTGTTATTCTCCAGATGAGTGTTTATTCACTTGTCATTGCACGAGAGTATGGCGGTAATAAGGATCCCCAGTCCTGAAATGAAAAGAAATTTTACTTTATGTTGTCAAATAATATATTCCTTAGAAAGTGTTGGTATGGAGGGCACCCGTGGATACAGTAAGCCATGGCTTGTGGAAGTTTGGTGGAAAACAGAATAAACTTTATTTTATGTTTGGGAACCGCCTATGGTATATCTAGCATGGAAAGTGTTGGGAACTCTAGGTCGTTTGATGTCTACTACACAACCTTCTTCTTGTAGACGTTTTGGGCCTCCAAGTGCAGAGGTTTGTAGGACAGTAGCAAATTTCCCTCAAGTGGATGACCTAAGGTTTATCAATCCGTGGGAGGCGTAGGATGAAGATGGTCTCTCTCAAACAACCCTGCAACCAAATAACAAAGAGTCTCTTGTGTCCCCAACACACCCAATACAATGGTAAATTGTATAGGTGCACTAGTTCGGAGAAGAGATGGTGATACAAGTGTAATATGGATAGTAGATATAGGTTTTTGTAATCTGAAAATATAAAAACAGCAAGGTAACTAAAGATAAAAGTGGGCATAAACGGTATTGCAATGATAGGAAACAAGGCCTAGGGTTCATACTTTCACTAGTGCAAGTTCTCTCAACAATAATAACATACTTGGATCATATAAATATCCCTCAACATGCAACAAAGAGTCACTCCAAAGTAACTAATAGCGGAGAACAAACGAAGAGATTATGGTAGGGTACGAAACCACCTCAAAGTTATTCTTTCGGATCGATCTATTCAAGAGTCCGTAGTAAAATAGCACGAAGCTATTCTTTCCGTTCGATCTATCTTAGAGTTCGTACTAGAATAACACCTTAAGACACAAATCAACCAAAACCCTAATGTCGCCTAGATAATCCATTGTCACCTCAAGTATCCGTGGGCATGATTATACAATATGCATCACACAATCTTAGATTCATCTATTCAACCAACACAAAGAACTTCAAAGAGTGCCCCAAAGTTTCTACCGGAGAGTCAAGACGAAAACGTGTGCCAACCCCTATGCATAGATTCCCAAGGTCACAGAACCCGCAAGTTGATCACCAAAACATACATCAAGTGAATCAATGGAATACCCCATTGTCACCACAGGTATCCCACGCAAGACATACATCAAGTGTTCTCAAATCCTTAAAGACTCAATCTGATAAGATAACTTCAAAGGGAAAACTCAATTCATCACAAGAAGATAGAGGTGGAGAAGCATCATAAGATCCAACTATAATAGCAAAGTTCGTGATACATCAAGATCGTGCCATCTCAAGAACACGAGAGAGAGAGATCAAACACATAGCTACTGGTACATACCCTCAGCCCTGAGGGTGAACTACTCCCTCCTCGTCATGGAGAGCGTCGGGATGATGAAGATAGCCACCGGAGAGGGATTCCCCCCTCCGACTGGGTGCCGAAACAGGGTCTAGATTGGTTTTTGGTGCCAACAGAGGCTTCCTGCGGCAGAACTCCCGATATAGGTTATTTTCCGGAGGTTTCTGTATTTATAGGATTTTTTGGCGTAGGGCACAAGTCAAGGGGGTGTCTCCGGGCTGTCCACGAGATAGGGAGGTGCGCCCAGGGGGGTGGGCGCGCCCCCACCCTCGTGGGCAGCCCGTGATTCTCCTGGACCAACTCTTTTACTCTTGGGGCTTCTTTTGGTCCATAAAAATCATCAAAGATTGGCACGTCAATTGGACTCCGTTTCATATTCCTTTTATGTCAAACTCAAAAACAAGGAAAAAACAAAAAATAACACTGGGCTCTGGGTTAATAGGTTAGTCCCAAAAATCATATAAAAGTGTATATAAAAGCCCATAAAACATCCTAGAAGGATAATATAATAGCATGGAACAATCAACGATTATAGATACGTTGGAGACGTATCAAGCATCCCCAAGCTTAATTCCTGCTCGTCCTCGAGTAGGTAAATGATAAAAACAGAATTTTTGATGTGGAATGCTACCCAACATAATTCTCAATGTAATTTTCTTTATTGTGGCATGAATGTTCAGATCCATAAGATTCAAGATAAAAGTTTATATTGACATAAGAATAATAATACTTCAATTATACTAACAAAGCAATCATGTCTTCTCAAAATAACATGGCCAAAGAAAGTTATCCCTACAAAATCATATAGCTTGGCTATGCTCCCTCTTCATCACACAAAATATTTAAATCTTGCACAACCCCGGTTTTAGCCAAGCAATTGTTTCATCCTCAAAAAAATTCAAACCTTTCAACTTTCACGCAATACATGAGCGTGAGCCATGGATATAGCACTATGTGGAATAGAGTGGTGGTTGTGGAGAAGACAAAAGAGGAAGATAGTCTCACATCAACTAGGCGTATTAATGGGCTATGGAGATGCCCTTCAATAGATATCAATGTGAGTGAGTAGGGATTGCCATGTGATGGGCCTCGAACCCCTCGTTGGTTACCCCAAGTGGAAGGTGTAAGATGCAGTATGTAGAAGTGTTTTCCCTTAGCAATGATGCCAAGGATCGAATCCCCATAGACTCCTAGGTTCAACAAGTAGGTGTCAACTGCTAACGGCGCGTATTAGCAATCAACGTGGACCTGCACACATATACAAATAACTTTGCTCCCAACGAGTACAGAGAGGTTGTAAATCCCTCCGGCCTTGTAGTTCACAAAGGATTAAAAGCAATGATAGTAGTGATAGATAGTGTTTTGCAATAGTAAGTAAAAGAGAAAAGTAAATAGCGGATGTGATCAATGATGGTAATATGGACCGGAGTCTCATGATGTTCACTAGTGATGTCTCTCTCCCAAAAGACGATAAAACAGCTATGTGAGGTAAACAAATTACAGCTGGGCAATTGACAGGACCACGAACGCAAACCAATGCTGACTACATTGCAAGAAAGGTTGAGGTTCAAATCATGGGCGGTACACCAAAGTAAGTAGACCGAAATCCATCAATATCTACTACTAATCATCCACCTTGAGATATCTATCCAGAACATCTCGCGGGTATTAAGTTGCGAGCCCCACCCATAGTGTAAACTCAAAGCAACAGACAACTGCATTAAAAGAACTTTGCGTAAAGTAAACAATCCTTGCACCCGCGGGCACAAGCACCGTTGTTTTCCCCCTTGTGGCAACATCACATCCCCTAGACTCATGTTTCTGTCACTCAAGCTAGTCATCGAGGGGCATGAACCCACAATCGAGCATAACGTTCCCTTTTGGAGTCACTACGTATTACTTGGCCAAAGCAATAAATAACAACGGAGAACATGCAAGAATTACTTATGAACATAAATATAAAAGAGGTAGATCAAATATATTACTCAAGATCAATCTGAACATAATCTCATAATCCATCGGATCCCAGCAAACTCAACATAGCAACAGCATAAGGATTACATATGTGCCTCGATCATGTAGGGCAGCTCACGAGGACTAATTAGTGAAGCACAAGAACGGGAGGAGAACATCACATAGCTACTGGTCATGGACTCATGGTCCAAGGGAGACTACTCATGAGTCATCCGGGAGGCGTCCATGGTGGTGGAGAAGCTCCCGGTGGTGATCCTCCCCTCCGGCAGGGTGCCGGGAAGAGTTCTCCTGGTGCTCCCGATCTTGGAAGCGGCGGCGGCGGCGGAACAGAGATGGGATCGCGAAAAGAGTTCCTGTTCTGAGGGTTTTGGAGGACGCTTTAAATATATGCCAAAGGGGAGCATCGGGGAAGCTTCGGGGGGCCCAGGCCCCCCCCCGGCGCGGCCCAGGGGGGGCGCCCCCAGGGCGCCTGGAGCCCTGGTGGCCCCCCCGGCTGCCCTTCGGACGCACGGTAGTTTCTGGAACGCTGATTTTTTATATAATTTTTCTGGATTTTTCCTGGCAGTTCTCGTAACGTGAAAACCTGAAATACAAAAACAGCCGAAAACAGAAACTGGCACTGGGGTGCACTGGATTAGTAAGTTAGTCCAAATATGATCAAAAGTGTATGGAAGTGTATGAATATCATAGCAATATCACCCAAAAGTGGCATGGAGCAAGCAGAAATTATAGATACGTTTTGGACGTATCAACATCCCCAAGCTTAATTCCTGCTCGTCCTCGAGTAGGTAAATGATAACAAGAATAATTTCTGTGGTGACATGCTATTAACCATATAGGACTTATTCATAGTCATATGACAAAAGCTTACTGAGACAATGATTCTATAGTAATTAAGTTGCCTCATGAGAAAATCACAAATGACTGAAAGTTTTACAACATGACATTGAAGCATCAAAAAGATTTGCAATGAACATGATGTGCAAATATGATAAAGTGATATCTAGCTTGCCCCCTTTAGTGAAGAAAAACATAAATGCAGGGGCACCTTCAAGGTTTAAGTGATGACTAGATACAATGATTTCAAAATAAACGATATCACAATCATGCAAAAGACAATGCTACTTTGGGACAATGCACATTACACTCAGAATGACAATCATGCTCTCAGTAGTTGGTGCTTGAAGAAATGGTTATGTGCTAGAGCTTTTTATTTTGAAAACATGGAAGCAATTTTGTCAACGGTAGTAGTACTTCATATGTGTCATGCATAAAACATCCTATAAGTTGCAAGCCTCATGCGTCGAATACCAATAGTGCTCGCACCTTGTCCTAATTAGCTCGGATTTCCATGGGTTATCATTGCATTACATATGTTTCAACCAAGTGTCACAAAGGGGTACCTCTATGCCACCTGTACAAAGGTCCAAGGAGATAAATCGCATTTTATTTCTCGTTTTTGATAGATCTCAACTTGAGGACATCCATACCGGGACAACATAGAAAATAGATGATGGACTCCTCTTCAATGCATAAGCATATTCTCATAAGAGATTGAGGATTACGTCCAAGCTAAAACTTCCACCATGATACATGGCTTTGGTTGGCGGCCCAATGTTCTTCTTTAACAATATGCATACTCATTCAACCCACGGCAAATCACCCTTACTTCAGACAAGATGAACATGCATAGCAACTCACATGAAATTCAACAAAAGTGTGGCAGTTGATGGCGTCCCCAGAAACATGGTTACCGCTCAGCAAGCAACTTATAAGAAATAAGATACATAGGCAACGTATTCTTTACCACAATAGTTTTTAAGCTACTTTCCCATGAGCTATGTATTGCAAAGGTTAGTCTGCTTAGTACAGGTGGAGGTTAGCAAAAGACTGGAAGCGACCAACTAAGAGAGCAATGACGGTCATAATCATGCAGAGCGACAAAGCAATATTGAATCAGGCATGGTAGTTATATCGCTACTCAGAAATAAAAGATCATCAAGGCTTGACAGACTTTCTTTACAGTCTTAAATATGCGTGAGCATACGCCAAGTCAATCAAAATAAATTCTCGAAGGAAGATATTACTAAACCATACCACATCATCGGCAAACAAATCAAATTGGTACTCCAATAACACATTAGGAATCCCCCAGCTGTTTGAGACTAACCATAAGAAAACCTGAACTACTAAGTGCCATTATGCACGTATCATCTTTATCATAGACATATTAACCAATGCAACGGAAGCAAACTCTCTTAATAAGGTGAGCATGATAATTAAAGAGAGTTCAAGCAACCAACCAAACAAAAGCTCTTTGAAAAGATAAGCATGAATACTAAGAGCAGAGCATGATAGTAGCTATTAAAAGACAAAGAACATACACAACAAAGATAGAGATGAAAATTCTATGTTATGTTCTAGGTAGAAGTGGAGCGTGTTTCTCTCCCACATAAAGAATGTTGAGTTCTG
Source organism: Secale cereale (assembly GCA_902687465.1). NCBI lineage: Eukaryota > Viridiplantae > Streptophyta > Magnoliopsida > Poales > Poaceae > Secale > Secale cereale. The sequence continues at coordinate 590,414,772 of LR738710.1, forward strand.
ACTCGTTATGAAAAACTAAAAAGAAAACTAAAAGCAAGACGCTCCAAGCATAGCACATAACACATGAAGTGATAAAAATATAGCGGAACGAAAGACGAACTGATAATGTTGATGGAGAAGGGGATGCACGGGGGCATCCCCAAGCTTAGACGCTTGAGTCTCCTTGAATATTTCTTGGGGGCGCACGGGGGCATCCCCAAGCTTGAGCGCTTGACACTCCTGAATCTTTTTATCATCTTCCCTCGCACACTTGAAAACTCCCTTCATACATAACTCATCATAATCTGATTAGCGAAGTTAGTACCCTTAATAAAATAATTATACCTTGCTGGAAATAAAGATATTCTTGAAGTTCTACTGTTTCTCAAGATTGTCAAAAGGTTTTTGCAAAGAAAAAGCAATCTCTTGATTTGCAAAATGAAGGAAAGGCAAAACAGGACAGAATCTGTGAAAAACAGAACAGCAGGTAGTAATTGATCTGTTCGGGATACTTCTGCAACTCAAATAAAAAAACTCAGAACAGACGCACGAAAGACAATTATATAGAGAACGCTGTCGAAAAAATTCAGACCAAAAAGATGATCTGGTGATTTTATACTAATTTTTCTATCCAAGGACAGAATCTGTTTCCTGGACAGCACCTCACAACTTTTGAACTTTGTAGCAATCAGAGGCTATACTTGGCACAAATATGAAAAGCAAAGATACAATGATGATGCTACAGCAGTAAACAACATCAAGACACAACAAAAGCAAAAAAATTATTCATGTGGGCTGCCTCCCAAAAGCGTTTTCTTTTATGCCTTTAAGCTAGGCATAATGCATAGAGATCAAGTTGTATCAATTGAACCATCATCAAGATCATCAAAAAGCTCTTCAATAATACAACTAGTCTTAAGAGGACTCTCAAATAAAGGCCTCATAGAGATACTCCTAGGTAGAAGACCAAAAGGATAAAAGTCAAGGGAAGATTCATTTATAAATTTATCAAAGACAGGTGTTTCTTCCAAGGTCTTTACAGTTTCAACCCCTTTGGCAATAGATGGATTACTTTTAGAACGAGGAGCCTTTGGAACGTGAACGAACTTAGGCTCCCTATTTGCCGGAGTTTCTACCTTTTTGGTTTTGATTGAGGAGAAGGTGGTTCCTAGGGTATCAAATATTTCCTCAATCTTGTCTATCCTAGAAGAGTCCAAGTCATGGAATTTGACGGTCTCCAAAATTTTAAAAAATTTATGCATGGAGCTATCAAGTGTATTCAAATTCCCTTGGATCTTACGATCCAAATCATTTATCTTATTAATGCCTGGCATCTCTAGCTCTATCTTTTCAAGTTTTTTCATAATGTGAGCTAGGGTGATGTCCTCTCGAATGCTAACAACAGGGAGATTCCCAACAAGATTTTCAATAATACTAAGAGACTCCCAAACTGGGGCCTCTAGGAAATTCCCATTGATAGCAGTATCTAGAATAAACCTATTCCAAGAACTAATTCCAACATAAAAATTTCTAAGCAAGATAGTAGTAGGTTGCTTCTTGGTGGCTCTTTTTTGTGAATCATTAATTCTATACCAAGCATCTTTCAAACTTTCCCCACCTCTTTGTTTAGAGGTGAGAACTTCTGCCTCGTCAAATACAAAAGGACCCGACATAATGACAACTAAAGAACGAGATAACTGTTTTTGTGATTTTCGATAAAAGGTACTAAAGCAAAAACTGAAAGGTAAACTAACAGGACTAAAAGCAAAGGTAAAAGATAGCGTGCAACTCCCCTATCCTGAAGAGTGGAGTCCCCGGCAACGGCGCCAGAAAATACTCCTTGATGGGCCTCGAATCCCTCGTTGGTTACCCCAGGTGGAAGGTGTAAGATGCAGTATGTAGAAGTGTTTTCCCTTAGCAAAGATGCCAAGGATCGAATCCCCAGAGACTCCTAGGTTCAACAAGTAGGTGTCAACTGCTAACGGCGCGTATTAGCAATCAACGTGGACCTGCACACAGATACAAATAACTTTGCTCCCAACGAGTACAGAGAGGTTGTCAATCCCTCCGGCCTTGTAGTTCACAAAGGATTAAAAGCAATGATAGTAGTGATAGATAGTGTTTTGCAATAGTAAGTAAAAGAGAAAAGTAAATAGCGGATGTGATCAATGATGGTAATATGGACCGGAGTCTCATGATGTTCACTAGTGATGTCTCTCTCCCAAAAGACGATAAAACAGCTATGTGAGGTAAACAAATTACAGCTGGGCAATTGACAGGACCACGAACGCAAACCAATGCTGACTACATTGCAAGAAAGGTTGAGGTTCAAAGCATGGGCGGTACGCCAAAGTAAGTAGACCGAAATCCATCAATATCTACTACTAATCATCCACCTTGAGATATATATCCAAAACATCTCGCTGGTATTAAGTTGTGAGTCCCACCCATAGTGTAAACTCAAAGCAACAGACAACTGCATTAAAAGAACTTTGCGTAAAGTAAACAATCCTTGCACCCGTGGGCACAAGCACCGTTGTTTTCCCCCTTGTGGCAACAACACATCCCCTAGACTCATGTTTCTGTCACTCAAGCTAGTCATCGAGGGGCATGAACCCACAATCGAGCATAACGTTCCCTCTTGGAGTCACTACGTATTACTTGGCCAAAGCAATAAATAACAACGGAGAACATGCAAGAATTACTTATGAACATAAATGTAAAAGAGGTAGATCAAATATATTACTCAAGATCAATCTGAACATAACCTCATAATCCATCGGATCCCAACAAACTCAACATAGCAACAGCATAAGGATTACATATGTGCCTCGATCATGTAGGGCAGCTCACGAGGACTAATTAGTGAAGCACAAGAACGGGAGGAGAACATCACATAGCTACTGGTCATGGACTCATGGTCCAAGGGAGACTACTCACGAGTCATCCGGGAGGCGTCCATGGTGGTGGAGAAGCTCCCGGTGGTGATCCTCCCCTCCGGCAGGGTGCCGGGAAGAGTTCTCCTGGTGCTCCCGATCTTGGAAGCGGCGGCGACGGCGGCGGAACAGAGATGGGATCGCGAAAAGAGTTCCTGTTCTGAGGGTTTCGGAGGACGCTTTAAATATATGCCAAAGGGGAGCATCGGGGAAGCTTCGGGGGGCCCAGGCGCCCCCCCGGCGCGGCCCAGGGGGGCGCGCCGCCAGGGCGCCTGGAGCCCTGGTGGCCCCCCGGGCTGCCCTTCGGACGCACGGTAGTTTCCGGAACGCTGATTTTTTATATAATTTTTATGGATTTTTCCTGGCAGTTCTCGTAACGTGGAAACCTGAAATACAAAAACTGCCGAAAACAGAAACTGGCACTGGGGTGCACTGGATTAGTAAGTTAGTCCAAATATGATCAAAAGTGTATGGAAGTGTATGAATATCATAGCAATATCACCCAAAAGTGGCATTGAGCAAGCAGAAATTATAGATACGTTTTGGACGTATCACCATGCAACGGATGCACTAGAGCTATAAGTGTATGAAAGCTCATCAAAAGAAACTAAGTGGGTGTGCATCCGACTTGCTTGCTCATGAAGACCTAGGGCATTTGAGGAAGCAAATCGTTGGAATATACAAGCCAAGTTCTATAATGAAAATTCCCACTAGTATATGAAAGTGACAAAACAAGAGACTCTCTATCATGAAGATTATGGTGCTACTTTGAAGCACAAGTGTGGAAAAGGATAGTACCATTGCCCCTTCTCTCTTTTCTCTCTCTTTTTTTTGGAGGGGATTTTCCTCTCTTTTTTAGCCCCCCCTCTCCCTTTTTTGGGCCATCTCTTTTTTTGGCCTTTATCTCTTTTTTGTTTCCTCACACGGGACAATGATCTAATAATGAAGATCATCACACTTTTATTTACTTACCACTAAAAGATTACAACTCGAAGCTAGAACAAAATATGACTCTATGAGAATGCCTCCGTGTCGGTGTACTAAAGTAGGGGTACCTTAGTATCCCGACTTGTGCACGGGCAGTAGCAGCGTCCCGTGGTCTGGCTCACCACGCGCCCGCCAAAGCCCACTCTAGACCCTTTTACGCCATTCAAGAACAAAGTATTCAAGTTAAGAGACAAGACCCCGGCAAGAGGAGCTTGCCGGGAAGGCCGCACCAGGCTCAAAGTTATCATTCCAGCACAAGACCCTGGCAAGGGGAGCTTGCCAGGAAGGCCAAAAGAACGACACTTCAAGGAGGAATATCGCGGTGCATCATGCGCCCCGGCAGGGCCCGGAGAGCGACAAGCTTCCGGGCCCGGCAAGGTTGCGACCCCGGCGAGATGCTTGCCGGGGAAACTTATGCTGTGTGCCTGCGCTCCAGCTCATCTGGCCACGCGTCGCCCTGGGGCCCTTTCAGGGGCACGTGGCGGATAGTTGTGCAGCCTGGGGTACACGGTGGCAAGCTGCGGTGACAAGACCATCGCCGTGGCGAACGGAGTCACATGGACGGACGCTTTTTGGGGCGACGGCGACGGGCATTCAATGCCTTTGTCCCCCACCGTCAAAGTTAGGTGAAGACCACTATTTATACACTGTTCATGCACTATTACAACCACCACCATTTTTACATTTTTACCCTCCTCTACGTTGACACCTGTCGGTGACCCCTTTGAGCTATAATCCTACGTGGTTGGCCAATCCAGTTGTCGTGCGAAAGGCTAATGGGAAATGGAGACTTTGTATAGACTTCACCGATGTGAATAAAGCATGTCCCAAGGATCCATTTCCCTTGCCGCGCATCGACCAAATTGTGGACTCCACGGCTGGATGTGAGTTGCTTTCATTTCTCGATGCATATTCAGGTTACCATCAGATATTCATGGCTGAGGAAGACGAGGAGAAGACCACGTTCATTACTCCATGTGGCACATATTGCTTTATACGCATGCCCTTTGGATTGAAGAATGCGGGCTCAACGTTTGCAAGGGTGGTCCACACTGCTTTTGAGCCACAGATACACAGGAATGTAGAAGCCTACATGGATGATATAGTGGTCAAGAGCAAGTGCAAGGATACCCTAGTTCAAGACTTAGAAGAAACCTTTGAAAATCTGCGCAAGATACAACTCAAGTTGAACCCCGAGAAGTGCGTCTTCGGAGTCCCCTCCGGCAAGCTTCTCGGGTTCTTCGTGTCCCAGAGGGGGATTGAAGCCAACCCCGACAAGATTAAAGCCATCGAGCAGATTGAAGCCCCGAAGCGCGTCAAGGACGTAAGAAGACTTGCTGGTTGTGTGGCTGCCCTCAGCAGATTCATTTCAAAGTCTGCAGAACGCGCCCTGCCTTTCTTCAAAATCTTGAAAAAGGCAGGTCCTATGAAATGGACTCCGGAAGCGGAGGCTGCGTTGCAAGACTTGAAAGGATACCGATCTTCCACTCCAATACTTGTCGCACTTAAACCGCAAGAGAAGTTGCTGCTGTACCTAGCGGCAACCAATCAAGTGGTTAGTGCTGCGTTGGTAGCGGAGAGGGAGGCAGATGAGGAACCCACATCCCCAGCAAGCGCATCCAGCGGCAAGCAGGGGGCTTCCCCGACAAGCTCTGGCCCCAACAAGGACAAGTCTACGCAAGAGCAAGGAGAAGTGCGAAAGAAGATGGTGCAGCGCCCAGTTTATTTTGTAAGTTCCCTCTTGCAGGGGGCTAGATCAAGATACTCTGGAGTGCAGAAGTTACTTTTCGGCCTCCTCATGGCCTCAAGAAAGCTGCGCCATTACTTCCAAGCACATGAGATAACAGTGGTCTCTCGCTTTTCCGTTGAAGAGGATATTGCAAAATCGAGAAGCAACAGGCAGGATCGTCGAGTGGGCACTGGAGCTGTCAAGCTTTGGTCTCAAGTTTGAGAGTACTTCAACCATACAGAGCAGAGCTTTAGCAGAGTTCATAGCGGAATGGACCCCAACACCAGATGAAGAAGTTCCAGAGACAAGCATCCCCGTCCAAGAAGCAAGCAAGGAGTGGATAATGTACTTCGATGGTGCCTTCTCGCTGCAAGGCGCCGGCGCTGGCGTGTTACTCATAGCGCCCACCGGAGAGCACCTCAAGTATGTTGTTCAAATGCATTTTCCCAAGGAGCAAGCGACAAACAATACCGCCGAGTATGAAGGTTTGCTTGCCGGTCTCAGAATTGCGGCCGAACTTGGGATCAAGAGACTGATTGTGCGGGGAGACTCACAGTTGGTGGTCCGACAGGTAAACAATAGTTACCAGAGCCCTCTGATGGAAGCTTATGTCGACGAAGTGAGGAAGCTTGAAGAACACTTTGAAGGCCTACAGATGGAGCACGTTCCAAGAGCTCAGAATGACATCGCAGATGGCCTTTCAAAGTGTGCTGCAATGAAGTTACCTGTGGAACCAGGGGTCTTCGTGCTCAAGCTAACTCAGCCATCTGTTACACCATCAGTTGGGCAGAGCAAGAAGAGGAAGTTGGTCTCCGGCGACTACTTGCCGGCGGATCTTCCCGAAGCCGCCGCCAAGGTACCCAAGATCAGCAACCAAAATGCTGAGGAACAGTCTGCTCCTGCGGACCCAAGGGTCTGTACAGTTGAAGCATGCGTTCCCGACAAGCCTTGCCCCGGCAGGCTTGCCGGGGAACCCTCAGCTCCGGCAGAGCCGCAGGTTCTAGCCGTAGAAGCTGAGGTTCCCGCAGCAGCCTTGATGCCTTTAGTCCTTGTTGCTGAGCCTCAAGCTCCAGCATGGGCACAGCAAATCGTCCGTTTTCTTCAGACTGGAGAACTTCCCGAAGAACCAGAAGAGATAGAGAGGATAACCAGACAGTCAAGTATGTACCAGTTCGTTGGCAACGAACTGTACAGAAGAAGACTCAATGGTGTCAGATTGAAATGCATTTCTCGGGAAGATGGATAGAAGCTGTTGGCACAGATACACGGAGGCATATGTGGTCACCACATTGGCGCAAGAGCACTTGCCGGAAAGGCGTTCCGGCAAGGTTTCTTTTGGCCAGAAGCCCTCCAAGATGCAACTGCACAAGTAACCAAGTGTGAAGCGTGCCAGTTCCATGCCAAACAAATTCACCAGCCAGCTCAAGCTCCCCAGACAATCCCTTTGTCCTGGCCCTTCTCGGTCTGGGGGCTCGACATCCTCGGCCCCTTTCCCCGCGCTGTCGGGGGCTTTGAGTACTTGTACGTCGCAATCGACAAGTTCACAAAGTGGCCAGAAGTGGAACCAGTGAGAAAGGTGACAGCATAGTCAGCAGTCAGGTTCTTCAAATCAATAGTTTGCCGTTTCGGAATCCCTAACAGGATCATCACCGACAACGGCACACAGTTCACAAGTCGCACCTTCATGCAATACGTCCAAGACCTTGGCACCAAGGTCTGCTTCGCTTCTGTTGCTCACCCAAGGAGCAATGGTCAAGCGGAGAGGGCAAACGCTGAAGTGCTTCGCGGACTCAAGACAAGAACCTTTGACAGGCTGCACAAGTGTGGAAGAAACTGGATAGAGGAGTTGCCGGCGGCTCTTTGGTCAATCAGGACGACACCAAATCGAGCCACCGGACAGACACCCTTTGCTCTTGTCTATGGAGCAGAGGCAGTTCTCCCCACGGAACTCGTATACGAATCTCCTCGAGTGCTCGCTTATGATGAGCTCGAGCAAGAGCAACTGCGACAAGATGATGCATTGCTCCTTGAGGAGGAACGTCTCCAGGCTGCTGTACGAGCTGCTCGGTACCAGCAAGCCTTGCGTCGCTATCATAGCCGCAAGGTCAAGGCCAGGAGTCTCGAGGAAGGCGACCTTGTTCTTCGGCGCGTTCAGTCCGCCAAGGGCTCCAACAAGTTGACGCCAAAGTGGGAAGGCCCTTATCGGGTGAGACAAGTCACAAGGCCTGGCGCTGTCCGCCTTGAGACCGAAGAAGGCTTACCGGTGAGCAACTCCTGGAACATAGAGCATCTTCGCAAGTTTCACCCGTAAGGCGCGGTTGCCGTGATCCGCTCCGGCAACCACCTTTTGTACAAGTCTTGCCGCTGTTGCATGTAAACCTTTGTACAAAGCCGGGCGCAGACCCCGTGCATCAGTAAAACTTTTGTGCTTCGCACCATTTGTCATTTCGTGCTTGTTTTACTTGCATGTGTCATCTGACATTTTGTGCAACACACACCCCCAGTAAGCAGTAGCAAGCCGCAAGGCTCCCTACTTGTATTTCCTCCTCTTTTGCCTTTCTCTCTGAAACAGAAGGAGTGTTACTCGCGCAC